>JAEMOT010001064.1:50710-68914 GCA_019297695.1 Apostasia ramifera | reverse complement strand
TATATATATATATATATATAGTATATTCGTAGTATATGATTCAAGCCAATATAAAATTGCATATACAATATAAATAATTTTAATATATGTTAGTCGTATAAAATATTTTTTAAACAAGTTAACATAATGGCTTATTAGTGTTAGATTTCTAAAAGATTGAGAGATAGATATAAATATTAAGATATTATATATTACGATTATTAATTTTGTATATATTTGACGATAATTTTGATAGAAAGGCTAAGTTGAAAATGTTTAAATGCTTTAAGAGAAGAAGTTTTAAAATTTTCAATAACTGTGATCTTAATCTTGGGATTGAAACATTGGATCTTAAAATACTACTAATTATACGTAAGATATAATTAGTGAGGTTTGAGATTATCTTAAAGCTGATTAAACTCTGCTCATTATTTTGATACTTCAATTTAATTTGGCAAAAGCCAAACGGTTTGATTTTTTAAAAAAAATCAAATTCAACACTATAAGTTTTAATAATAAAAGATAATCATAATTATATCTATGATCTCTTATTTCATGTTTATTTATAAAATTAAAACCTTTTTATTTGAGTCACTTCTCAAAAATTATTCCATGTGATTTTTTTTTTGATGTATGCTCCCATAGCTCGTCTCGAGTCGATTCGCATTCTTTTAGGGTTTACCGCACATCATAGTTTTAAATTATATCAAATGGATGTAAAAAGTGTCTTTTTGAATGGTTTTATTAAAGAACTTGTTTTTGTTAAACATTCACCAGATTTTGAGAATATTGATTTTTCTGATCATATTTTCAAACTAAAAAAAATACTTTATGGATTAAAACAAGCTCCTGGAGCTTGGTATGAGAGGCTTTCGACTTTTTTGATATCTAGGCTTTAATTGTGGTACAATAGACCCCACATTATTTAATAAAAATATAGATAACGATATTTTTATTGCACAAGTTTATGTAGATGATATAGTTTTTGGTTCTACTAACAAGATTTTCTTGAATAAATTTACCATTCTCATTTTTTTCATTAATTTAATAATAAAAATTAACAAAATCTATAAAAATAGTCAATATTTTTATTTAGTAGACTTACATGTAATAATAGGCCTGCTTATTTTTTATTATAATATATATATATATAGACCATGCTATTACAATTCTAAAATTTAAAAAATACTACCCTGATTAGTACGATGATCAAAATCAGAATCAATACGATGCTAATTTAAAATAATAATAATAATAAATAAATTTTTATTATATTTTATATAAATTTAAATATAAAAAATATTATTNAAATAATATTTTTATATTAAAATTTATGTAAAATATAATAAAAATTTATTTATTATTATTTTTTAAATTAATATTAATTTGATTTTGATTTTGGTAAAACAGTAAATCTCTCAAAATAATGATCAACACTGGTTTTGTTGCGTAGTGGCGCTCACAGGGTCACGCGCTTGAATGGCTCGAAGCGGAGTGGGTGCCGTCGCCGCCAGTCCGCTCCGGCTTTCGACTCATACTCCCACCAAAGCAAGCGGCCGCCGGCAGCTCTCTCCCTTCTCTACTTCGGTCAGTTCTTTCCGATTTCTCTTTGAGAAAGACATTCCAGTGAGAACTGTAACCCGTTACCTTGTTGAAAGTCCAGCCGGATTTAGCGAGTGTTTTACGAAATAGCAGCTTAAAATGGCGTGCGTATGGAGGCATGTCGTGTGTTGTGAGGTTTCTGCCTCCCCGGGCAGCGATTTCTACCAGCATGGAATGTAGGGGACTATTGTGGAATTCTATATCTATGAGTTTTTAGGTTTTTTTGAATGAGTTTAGGAGGGTTAATTTCTTGTAGGTTCTTGTGATCCGGAGCTTAGGTCTGTTCTTGAACTCGCCACAGATGAAGAGCTTTTTGAGCTAGAAAGCATTCTCTACGGGCCAAGGCAAGCTTTCAGTTTCTCATTGCGCCTACGATGATGATTTGAATATTTAGCTAAGCTCCCGCTCCCAAGTCAGATTTGGTCGCTCATCCACTAATTTGGTCTTTTAAGATTTTTTTTTTTTGTCGGTAATTTTCATTGAGAGGCTTAAAAAGATGTTTGGTTAAAAATGCTGTCTTGCACTGTTTATTTAATTTCACTTACACTGTGAGGTTGTTTTTCTGTGATTATTTCGCTTAATTATCGCATTTGGTACATTCGGAGATTTAACTGGATGTGGAGATAGTAGCAAGTTTAGTTTTGATAGTGCATATAGTGGCAATGAATGTGAAGCTGAAAGTGAAAAATGAGAAACTATTTTGGAGTTTACTTTGATTTATGATGTGATCATGGTGGTAGAAATGACAACCATATGTACTATTATGTTATGATGGAGGTTAATGGATTCTTATTCGAGGTCTCTAAGGTTATCTCAAGAAAAACTCTGCCCACTTAATGCGTTTTAGTGGTATTGAAATTGCCTAATGATGGTACTTTGAAATGCGATACTGAAGCAAAAATCATTTGGGTTGATGTACATTACAACACTAAAACTGTTGCAAGAGACATTATTGGGAATTCAAAAAATAATGGATCCCATGCAAAGGAAATACATTGGTGGAATAAAGAGGTTACAAAATAATGGCTCTTGTGCAAACTTTGTACTACCGTGAATCCGTGCATTCCATGTTGGTCTTCCATGGACAATGGTTGTAATCTCTGCTTTAACAGTTTCAGAATATAGGTTATTTTTTTGAACTGTTCTGTAGATTTGGCAAAGTCGTGTCTTTGAAGAAACTGGCTTTTTTTGATTGCAGCTACTTCAGCCCATTATTAAAGTCAATTGTGAGTAAACCAAATGTTGATTACATTTCTGACGAAGCCGATTTCCAGTGTCGAGAAGATTTCATACAAAACCTTGAATCACGTTTCTTTTTTCTTGCAGCAGATGCCCGATCTACCTTAAGGTTGGCTCAATTTGCATGACACGCTAAATCAAACACTATTATCCGCTTAGATTTCTGTAAATGTTGATTATTGACGTGCATGATAATTTACATTCAAGTCCCTTGGTTTTTTTGAACTTAATAATTATCGTTATTGTTAATATTATTTAAGTAGCAGGCTCTTTCAATTATCTCCATTCCTGTGTGACTAAGTGGAGCAATGTAACCCTATAAATGTTACCCATTAAATCAACTCTTATGACTACACAGCCATTACGACAATATCATTGACACATACCAATATTTTCAATTCTTAGGTAATGTATATTTAATAGTTGCCAATTTTAAGTGCCTTTAATAGCCATCAGTTATAAATGCTTAATTGAGGCTGTTGGTGATAATTCATGTCGTGAAATTCTGTATCTGTTCAATGAAAAGTGCAAGCTTGCTATTGCCTTCATCAACGTGTCTGCACATTTTTAAAGCGTGTATCTATCTATCCATTAGCAAGCGACCTGTTTCACTCTCCATTTGGTGCACATACTATCGTGTACAAGGTAGCTTACTATTAGAGATTTATGGATACTCTAATAATTCCATGGATACCATGTGCAATGTTGGATATTCCATTTGGCATATTCTCATTTTTTAAAGTTTGGGTAACAGTGTTTGGATATCTATGTTGGGATATATATGTCATATATCAGCAAAATAAAGCTGGGTGTTTTTAAGTTCAGAAAAATTGATAACAATTGTCCATTTATTTGATGATATATGTGCTTAATGTTGCGATCTAATCATTATGTTTTCTTTCTGGAGTAGGGGTTGGAGACCTTCCTATAGAAACGTCTTACTGGGCATGAGGAAAAAGCTGAAAGTTTCATGCTCTAGTAAATTGTCAACAGAAGATCTCGAGGTCGAAATTTTTCTTCATTTATTGCAGGAATATTCAAGGTATTGATGGGTACCTACTAAGTAGATTGTCCTTTAGTTTTACCTTATTTTCAAAAAAATATAATAATACAACAACAACAACCACCACCAAGCCTTAATCCCACTAGGTGGGGTCGGCTATATGAATTCTTTATTTCCATCGCACTCTATTAGTTACCAAATTCTTATCTAAGTCTAAGTAATTAAGATCACTCCTTATAGTTTCTTGCCATGTCTTCTTTGGTCTCTCTTTTCCTCTTTGTACATGGGAAAAATCCAATAACTCAGTTTTTCTAAATGGAGTTTCAATCGGCCTACGATCTAGGTGTTCAAACCATCTAAGCCGACTTTCTTTAAGTTTGTCCTCAATTGGTGTAACACCAATTTTCTTTCGGATATACTCATTTTTCATTCTATCCTTTTGTGTATATCCACACATCCACCTTAGCATTCGCATTTTTGCAATATTTATTTTATTTGTATGTTTCTTCTTTGCAGGTCAGCATTCAGCACTATATATTATTGTTGGTCTTACTATAGTTTTATAAAATTTACCATTGATTCTGGATGAGATTTTTCTATCGCACAATACACCAGAAGCATTTTTCCATTTTACCCATCCTGCCTGAATCCTGCTAATAACGTCATTATCTATTTCACCATCATTTTATATGATTGATCCAAGGTATCTAAAGCACTCACTTTTCTTAAAAATTTGATCACCAATTGTCACATCTCCAATATAAGTATTTCTTTTCTTGACTTAATGTACACTCCATATATTCAATTTTTGATTTACTGATATGAAAATCTTTAGATTTGAGAACATTCTTCCAAAGCTCTTGTTTCACTTTAGCTCCCTCTTTAGTTTTCTCAATAAGGAAAATATCATCTGCGAAGAGCATACACCAAAGCACCTCATCTTAGATATGCCCAGTCATGACTTCCATAATCAAAGCAAAAAGATACAGACTTAAAGCCGAGCCTTGGTGTAGTCCAACTGTAATAGGAAACTCCTTAATCAAACCTCCTTGTGTCCGTACACAGGTAACAACTCTTTTATATATATCTTTAATAATTTGAATATAAGTAGTGCAAATCTCTTTCTTTTTTAAAACTCTCCAAAGTACTTCTCTTGAGACTTTATCATAAGTTTTTTTCAAATCAATAAAAACTAAATAGAGGTTTCCTTTCTCTCCTTAAATTTCTCCATTAAACATTTTTAATAAATGAATGACTTCTATAGTGGATCTACCTGGCATAAAAGTAAACTGATTCTCTGATACCTTAGTATTATGGCGTAATCTTTGTTCGATCACCCTCTCCCAAAGTTTTAAAGTATGACTCATTAATTTAATTCTTCTATAATTGACACAATTCTGTACATCGCCTTTATTTTTATAAATAGGTATACTCTTTTTCCATTCATTTGACATCTTTTTAGTCTTCAAAATCATATTAAACAATCTAGTAAGCCAATAAACTCTTTCATCTCCTAAGCACTGCCAAACATTTATTGGGATATTATCTGGTCCTACTGCTTTTTTATGCTTCATCTTCTTTAAAGCTTTCCAGAGTTCAGCTTTACTAATACGTCGGATGTAGGAGTAATTTTTTTTTTTTTTTTGGGTGCTGAGTTCCATAAGATCAATTGAATTTCACAACTTTCATTGAAAAGCTGTTGAAAGTAACTCATTCATCTATTTTTAATATTTTCTTTCATGAAAAGTATTTTTTGATTTTCATCTTTAATATATTTTATTTCAATTAAATTTTTAATTTTTCTATCTATTACCTTGGCAATCCTATATTATTGTCTTTCTCTTTTTTTAGTGTCTAGCTTCTTATATAAATCCTCAAGAGTTATATTCTTTGTATTGTCTATTTCTTTTTTAGATTCTCGTCGAGCCATTTTATATTTCTTCCACTTATCCTTATTTTTTGTTTTTAAACAATTTCTATAACAAATTTTTTTCTCCTTAATTTTTTCTTGTACATCATCTTGCCATCAACAAGTATCTTTATTATTTAAATTCATTCTTTTGGATTCTCCCTGCACATTATTCGCTACCTTACAGATACAGTTAGCAACTGTCAACAACATAAGATCAGTTTTTTCGTTAATGTTCCATTGCCCAAGTTCTAGAACTTTTTTCTTAAATATACATTTGTTCTCATTTTTTAGATTCCACTATCGAGTTCGAGAATAGGATTTTGACTTATTAAATTTTCTCCAAATACTTTATCTCGGAATCTAAAACTATTAATTGATGTTGGGTAATCAAACATCACTTCGAATGATTTTATAATCTTTACAATCCAAGCGATCTCATTTTTTTATAAAAAAATAATTAATCTGAGTTCTTGAAGTTCCATTCTTGTACGTGATAACATGCTCCTCTTTTCTTGATATGCTGAAGAAAACTCTAAAATAATTTTATTCTCTTCATTTATCTCTCCAAAATTATATCCATCATGGTTGCTATTAAATTCCTCAACAATATTTCCAACATGTCCATTTAAATCTCCTCCAATAAATAATCTTTCATCCTGAGGTATCTCTTGTATTAACTATTCTAAATCATTCCAAAATTTTTCCTTTATGGCGCATTCAAGCCTATTTAGGGAGCATACACACTTACAATGTTAATAATCATTCCATTGATTATAATTTTTAAAGCCATAATTCTATCACAATTTCTCTTAACTTCCACTACGTGATCCTTCAAGCTCTTATCCAGAATTATACCCACCCATTCTTATTTTTATTCTTACCAGAGTACTAAAGTTTAAAATCTAGGCCATCAATTTCCTTAGCTTTCTCTCCAACTCATTTTGTTTCCTGCAAATACAAAATATTAATCTTTCTATGAATCATAATATCCATCAATTCCATTAGCTTGCCCGTCAAGCTGCCTATATTCCAAGTTTTTAATCTAATCCTACTGATTTGAGTTCTAGTATGATGGACTAGCTTC
Organism: Apostasia ramifera; assembly: GCA_019297695.1. Taxonomy (NCBI): domain Eukaryota; kingdom Viridiplantae; phylum Streptophyta; class Magnoliopsida; order Asparagales; family Orchidaceae; genus Apostasia; species Apostasia ramifera. The sequence continues at coordinate 62,095 of JAEMOT010001064.1, read as the reverse complement.
TTTACCCGCATCCGTCCATGATGTGATAAATTAACTTTATTTCACATCATATATCATTTTTTTGAACGAACATTCTATATCATTTTCAATATAACTATCAATTTTATTTCACATCTTACATTATTTTTAATACAATTATCAATTTTATTTCACATTTTTCATAAATTTTACCATAACTAATTATATTTCCCATCCTATACACATCTCAAGAGATATCCAAAATTTTCTAGGTTCGACCAAAATGGTCACAAAATCAAATGGGCCCTAGTTGACAAGTGATGACAGATAAGCAATCCTATTTTTTCAAAATTTTCTTTTGCATCAGAAATATTTTGTTTTATCCCTTTTCAGTTTTTGTAATTTGTTAACATCGTAGAAATGATAATCTTTACTGCAAAATTAGGACGCATGCCTGTCTATATATGAAAACTATAGCCCTTTTTGGTATGGGGCCAAATTAACCTCAAACTTCTCTAAAAACACTCATTTGCTTTTTATATTTATTTAAGATCATATGTAAATTTTACTATTAAAATTAATATTATTTACACCCTATATGAATTTCGACTTTCAAAATTAACTTTATTTTATACTTTACACATATCTCAATAAAACAATCACATCCAATATAAATCTCAATATTAAAATAACTTTATTTTACATCATAGCATCAAAATAAGTTGGTTTATCTTTCTCTATCCCAAAAGCAACTAAAATTTTCCCAAAAGTCTCCATCTACCAAACGAACAGTCCCTATGAGTTTATTTTATTCTGTTTTTCTCTTTATGATGGTCGGCTGCTCCTGCTGATTCTATGTTTTGCAAACCTGTGTCATGTAGGTTCAAACCCTTCAAAATATCCTAGAATAAGTTTTGGTCGAATTTTTTTGATCCTTGAAGCACCATCTAAATAGATAATTACATGAGAAATATCGTATTTTTATCAATGAAATTGTCATAATTAATCGTCATAATTAATTTTGCCTTAAGAAATTACCATAACAACTGTTCCTGTTTAGCAATAATGTCAGAATGTTTTCTTACCATGTGACCAAATGCAGAAGCGAGAAGACTTAACTTGACCTATGGACCCAGTTAAAGTGACCTGATAGATTCATTTGGCCCAACTTTTGGACCAAATGTAAAGTAAGGTATGGTGATTACTCGGCCTATGGTTAGCAGGTTCTCACAGGCAGTGCCGAGCTTGAATTGTTTGTGATGGGTACCTTGTAAAAATAAATTTTGATAACCCTTGTTTGAACTTCATAGCAAATTGACAAATATTTTTATTTGATAATGGGCGAATATTAGTTATTCTGAATGTATACATTTTGACAAAAATTGTTTGAACTTTATACCACATTGATGGATATTTGTTTTTTTCTTTGTATTTGTTAACTCCATGATTATTTTAACAAATTTGAACACTAGGATTGATGGAGATGTCGCAATTCTAAGAAATTCAACTCTTGTTACTCATTAAGCTTCCAAAAAAACTCTAGTGACTTCGTCCTAGTTTTACTAAACAGTTTCTCAAATAATCCTAAACATTCCCCCACTTAAAACGGAGCCATTTACATGATTTATAAATACTTTGAATTTAGGATTTTATTTGACATAGATAAATACTAACATTTACTTTGGATCCTATCAAATTGATCTTGCATCAGAGTGGGGGGAACAGTTGTTATTTATCAAGGACCCTTAGCGTGAAGGCTGGGAAAAGCTGTTTATGCATTTTCAAGATCAACAATGGATCTTAGTCAGGATTTTTCCATTGAGTTTCTAAGTAATGTTTTATGTGATAGAAAAAAGCCTATCAAGTTGAATAGAAAGTCTTATTAAACTATTTTCAGGGTGGCTAAGTAATGTATTGTTAGAATTTGCATGAGTTGGTCAAGTGGCAATATATTTATAAGATTAGCATAAATAAGAAGTGGAGAACTGCAGAACAGCTTCTGGTGTGGTTTGATGATCCCTATTTGTCAATAATCAGGATGCAACTACGGCATAATGATTTGACTGGAGATTGACGTAACTACTTCCTTCATATTCATCTAAGATTCATTGGACCATCTAGAGTACACATTCAGTTCTTCAAGGAAGTCACTCCTCGGAGAATGGGCGAACAAATAGAAGGGTTCAGAGTTAAATAGGTGGGCGAGTCGAGTTCTACCTGAACCTGAATTCGACTTGAGTTGGTTAGCTTAACTCGAACTTGAACCAGTTATTAAACAGTTCAAGATCAATGACTTGTACCCAACCGGATTAATAAATGGGGGTCAACCTACCAACCCGACCTATCTATAAAACAAATGTTTATAAATGGGTTACCCTAGCCTGATCCTACCCGATTATGTACAGCTCAAATTCGATCTATTTAATAAATGAGTCAAAAATGGTGACCTATGCCCAGAATTCACAGGTCGGGTTCACAGGTCGAGTTATATAATTCTACCTTTATTCAGAGTTGCCTCCTCGAGGATCACTTTTTTTGAGGCCTTCCTCATACAAGGACCACCAATCCTCGTTCGTCAGATCCTTTTATCAAAGAATCCATCCTTGGTCAAGGATTCTCTTATTGAGGATTCAAATCTTGGGTGTACCAACCTTGTCGAGAGAACGTTTCTGTGATAGTGGCTTTTCATCGATGATAGACGGCCTCCTGGAAAAAACTTTTCCAAGGAACATCTTTGAGAAGCCTTTTTGACAAGTCTCGACTTCTTCGTTCTTCCTACTTGTCCTTATAAAGAGGAAGTGGGGACACGACGATATCGGACGGTCGATTTATTCCAAGCAGGGTCTACACTCGACGTCCGAGATCTCACCACGTGGTGTCGATCTGGATGATGGATTGGTATCTGCAGATTTGGCAGCAGGCATGATTGGTGGCTGATCAGTGGATTGGAAATCCCCATTTAAATCAATTTATTGATTTGAATGGGAATATTTCAAATTTTGGGTTGATCTCGTTAATTTCCTTCTATTTTTAGATATTCACATTTGACATGTTGTAATCAGTTTTTATTTTTCCGCATTTATTTCTGCAATTTGAATTTCGTTTGTAATCGCCTATATAATGGCAAGAACTAGTACTGTTTTTTTTAATCCTGGAATGAAATCATTTTGAGTTTGAATATTGTGTGTCATATCCTGGTGAAGGGAAAGGTTGGGGCCTTGGGTGAAAATCCCTAAATACCTTAAAGAAATTTATGGTATTTCGCCAGCTTTTCTCGCCTTTTGAACCACGATTTCAGCTCAACAAAATCCAAGTCCCTTGATGTAATTTTCAGCCCAAAATTCCAATTTATCATCTCTTCTCTCCTCTGCGGCTCGGGACGGTCGACTCTGCCACTCTGCGCGCCCCTTCGGCTCCGCCTGCACCTCCTGACAGCCCGCTAATTACCGGCGAGCGTCGGCGACTTCGCCGACGCCGCCGATTAGACCCCTCGCCGCTGCGCGCCTCACCATTCGATCGGCCAGATCTGCTCCGACTCCCGTACGCACGGCTGCACACGGTACCGCTGGCCATCCCGCTGGTTTGCTCCGCCTCCGTTTCCGCTTCGCTGCTTCCCTGTGCGAAGGCTGACGACCCTTCCTCATCCATCATCCGCTCAGCCCCGCGTGCATCCGGACGGCTCCCGTCGCCATTGTCCGCTGTAGCCTTGTCCTCCGCTTCGGGGCGCATAGCTCGACTGACTCTGCCTCGTCGCTTTCGTTTCTGCCTGCGTCATTCGCCGCCTGACCACTGTCCCGACGGACTTTTCTCTCACCGAGTGGTTCTACCTCGTCTACAGCTACCGGCACCAACTCCATTGTTTTCGGTACCCGATCATTGCCCCAGCACCGTCTCTTATGCTTGTTATCTAGATTGGCTGCTATGACTCGCTCATGTGGTAACGGATTCTCAGCTCGAGGTAAACCCGAACACTAACTGAATATTTAAAATATCCTTTGAGATCTGGTGGTGGTATTTGCTATTGGGACTGTTTGATTTGCTCGCTCGTGTGATCTGAGCATTACTGTGTGGTTAAATTGCTGTTGGATAATATTACATTGTGAAGATGCCTATATATTACTGCGTACTCTGGCTTTGACTTGTTGAGATATAGTTGTCCCAAATCATTTGGTAAATTTACTAAATATCATTTGAACTTGTTTCTAGATATTTAAAATTGACCCGCTTCATGGATTTATAGTTTTTTGATTATTACATAATTGTCATTAGAGATATTCTTGAGCCAATTTATGCTCATCCGCTAGAATTATTTATTGATCTCTAATTTGGATTGCATCTTGCATATTGTCCCACATCAGGAGGGATACCCCACAACTATTTTGGGATTATATCTATGTTTAGTTGATGTGCTGGAGCTGGTGGTGCCTACTAAGTATTGTGCATGTTGTTTAGCTTGAAATTATATGTGCATGCTCAAATTTAGTGTTTGGCTTGGCCTTCTTGTTAGCACTTCAGTGTTGGATGATTTTACTTCAAGATTTAATATAAAATGAATTTGAATTTTTACTGCATTATTGAAATTTAGTTTGCGTTAAGTATTTCTTTTTCATACATTTTTTCTATTTTTAAGTGAACTGCTCATTTGCTTGAAGAATGGAATAAAATAGTCACGGTTGGTTAATTGGATACAGTTCATACTGTCTTAGGAAACTATTTATTCTTACAGTCCAGAAGACAGCCCCATGGCTTTTTTCTTTGATGAAGCCAAATTCTTAAGGAATAGTGGGAGTGTGGGAGTAGGAATCAGCCAATGGAAAGTCCAATTCCTTACTGCTGTGAGAACTGGGGCTAAGGATTTCCAAGAGACAGTGTTGAAGGTAATTCTAGCAGGATTTTTTGAGTAAAGCCTCTTTATTGTTATCCATTGTCTGACCCCAAAGGTCTATTTCCTTGCAATAGGGGGGTGGCATATTAACAATGTCAAAGATTCTTCAAATGGTATACCATCATTCCACATTGTGTCTATTGTGGGCATTTTTTGGTTTCTTCTCATTTCTTATCTATTACTAATTTGGTAGTTGTTTTAATAGGTAGCACGGAGATTAACGGGAAAGGTGATAATGGAAGCTGCAAACTATGAGATAAAACATGAAATTATCAAAAGGGTATGCAGTTGGATCATTATTAAGCATCATTCCATACAGTTAATGGTATTATATGGTTAGTTACTTAATCTGAATTTATAAAGCTATTTTGCAATTTGATATATCAATTTTATTATGCGCCTATAGGTTACATTGCGTGCTCATTACCCTTCTAATTTTTGCAATCGCCTTGGCAATTGATAGGATTGCTATCCTCATCGTAATTTCAAGTTATAGTTAGTTGTTCTATAGTTTATTCTTGTTTTCTTTTCTTTTTTTGTTGAAATCTGAAATCTGCTGCATCCTCTTAAAAGGCAGTCAATATGTTTCAGCCAATTATTTCTTGCTTTCATGTTTCCAACATGACATCTTTCTCATCAGGCAAGTTTATTATTGTTGAACTTCCCATCTAAGTTCATACTACTATTTTAATACTCCTATTTAGTCTATATTTGAAAATGCAAAGAGAATTTTTAAGTCGTGATTTTTTTTGGGTGAAATGTAAAGATAATTTGAAGTTCATCAATAAAATAGCTTGATCCACTCAGAATCAATCCACTAGGTAGAACATTTATGAAAAAGGAGAGTAGGTTGTAAAAATTTTTCTAAGGAGGCATGAGTAGAACACGTGTGTAGAAAATTGGATGCAATACCATCTCTTTTAGGAAGACTTATTTCTCAAGCATTTTTGCTTGACTTGGACTTGTATAAGCTCTTAAGTAGGCAGATAAAAGAGTGAGAACGTATTCTACTCATTATAGAAGTATTGACCATTCATAAGTTGCCATTAGGCTATTTATGGCCAATTAGCCCAAATATGTTTGTTGGTGCTAGAGGTAGGTTCTAATCAACTAGTACCTGCGATCCATTTAATAAATAGTTCTTCAGCTTGAAGAGTTAATCCTAGGACTTGAGGAGCTCGGAGATGAATTTGAAGGTGATGACCGGAACCCTTTTAACAACTAACAAGCAACAATTAGTCTCAATGGGCGAAATATTTGTGAATGGACAAATGTGAGAACTTTTTCTTTTATGCTATTGCGAAGAATGTTTTGTTTATTTGTTGATCATCGTAATCAGAACAAAAGGCCATATTAGAACTTTGAATATAACCTTTGTAAAGCTTTTAACAAATGTTGAACTTCTAAAAGTAGAGCGCGCGCGCACACACATATATATGATTTCTTTAGGTCTTCCTTTGAAGGTCTTGTGGAAGTTTGTAGCATAAGATTGTTGTGTTCTTTGAAATTAGGTTTATGAAGCATGCTGTAATAACGTAACATTGATTCTGTGAAATACATTTTGTAAATATTTTAAAAGGTCTACATAATATATAAATTATTTGGTGTCTTAATGCTATAAAGCTAAAATTAATTATCTGTTGATTGTGAAAAGAGATGAGCATACTGTGACTTACAAGAACGAGTTTTTAAGAACTCAAATTGATTATTTTTCTTATAAGGAAATAATATTGTTTGGATGATAAAGATTATATGATCATTCCAAGTGAATGTTTGTGTGACGCCCATGGCCGAAGAGGAAAGGACGTGATTGCCAGGTGATGTCCTAAGAGAAAGGAATCATTGAGGTAAACTGCGGCTCCTGGCAGGCTTCTAGCAGTATAATGAGTGGTGAGAGGGGCACAGGAATGAATCGTCTCACATCGAAAAGAGAGGGAGATCCTGGGCTATATAAGTAGATAATGTGATCTCAAATAGTAGAGATACCTTTTGGAAAAAAATTGTGAGGCTAATGATGAAAAACACCGTAGTTAAGCGTGCTTGGGCTGGAGTAGCAATGAGATGGGTAATCTTCTAGGAAGTACTCAAGTCATACAGTTTTTCTAAAGTCAAAACGGACAATACCTCTACAATGGGATCACGGGATGTTACAGTTTGACTATCCAATATCGATGAATGGCTATGAAGTACGAGTACAATATGACAATACATCTCATTAAAAGTAATGTTATGGATAATTCAATTTGAAAAAAATAAATGCATGCTTCAACAATTATTAAATTCTAGAAATTCTTAAATTTAAAATAATATCATAAAGTTTATTTAATTATTTTTCAAGCTGTCACAGATTTTATAAATGAGATGAGAATTTAAATATATATATATCAATAAATTAATTTTAGTTTTAATTTTAATTGACCAAAATCAATTAGTTCAATGTAAACGAGATACTATTCATAATAATACAAATGCTGTGATATAAACTTACATATACTGATCTGATCAAGGAAGATACATATTATTTCTCTTTTAGTCTGACTAAATAAATAGATATAAAAATGCCAAAGTCCTATCTTTTTACAGTGAATTAATTAAGGTAAAAAAATATAATTTACATCTAACAGAAGTAATGACAGTATCGGTTCAGGTTGAAAAAGGAGAAACATCAATAATATCTATAAGATCGCAAAAAAATCAGCTAATATATAATGCAACAATTTGCGGATATCAAATCTTTTTTTTTTATTGTCGAAACACTAGTATACGTAAAGTTTTCTGCGATCCCAATTGCATAGCCCAGTGTTTTTTTCTTAATTTTATGTTCGAGTTTATACATGAGTTGTATTATATGTATGAGATATTTTTTATTTTTTTTATGTGAGCCAAATCAACTGTTCCAATATTTTTTTAATTAGAAGTATCGGAAAGTATTAAACAAGTATTGGGCAAGTATTGGATTTTTATAAAATAAAAATAAAAATTGGTACGCCACATGACGTATCTGATGCGTATTAATGGAGTATCGGAGAGTATCGGTATTTGATATGAATACGATATGGATACATTAGGCTTTATGAAATTTCAATGCTTCATTGATGAATGGTCTTAGATTTGAAGCTAAGGAGCTGTAGAAAGAATAAGAAGTCTAAGTAGTTCTCTTATAGACTTAATGGTAGAATCTAAAAAATGAGAATGATATTATCTTTAAACAAAAGGTTCTAGAATTTGGACGAAGAGATATCGAGGGGAAAGCTAATCTTATGTGGCTAACTACTGTTAACTGCATCTTCAAGGTGGTGAAGAACGTGCTAAGGGAATCCAAAAAAAGCTCCAAATAATAAAAATATTTTGTGGTAGAAAGAAAATATATAAAAAAAATATTAAAGAAAATAAGATTTACTGTAAAGACTAATTTAAATGTAGGAATAAAGAGAATGAAGGGGCATAAAGTGGCTTGATGGGAGTCCATGAAAGCAATTTGTAATGCAATGAATATGATTTTTGAGAATTTATATAAAAAGATGGATTCTATAGAAAGAGAAAGACATATATAGGATTGCCAAAGTAAGAGATAGGAGAACTGAAGATTCTTAAAATTTTGGATTTGATTTTGTTGATAAATTTTTATTTATCATTTATTCTAATATAATTTTAATTTTAAATAATTTAATTTATAAGATTTAAAATTTTTATTTATCATAAAATTATATTTCAAAATACTTTAAGATTTATTTATAAATAACTTGCTAATTAAATACACTTATTCTAAACGTTAATATCATCCGGATATTTATTTCGCATCAATTTTACTGCATGTTGATCAAGAAATAGTTAATATTCTTGCAGAATATTATATTTTTTGCATTTACTTTCATTTGTTCCGATACAAGGGCGGACAATTGGCAGCGATTAACTTGGAGTCAAGAGCAGCTTTGCTTGCTGCAAGAAAGGTTTTGCTCTCTGATTTAAATTTCTCATTAATTGCAACATTTTATTCTGCAAAAACAAATGCTAACTACATCCCTTTTTATACAGGGATTGGCTGGTGCAGTATCTCGATATCTTGGATTTAGGAACTTGATGATTTTCCTTGGGCCTTTGTATGTGCTTTTTCTCCTTGTCTTGAGTTGTTCAGCACTTTTCATGTTGTCTACACAGTGTGGGTGTTTCCTCGACATGATTGATTGGCGAAAAAACAAAATAAAACTAGATGAATTGGAATAGGACTTATTGATGATAAAGATTACGCGAGAAATGACGTCTAGTTTTAAGAACTGGAACTATCAAAACAGAGGTGTGATTAACACGCACTATTATTGATGTTGGTAAAGTGAAGTGATTCTAAAATGCTTTTTCTTTAGTCTAACTTATTGAGAAGACTAAGATTTGTCTAAGGAAATATAGTATAATTACATGCATAACATTCAAATCTTTCTTATTTATATATGTAAATAAGTGCAAATTATAATTTAACCACTTTAAATGCTTTTTGCCACCTTTCATTATCACGTGTTCAAAATGTAAATAGTGAGAATTTGGTAGGTTTAAGTGCTATGTTTGTATATATCCAAATAGTTGAAGTTCTGGTAGATTTTTTTACTCATGAGGCTATGAAGTCTTTTTTGAAGGTGCCTCAGAGACTCAGAGTTCTTTCCGCAGGTTCTGGGGAACATTTCTTGCTGAGATTGTGATTCGAAGTCTTGGCACGGATTATGCTCGGGTTCTTAGAGCAATTTATGCGTTCGCTCAGGTGTATTATATTTTCGATTCGAGTTACTGTTTTTAGCCATCTCATTAACAACCCTTGATGCCGAAATGTTCATTTGTTCCAGATCCGGCTTACAAGAACGTATGGGTGGACTTCTATCAAGAAGTAATGGATATAAAGTTTTTACTCTGTCCATAATTTGTAAGTTAAATTACATGTATTCAATAGATATTCGCATTCTAGTGAACTACATGCCAAATTCAAATGATCATATCATTCATTCATTTGTTTGTTACAAGTGTTGATAGGTTCCTGTTACATTTTAATGGCTTGTTTGGTTGGTCACTAAAGTTGTTCATGGTCATCTACAATGTTAAAATACCAGAGAGAAACAATCGATGTAATAGATTTCGACAAAGATAAAGCAGAAATTAGGCTTGTAAATGAGTCGATTCTAACAAATTGATCTTAGTTCGAGTATTAGCTTATTGAATTTGAATCGAGCTTGGTTCGAGTCAAGTTATAACTATCTGAGCTCGAGTCGAATTGAGTTTATTCGGGTTAAAATAAATGATCTTTTGTAGTAGGTAAAATTGTATTTCAAGTATTATATTTGCTATATTTCATAAGGCTTTTGAATCTCGAAAGCATCTCTACATATACTCTTTAGTAACTGTTGTATGTGTACATTAATTATTGCCTAATATATTTTAGTTATAAGTAAAATATGATATTTAAAATATAGGTTTATAAATATTGGGCTGACCTCGAGTTGTGGTAATTCAATTTCATCCATGCTAACTTCGAGTATGAGAAAATATGCTCGTGGATCAAGTTTTCAAGCAACTGAAATGGTGGGTTGGAAAAAAGAGAGGCTTTAGGGCTTGTTTGGTATGGAGATTAAAATATTAATTTAAATAATAATAATAATAATAAATAAATAAATAAAATTTTCTTAAATCATTATATACAGATTTTAATATAAAAAAGAATTATTTTATTTTACATATTTAATAATTTTAATAAAAATATTAATTTTATTTTATATTTTATTTTATATTTTATTTTAATATTTTATATTTTATTTTATATTTTATTTTAATATTTTAATTTAAAGTGTGAAATAAAATAATATTTTTTATATTAAAATTTATTTATTATTATTATTGTTATATTTTAAAATAGTATTATTTTGGTCTCTGCATCAAATTGGGCTTTAGTCGAGTTTAGAAGTTTAAAAAAAATTTGATTTTATTTTATAAATATTACTAAATTTAGGCAAAATGCTAGTGTGCAGCTATGCTTAGGCGGGTCTCATTCTCACTGCTCTGGTTTAATCAATAAAAATGAGGTATTTACACTACCAACATCTTAATACTTAGTTAAATATTTTTTTTGGATATCTCGTAGTTAAAGTATTTTACGTTCAAGATTTAAATATTAAGCTCCATACGTTCTAAACAATAAATAATTTCATGGTTAACGATTGAGTAATTCTCGGTTAAAAAAAGAATATTCTAAGGTTTGAAGTGAGTGATTTTTTTATTATTATATTATAATAAATTCATGGGGTTTTTACATACAGGATATGAAATTTATACGAAATTACGTATTTCACCATCAATTCGTAAATATTACCACTATCATACCATATTCATTTAAATTTTAAGTATTTCACATATTTCATATACTTTATAATATTATATATAAATTTAAATATATAAATTTATTAATATTTAAATTTTAATATATATTTTTAATTTTTTACTGTAAACACATCAATTTTCTTATTCCAATTAAAAATTATAGTCACGTGGATTTAAATTCGGCACCT
>JAEMOT010001064.1:40663-50695 GCA_019297695.1 Apostasia ramifera | reverse complement strand
TATGTGAAATGCGTAAAATTTAAATGAATATGGTGTAATAGTGGTAATATTTATGAATTGATAATGAAATGCGTAATTTCGTGTAGATTTTATGTCCTGTATGTAAAAACCCCTAAATTCATTGAATAAAATACATAATAATTAAAGAAAACGTTAGATAATATTAAAGAGGTATTATTTAAATATTAATATTATTTAGATATATAAAATTAATGTTTGTTTAGTTTAATATAATTAAATTTGAAATGACGATGAATAATTAAAATAAAAGATGGCAATTATTTTGTCATTATAATTAAGTATTAAGGTGATATTTAAATGTCAATTTTATAATTTTTATAATATTATTTAAATATATAATTAAATTAAATAATTTTTTTTTTAAATAATAATCATAATATCAAGTATTTTTTCTTTTTTTTTGATAAAAATGTAAATGCATAATCGCTTTGAAAACAAAGGATGATCACGTGAAGCACGTGCTGAAAAGGACACGAAGACTTCGATAAACGTGGGCTCTCTTCTGCAGAAGCAGCGCACGGCATTGCCCAAACGAGCCTTTCTGCACACGACGCGTGTCCAACTGTCCCCACGTTCTGACACATGTCTCGTCCTGCTCCACACATTCCCCACTTTAGTCAATTTCCCGAATTTCTCCTTCCCAAATTCGAAGTCCGTTTCGTTTATATAAATGAAAGGCGATGCCTATCTCCTCTTGCCCTTCCCATGCGCATTCCGAACATTTCTCTGTTCAATTTCTCCCTTCAAGAAGAAGAACGCGATCCATCCTCATCGGAACAGCATACGGCGACGCAGAATCGCCGGCGGCTGCTGCAGGAGAGAGAGAAGGGGGGAAGCTAGGGTTTTCCGTGTAGAGACCTTCGACGGGGGGGCGAAGATGGAGGCGAGTGCCCGGACGGCGACGGTCGCTCCGGAGACTATGATTCTGACGTCGGGGGCGAGTGGGCGCGTACGTGCTCTGATCTCGCTGCGCGCGATGCGCTCCATTTTGCTGATCCTGAATAGCTTCGTGTTGCTTATTCTGCTGCCGTTCCGGCGGCGGACGATCCTGGTCGCGACGACATCGGCTGAGGAGAAGGAGGTCGTGGCAGCGGTCAGGAAAGTGAGGGATCAGAAGGAGAACAGAGAGGCGGTGGTGGTGAGAATGCCAGCGGCGATAGTGCCGCGGCGGCCGAGGGAGCTGGATTCCGCGGCGCGGCGGGCGATGGCAATTCGGCGCATCGGAGCGGCGGAGGGCGGGGATTGGGGCAGCAGTGTAAGACATTTTTCCCTATTCTCGACGGACAGGGGCGATACGCTCTTCACGCAATCGTGGACGCCCGTTTCCGTCCCAATCAAGTAATTATCCTCATATATTTATATATTTATATACTACGTGAGTGTTTTTTTTTTACAGTTTTTCATATATAGTAAAGAGAACAGTATACATATTCAAAGTCCAAAACTTTAAATATTATGTTATGTGTATTATACTGGCAATAAACAAATTGTAAACTATTTAAATATTAGGTGCTTACTACCTTTTTTTTTCGTGAATGTGAATTTAAGTAAATATTATACACATAATCAGTTAGATTCAGATGCTAAATTTGTAAATATGCTACTTTACAAAAGTGGCTTTTTTGTGTATATGCCTCAACTTTTGTCAAATTACATGCTCACCCGCTATGTTTTGGTATTAGGTATAAGACTGAATGTTTTAGACATGATTTAATAATGATTGTACTACCTTCCATTAACATTCATTAAATTAACTTGTTGCCCTAGTTATGTTATGCACTCTTGAAATCTTAATAAATCACACACATGGCCTTCAAAAATTTTGAGCAAAATAAAGCAATTTTATTTTTATCTGTTCTTCTGTAAAGAATCATATATTTTTGTGTATAAATTGATGAATTGCTGGTGTAAATGTGTAATTTTTAAGACAGTGGCATCTTCTAAATTCTAGCTCAACGCACTGTTTTGAAATTGAGAGGATACTAAATAGTGTACATAACTGCATGACTAAGGTAATTAGATGAGGGCACTTAAATTAGTTCCCATTTTTTTCCTTTTTAATGTTTCTTCATATTAACTCTTATATTTTTTATTGAAAAATTACTTAAGGAGAGATAGAATATAGGGAAATAAGTTGAAGCATTTATTTTCCTTAATGTTAATTGTTAAAATATAGTCATTTAATATGGATTAAATAATGAAATAGTTCTTTGCTATTAAAAGTGTTATCAGATATTCAGCAAATATTTACTAGCTTCAGGTCTCCATTGGATAGTTGCATTTTAATTGGTTATCATTCAGAAAAACGAACATAATATAAGGGTTAAAATATAATCATTTAATATGGATTTAATGATGAAATAGTTCTTAGCCATTAAAACCAGTACAGATATTCAACAAATATTTACTGGCTTCAGGTCTCCATTGGAGTGTTACATTTTGATTGGTTATCATTCAGGAAAAAAAGAGCATAATAACATTTACAAAATTTGATATTTTACTTCTCTGTTATATAAATTATGCTCTCTAGTTTTACTGGTAGAGTGATGATCATATTCTCCTTTAATCCTTTTGTGTTGACCACGTTCCCTCTCTCTCTCTCTCTGTGAAATTTTCCTCTTAATGATTTAGTTACATCAAATAGAATATCCTAGTAAAATCTATTGCAGCCAATCTGCTGCCCGTTAGCTTTTGGTAGGATAGTTGAAGTCGACCTTCTTAGGCTTAGAAAATAGAAATTGCTAAATCATGGATCTTGAGCTATGACTTCCGTGCATTTATTTTTCTGTCTATTTTTTCAATTTTGATATATAGCTATGAGAAGCTAACAATTTATCCATTTTTATGTTATGCAGAGGATTAATGGTTCTTTTGCATGGCTTGAATGAGCACAGGTATCCTCCTTTTTTGTTCCTTTGATGCTTGAGTGTGCTTTTCTTACCAAGTTATCCACAGTTATTTATAGACTTTACATGCATATTTTTTGCAGTGGAAGATATCATCAGTTTGCGAAACAATTGAACGGATGTGGAATTAAGGTGTATGCCATGGATTGGATTGGTAAGTTCTTGGTTCTCCCTTACTACCTTTCATTATATATCATGTTCGTTGGTTCTGTTATGTTTCCTTTTTTGATGACATTTAATTGTTACTAACTTAATGTATGCATCTAATATTTAGGATGAATAATGGATTTAATTGGCACAAAATTTTTGGCATACACATAGAGAATTGTCTCATATTGGATATTCAACATGAGCTATGATGTTAATATACAATTGAAGAAATTTACCTATTGATTTAGGTTTTTGAGTTAATAGGTATTTATTAATTGTATATTGTGCAAGCTTGGGCTCCTTTATGTTAATTCCCCTTGACAAGTGGTATTAGAGCTAATGGTTCAGTTGAGCTTTTTGTGGATCAGTTAGTTCATGCAGATTGTGTTCTCATGGGTTATGTGCCTCTCTACTGTAGTTGAGAAATTACAAGAGCGAGTGACTTCCACTGTGCCTCTAACTGGTTGAGTGGGCTCTTGAGATACATGCATTCATTAAATGGAAGAAGACTTAATGTCGATGGATTCTCATATGAGGTGGAGATTTGTTGAGATACACATGGAGAGTTGTCTCACATAAGATACAAGCTATGATGTTTATGTACAATTGAAGATTCTTACTCATAGCCTAGGCTTTTGGGTTAATAGGTATTCATTAATTGTATATTTAGCCCAACTTGAGCTCTCATATGTTAATTCCCTTAACACAAAATAACATAACAACTGGTAAAGTTAATTGTAACTTAATGTTATGTCATTAAAAAAATAAAACTGAACTTTTGTTAAAGACTTCTTGCCTTTTATTGGTGGGAACACGGATCAACAATGAATTTAACAACTCGGATAATATCACGCGCTAAATGAAAATTCAAATTCAAATTGATTAAAGCTAATTAGAGATTTTCATATTAATTGTATCCATTTTTTATTTGATTTAATAAAGATTTAGAATTGATTTGAGAGATTTGAAGATCCGTCATATTTTGAGCTGATTTTATTTTATTGTAATAAGATTAGTTTCATATTTGTTTTAGATTTATTTAGCATTTTATTTTCAGCATTTAGTGTTGCATTTTAAAATTTTATTATGAGATTGCTTTATATAAAATGGTTATCTAGCATTGTATTAGGGGGTGATTATTAATAAATAAAATTTAGGTTGAGTGTTTGAATTTTTAAATCCTAGTGATGAGAAGGGTCTGAGTTAGTCTCTGTGAGAATCTTCAAATTACTCTAGTTATCCTTAAAAAAAAATCTTTCACCAATCTTTCCCTTCATCTTCTCGCTAGTGCCACCCAACACCTTTGCCTCATCAAACATGAGCTACCATAGCCGATAGAACGCTGATGTTATCCTTGCAGGTTCAGCCATTGCCTGCGTGCGAGTCGCTCAACTCTACTTCACCATTCTGCCTCTCCCCAACGAGACTCTAGCCATTATTCCTGATCCCCATGAGGCCAGCGAGCTCGCACAAGACCATTGCCTACAAGCTGCATGCGGCCAGCACAACGGGTCCCACAAGGGCTACTCGTGCAAATAGTAAGGGAAAAGATATGCACCTTATCAGGGCATGGAGGAGAGTGACACAATCAGATCATCATAATGATGGACACTCACCTATAAAAGAGAGAAATTAATGCAAGGTGGGGGGGTTGGTCTGGCTACTTGTACCTCTTTGAGAAGGCTGAAGTTCTACTTCTACTCCTAAACCTCCTTTGTCTTCTCATTCTATCTTATTCCCTTTTGTTTCCTCTCCTCATTGTCCTAAAGCTTGTACACAAGTCCATCTGGTGCATTTTAAGATGCCTTTCACCAGTGCCATGGTTTTCCTATTCATTGGGCTTTTTACACTAAAATCTGGTGTTTGCTTTGCATTCTCATTTGTGCTTTCTTTTTCCATTACTTGAGATTGTCTGATTCTCTTCACCAAGTTCCTACATCATCACTCTTTGTAGAGACTCTTGAAGATTAATGAAAGTTCTCTTAGTGCGACAATGATTTACCCCTATATTTGAGGTCTTCTATGTAAGTCTTGGTGTTTTTTTAATTCTACTATTTTTTCTTTGTTATTTGCATTATTTTTCTTGTCTCGTTTGTGTTTTCAACCACATTTTTGATGTGTTTGTGTGGGATATTTCTTGGGGTGTGTATCGTGACATGAGGTTTGATTTCCAACGATTCCACATGTTTGATCTCATAAGATTACTTTAAATGACACGTTTCAAGATACTTTATGATGATGTCATTGGACATGGTGTTTTATAGTCCTATTACCACTTTTAGGCTGGAATCATACCTCCTTGATATATGTTTTTTCTTCATTGTAAGGGATTGAATGCTTCTCTTTGCCACCACTTTTAATCTCCCTGTATTGGTGTGCATATTTTAAATGCATGTATTCAATTGTTCAGTTACATGCTGCTGTAGCTTTTGTATGAACTTGAAAAGCAAAAGTGAAGTAGGATGTCGTGGAACGAAAAATTCGAAAAACAAAGCATAGGTTTTAACTGATCTATGTCCCAAGAATTTTAAGAGAAATCTTTGTAATCTTGCACATGACTGAACATGCATAATGGGGGTTAAATGTAAAATTCACCCTAGAAATCAGGACTTTTGACACTTTGTGCCCCAAAAAGCCCACATTTTGAGGGTGCACTTTGCATTTCACTTTGCATAATGGAGTCCTCGACAAGATTTAAATTTTAAGGTTTTTGATATTTTCGAAAATAGAGGCCCGAGAATTGAGAAGAAAATGATTTAATGTGAATAACAAGTAGAAGAAAAAATGTATTAATGGTACTCTCTTTACATAAAACTTAAGGGGAACACTTATTGTAATATCCCATAATTTAAATATAAAGGTATTATTCGCTTTGGCTTTTGGGAAGTATGTGACTTGAGTACTTCGTAGAAAGTTACTTATCCTGGTAGTACTTCAGCTCAAGTATGTTTAACTATAGAATTTCCTATCATTAGCTTCATAATTTTTTCCCTAAAAGGTGTCTTTACTATTTTGGTTCACATTATTGATTTATACAACTCATGCCCTTCCTTTCTAATGTCAGACAATTTTGTAGGATCAAGTATGACATCTAGAGGGGGGTGAATAGACGTAATTAAAATTTAATTTAATTTACTAGATATAACAGTTAGTGCAAAATACAAGCGGAAGCAAATATAAGTGCAGACAAAAGAAAAATATCACATCCACAAAGAACACACGATATAACGTGGTTCAGCTCAAGTAAGAGCCTAATCACCCAACCCCGATCGGAAAGATATCACTACAACACACTCTTTGGTTTAGGCGGAGAATCTCATACAAATCCTCCTCTATCCACTCACTAGAGGCATTCCTCACTTTTAAGTGAGGGCTCACTCACTCACCCCCTTCAACTCTTATTTGGAGGCTCTCTTCACACACGAAGTGAAGGCAGAAAGCAAAATTGAAATATTACAATAAGAAGAAAATCACTTACTCTTCCTTCTTATGATTGAATCTTGAAAGGTAGAAGAAGAGTGGATAAAGAGTTTGAGCACTTGAGTCCAAGTTCACTTAGATCGCCTTGAAGCTTGATTGAATCTCGACTTGAATGTTTTTATCAACTTTTAGGATGGTGGAGAGTGAAGGTGAATGTTGGGAGCAATTAGAAAATTTTATGAGCTAAGAGGAATGCCCCAACAACCCCTATCTTCTTATATAATAAGAGTTCTAACGGCTAGAAAAAGGAGGTGGAAAAGACCAACGGTCAATTCCAAGAGGCCGACCTCACTACTGAGGTCGCCTCCAGGTCGACCTGAAAAAATTCCCAAAGATGACCAAAGTTTTTGTTGAGGGTCGCTGTTGAAAGTCGACCTCGAGGTCGACTTCACTACAGGGTCACCCTTCAGCTATCCCAAAGCTGCCCTGGAGCAATCACAACCAAAAGAAAGCATCTAGAACAATCTCACCACTACCAAGCCATATAATTCGAAGAATTTTAACTTTTAACAAACTTTTAAGATTATCTAATTAACTCGTAGAGATTCTAAGTGCTCAAACTCATATTCAGACTACTCTAACAATCAAGATCAACCTCACAGCAATTCTACTCTCAAATATAATAAAAAGAACAATAATACAATTTGCTTCACTTAATCTTTAATGCTCAAACCTTTCTCTCCAACTTTATTAGATCTCAATTTTAGTATACATAAATACAATTGAGATGCAACTTTAATAAACCTGAGATTAAGAACACTAAACAATTATGTTAGTACCAATTAACTTAAACATATTGCTAAACATCAAAATCACAATATTACCACAAGGGAGGAACCAACAAATTTATTCCTCTATCCCTCCGCCTAAAAGACTGCCAGGAGCCGCTTCTTATTTGAGTGATTTTGATTCACTCATATGTATATCACCCCAGGATTATTGGTTCTTATAATATTTAACTAATAATAATTAAATTACACTCAATAATAATAGGTCGCACTGGTGGAACAAATTTATGCAAATCTCAAGCTAGCAGAAAGGTTCAAAATACTCGATTTAAGCAGGTTAGAGGTTGCTGAAATTCATACTTGAGTCAAAATTTTTTCAGAGAAATTAGGGCTCAGCAATCGCTCTTCCGCGTTGGGTGCGACACGGGTAGAGGTAGGCGAGACGCGGCTCGGGTGTAGTGAGGGCGAGGCGTGCGGGCGTAAATACATGGAGCGAGGTCACAAGGGCGCAGGCGCGAGGCTCGTGGGCGCACGGCGCGCACGCGCGAGGTGCGTGGGGGTGCGAGCGACGAACAGGAGCACCAGACAATGAACTGGACACAGGCGCACAAACAGGCGAGTTAATTGCACGTGCGCGGGTCGGCAAGCGGGGCAATTAAGTGGACAAAATGAAATAAAGTGAATGCTATGAATAGTGCAAGATGAATTGGAATCAAACTCAGAGGGGATGAGCTTGAGCAGGTGGAATTTAGGGATTCTCACTCGAGATCCAAGCCCTTTCCTATTCGGGATGTTAATTCATTCTAGAGTCAAATAGTCTTAAGGGAGAAGATAATGAAAATTTTCATTCAGCATTTAAAAAATAAGGATAACAGGTAGGCGTTTATATAGACCTCCATACAAACTGGCTCAATAAAAAAATACATAATACAATAATTTTCTTACATAAATGAGAAAATATTAGACAACATGCCTAAAATAATAACCACAAAAATAGAAACAATTAATACAGAATAAGTGCTGAAAATAAAATCAGCCCAAAATGGAATCACCAATCAATCAAAATGAATGAAAAGATTTCCAATCCACCAAGTCAGTCATTCACAGCATCCATCTTTCTAAATCTGTCTTGACAGTCAGTCGATCCAGATCGAAGTAGTGTGGCTAGATCTCGGCTATCAACGATAAACTCTGTCAAGAATGAATTGATGGTCAATCAAGGTGTTCCCAACAGGTATTATCCGCTTTAGCTTTAAGGAACTAGGTAACTTGAGTACTTGTTAGGAGAACACCTATCTCAGTACTACTTCATCCCAAGCGTGCTTAGCTATAGAGTTTTTCATCATTAGCCTCACGATTTTGTCGAAAGGTGCCTTTTCCATTTGAATTCACATTATTTACTTATATTACTAAAGAACTCTCCTCTCTTTTCGATGTGCAATAATTCATTCTTGTACCCCTCCATCTAGAATCCTATCAGGAGCTGCTCCTTATCTGGGTGATTTCGATTCACTTATATAGATGTTACCCTGACGATCACTCTCCGTTTTCTTCAATCTCAGGTCATCAGGCTCATGATCACTCAATTAGACAATTCATATGAAAAGAATTTTCTGTAGAAGTACTTAGCTCTAAATCTCCAAATTTATAATCCTAAACACCCTCTAATGGCCAAATCAACTCTCCTCTATTAAAGGCCTATTAGCAATAAGACTAATTTGATCTTGTCATAAAATTTATAATTTTGCCTTAATATATTTATATGATGAAAAATAAAGTTATTTATGTTTAAAATTGTGTAGAATCCAAAATAAAGTTGATTAATGTATTGAAAATGACGTAAGATGCAAATAAAATGCATTTTTTTATGTTAAAATTGTGTATGATGTTATAAAAATTAATTTAATATTATTTTTTAAAATTTTTATAATTAATAAATTATTTTGGTCTTTGGCATCACCAAAATAGTGTGAGGACCAAACGGGCTTTCACATTTCTAACTGTTGGAGTCTTGGAGTCACATAGTGCTTAGGAACTGTTATAGTATGCTTTTTCCCCGATTGTATTGTTGGGGCTAGATTTTCCTTCTAAGGCCTTCTCTTGGAGCTTCTTTTCGTGTATGTGAAATGTTGGAGGCCACAACAGAATTGGCTAGGGAAACTTGAACTATTTATCTTGGCAAACACAGTAAATTCAAATCTGCACATTCATGTCAATGGAAAAAAAGTTTTTTGTCATTGAACAAATTGTTTTTATTATCATATTAAATGCTAAAATTAACTTAGTTGATACTTTAAGTTTCATATTGATGCGGAACAGGAAAAAAAAAAGCAAATGATAATTTAAGATAATTATATTTAGCAAAATTGATTAGCAAATTATTTTAATTAAGAGAAAAATATTTTCTAGGTAAATTATATGATAAATAAGATTTTTGAATCCCGTAAATTAAGATATTTTAAAATTTAAATTAAATTGGATCATATGATAAATAAGAATTTATCAATTTAAATTAAGACGTCAATTTAAATTCAATAAATCAGATCCAAGGTTCAGGAATTTAGGACAGACGTCTCACAGTTAAATCCAACAGTAATTGACACACAAAGAGATATCGGGTGTCACACAATTAGAGCCAAATAAATAATTCAAGTCAAGTAAATAATTTGTATAGAAATCGAATAATCAGATTAATTGAGTTCGGAAAAAAATTACCAACGAGTTGAATCGGAGACGAGCCACTGTCT
>JAEMOT010001064.1:22860-40446 GCA_019297695.1 Apostasia ramifera | reverse complement strand
TTGAAAAGTGGATAACTAGGCTAATTTGAGGATTCTCACCAAAGGCTAACCCTACCCTTTCCTTCACCGGAATATCGACTCCTTAACCCGGATCTAGGCTCTGAGAAAACTCAAACACAATTTCATTCATCACAATACTCTATTTCTTTTTTACAATGCAAGGCAACCTCTTTATATAGAGAGATCTCATGTAGAAATTTGAAAATACAATATTAAATGCAGAAAATAAAATACTAAATAAATAAAAGCAAATATGAGACTAATTTTATTACAATAAAATCAGCTCCAAATGTGGTGAGTCTTCAAATCTTCCGGATATGCTCTGAATCAAATCAAATCAAATTTAAATAAAGCTAATATGGAAATCTCTAATAGCTCTAATTAATTTGAATTTGAATTTTGATTCAGCACATGACATCATCCTGGCCATCCAATTTGATGTTGATCTGGGTCCCCACCAATTATGTAATTAAATAGTTTGTTTTGCAACAATAGTATGACTTTTTCTTTTCGTGTATGTGAAATGTTGGAGGCCACAACAGAATTGGCTAGGGAAACTTGAACTATTTATCTTGGCAAATACAGTAAATTCAAATCTGCACATTCATGTCAATGGAAAAAAAGTTTTTTATGTCATTGAACAAATTGTTTTTATTATCATATTAAATGCTAAAATTAACTTAGTTGATACTTTAAGTTTCATATGTAATTAAATAGTTTGTTTTGCAACAATAGTATGACTTTTAAATTCAGATATGACATGTCGTAAGGTATGGTTCAGCAATTGGCTCAGAAACCAACCCAAACGGGAATGAATGCCGAAGAATGATCTGTGAAGCTCGCATATACTGTTAAGGAATTAACTTCTACTCGTGGTGGTCTATGTTTGATTTTCTTTGACTTTTTCCTTTTTGAAATGGATAGACCACTTACATATACAAAATGAGCGACACTTTTTCACATTTACTAGTCATATGTAAAGTCAATCATGTTAAATATGTTGGTTAAGGAGGTTGTATGTGATAGTCCTGTGCTGTCTACCTCTTAACAATTCATTCGACTGGATCGTACAACTGTGTATGTTACATTCTATAATAAATATAAAAGAAAATGAAAGAAAGATTGCAATCAGTTGAAGTAAGCAGATGAAAAGAAAATTGTGTTTACTGGAAGGATCATCTACCCATGCAATGGCCTTGTCCATGTCATTGTTCATTTTTCAATTTCCATGATAAATTTATGCAAATTGTCTACTATTTTTGCTCATATTTATTCTTCAAAACTGAAACCAAGCTAAACATGGTGTTTACTTGGCTTTCAGATAACTAAATTGTTCACCACCTATTTGCAATGATTTAACTTTCAGGAGCACTCCATTCGGTTTGGCTCAGACCTTGATTGAGACAAGTCAGGTCAGATGAGGAAAATGCTTATATCTACGATTGAACTTTAGCATGCTTTATGACAACTTTTTATACTTTTTAATTTAATTTTAGCACCAGAAGTTCATTGAAAGCTTTTATTTTTGATGCCTTTTTCCAAGCGAGTTCTGTAGTTCTATGATCTGACTGACTACAACTAATGGAATTTATGATCCGCTTTTCATTTTGCTTTTCTTGTTTTTCTCCAAGTAGTGATGCTGAAGTTGACCTCACAAGAATGCATTATCCTAATTGTCTTTTCACTGTACTCCTTGATCTCTTTCATTTAAGATTAAGCCAATATAACATTTATCTAGAAAGCGCTTACATCACTACATAAACTTTGTGGTGTTAGAAATTTTAAGCAGTCAGCTAAACTTGTTTTTATTTATTGAATTGGTTATTCATATGTAAAATCCTTAATCTTTCAAACTTCAGTTCTTCATGGTTGATTAAACATGGCAATTATAGATGATAAATGAAGAGAGTACACTTATTGCAGGTTGTGCGAAAACAGTAAACAAGATAATAAGACATCTCAATTTAAGTTGAATGTTGCTTGCTCGTAAAATATAAGATTTCATGTTGAACCCACATTTAAGATGCTAACTTTTGTCCACAGGCCACGGTGGAAGTGATGGGTTGCATGGCTATGTTCATTCTCTTGATTATGCAGTCAAAGACTTGGTAATCATCTTATTACTTTGTTTTGAACTGTAATTATACTTTATGTGCTCTTCTTATTGGTATTTTGCATACAGAAATCCTTTTTGGAGAAGGTGGTAAAGGAGAATCCTGGTTTGCCATGCTTTTGTTTTGGACACTCAACTGGTGCAGCTATTATATTGAAGGTTAGCACTTTAATTAATAATCTCACTGAGACGAGGTTAATGAAATAGTCTGATTAAGTGTTCTACGAATATGTGGATGCTTATTTTTAAGCATGATTGTTTGGATATTGAAGGCAGTGCTAGACCCCAAGGTAGAAACCTGCGTTCATGGCGTGGTGTTGACTTCTCCGGCAGTACAAGTCCAGCCATCTCATCCAATTATCGAAGTACGTATTTTGATTTACTGTTCCCATGCATGCAGTTTGTGAATTTCATGAATGCATTTTATGAAAGCCAATGCATTTAGTTCAAGTGGAAGAGGCAATGAAGGAGGATTTGATAATTGCATGAGTCATTACGCTCTTAAAACTATTTAGTTTTTTAAAGTAGACTGATTATTTGACTGGAATTTAGGATAGATTTTAACACTGTGTTAAAGACAATGAATGCGTTCCTAAGGATGGTATTGGAGTGAATTTTAAGATTGTGAGTACGCTCCTTTACATGTTTGACAAACAGAAAATTCTATGTTTCTTATAGTGCATGATCATTTGTGTGTGTCATGCTTTTGGATCATATTTGTATCTTCATTGCCAGTCATTCTTCTTTTCAGTTACAGGTTATATTAGAAAGTTTAACCAAATTACTTTTAGCTTGCTGTTTCTTTAATTCTTTTCCTTCTACAATGTACTATTTTCTCATCGTAATGATCTACTTTTCAATCTTCCTTATTTTAGCTGAATCTATATTGTGGATTGTGGAGCTTTGGTTTGACTTATGGCTCATTTTTTTCTTTCTGAAAATCTGTGGGAGTCACGAACTATTAGTAGATATAGTTGCTTTGCAATTTTGTTATCTAATGGGAAGATGAGGGGAACCTCTATTTTATCTTCACTTTTAGGTTTGGATACTTGGGCTTTGTTTCAGACAGCTTTCTATAAAGCAGCTTTTTGTGATAGGAACTGTCGTAGAAACATTTTTCACAATTTTGACAGAAGCTGTTTTTATAAATATATTATAGCACTTCTTTTCAGCACAACCTGTTTTTATCAAAAAGACATGAAAATTCTTATCAAAAAAAAAAAAAAAACTTCATGAAAGTAATTTTCTCAACAGAGCCTTACTATAAATGTGAACATAGATTTTCGCTTGACCACCTAAATGTGTGATTTTTCTTCACTCTTCTCCTTCTTAATCTCACAATACATTATTTGAACTTTTTAAGAATATAAAGTTATTCTTGGTCCTACAAGTCTACACATTTAGGTTAGTTTGTAGGCATCTAGAAATTTACGTATTATTAGTGCCTGAGGTCTCAAGTTCAAACCTTGCAAATCGCCAATTATCTCAAGCGTAATGCTAGGAAAAAACAGATACGACCCATATTGAATTGAATCCACATTGTAAAGTAAATAGCTTGCACTTAAGGAGAAATGTAAAAATATAGAATTATTCTTAGGCCATAACCTACAAGCTTAAACTTTTAGGTCACGAGAAGTTTAACAAACATCAAATTACCCATCTTTTTCGTCTTTCCAAAATTGGTTTCATTATGATTTATATTTCTGCATCAACATCCAGCATTTGCTTATTAAAGTTCATTCATTGAACAGAGTGCTTGTGTTGGATATCCTTCCGGAACATCATTGATATTTAAATTCATTTCGGAATGCAACTGCTTCATATTTGAAGTGTATAATTACCCATTTTCTCTCTGTCTCTGTCTCTCGCTCCCAGACTCTTGCGCCAGTCTTCTCTCTTCTGATCCCAACATATCAGTTCTGTGGTGCCTGCAACAAAGGACCCCCTGTTTCCCACGATCTGGAGGCATTGAAAGCAAAGTACTCAGACCCCCTCGTGTTCATCGGATCAATTCGAGTTCGCACTGGTTACGAGATCCTACGTCTCTCTTACGATCTTCAGCAGAACATAAGAAGAATCACTGTCCCATTTATAGTCCTTCACGGAACTGCTGACACGGTCACAGATCCTGACGGCTCTAAGAAGCTTTACAACCAGGCCTCATCAGCTGACAAAAATATCATGCTGTATGATGATTTATTGCATGATCTGCTTTTCGAGCCTGAAAGAGATGAGATTGCTGAGAATATAATGAAGTGGTTGAGAGCTAGAATTGATGGAAAGAAGCATTAGTGATATTATGTATATCTCTAGATTCCCACCCATTTTTTATGATAATTTTGAACTGGAAGTATTGCTGTAATTGTAATATTAATTTGAACTAGCATAGTGGACGCCAAAAGGTGCAAGTCATGCTAAGCGTCTGATTTTTATGCTTCTGTTATTTCAGAAGCTACTTATCAGATCTCCGTTATACTGTAAGAGGAACATTGTTGTGGTCTTCTTAGGGATAACATCACTACTTTCCTTATCATGAGACTATAAATCTACGGGGAGATAAAGGTCTGCAATCATGTTCCAACCCAAACTCGGTAACTCGAATTTCGGGTGATCCGAAATCAGATTTTGAGTTTCAACTTCCGAAATGTAGTCGATTTAATGACTTAGCAAGAGCATGGTTTTTGTTGCGAATTTGAGCTGTAAGGGTACGGCTCCAAGGGTAAAAAAGGAGTAGATTCAATGGCATGTCAAGGGTACAGCTTCTTTTGCTATAAATTTGTATTGTGAAAATATAACCAGAACATGAAAGCTTGTTGTTAGTAGGTTGGCACGATATATATGTATATATATATATATATATATATAAATAGATATAGAGGGTATGAAAATTATTGTTTACTATATATCTAAAGTAAGAAAGCCTATTACTACACATTGAAGTTAGGAGTAAATTTATTTCTTTCATTTATAATCTATAATATGAATATGTGTTAAAACACCTATTAGTGGTTTCTAGATAAAATAGGTTGGGAGTAACGGGTGTTAAATTTTAATATTGAAGATTGTGTTAAATCGATATTTCTAACTGTTACATAATTCATTGCAAAAAGTTAAATGAAATAATTCAGAACTTAGGAACATACATGAAATATAATGGATTTTTTTATAAAAAAAATAGTGGCTTTCGTTCATAATTTTTTTTTTTAAAACATCCTTTTGATGATGTAACTGCCAATGTAATTCATTAATGTTTTAAATGTGTACCTTCTTGTAATGGCTAATTGGAGTAGTTAATCATCCTTCTCAAGTTTTATTTTTTTCATTAAATATGATTTCATGTTGGTCAGCATTCAACTATGTTTTTGCCAAAAGATGTGTTTATAAAGAAATAACAACTTTCGATAATCAAATTCTTTTTTTTTTTTTTAAAATGACAACTGTCAATGGTGATCCGACAGTCTAATTTGAGAAATTTTTCAAGAGATAAATCTTCAGATCAGAAAAAAGATGTATTCATATGAGGAATTTACTGGTGGTATATATATATTTTTTTATAAAATTTAAAACTGATTTAAATGCACTGCTAAATATATATATATATATATATATATATATATATATATATATATGCATGCTAGCTAACTACCTACCTAATTCTTTTTTTATATTATTTTCATAATCTATCACTTATAATAGTTGTGTTACAAGTTGTCAAGTGTTGACATTTATTGCATGTCATCTTACTTTTATTTTAGCTTGATTAACAGTACTAGCTTGTCTAATTACATAAGTTTAAGCAATTGACAGAGTGGGATTAATCTGAAATAGGTCAACCAAAAAGTTTTGAGTTGAATGCACCGACCCAATTACGGTTTAGCAGGTTTTTAACTCGATTCAAAAATCCGACCTTGCTAGCTTAACCGAGTATGGGTCAATTTTATACGAGTTCAAACTTTGGATCATCAACAAATTGATGCGTGAGACTAATTGGGCATCATATATGAGTTGTTGATAGACTGACCTATTTATAATCTACTAATGGTATACATCTATTAAAACTAATACATTTTAATAATATTTATTTTAATATTAAGTGTTAATGTCACTTAATTTAATTTACTTTTAGTTTTTTATTATACTTTTTTATTATGTTGTATAACTATGCAATGCACTTAATTTATCAATTTTTTATAATTTAAAATTATAATAAATTTATTGGTAGGCCAAGTTTAATAATCTCTCAATCATCACATTTGCATGTTACAACCCATTAGCGGAAAAGGTGGTTGACGATATATATAACAATATATACATTGTTATATCTGAATTCGTATCGATATATTTGGAGCGTATATGTGGAGCGCACGTGGATAAGTCAAGTTGCACTTACATGTGTATGCAGTAGTCACAATTCGAAGAATCTTCATAGAAGACCTGACATTGAACGCTTCAACTCGAATGGCCCAAGGACAACGCAAATACATTGTGATGGTCTCTGTGCCATATTAAAGGGGTATGGGCAGGCCATACTATTTGTGCGGTTAGGTCTGTCTAATGTGGACCTTGCTGCCACTCCTCAGATATACCTTGTCTAATGCGGTCAGGTCAGGTCTGTCTAAAGGGGGATCTCTTTTCAGAAATGATTTATTGTACACTAACTACTCTGTAATATTTTCTTCCTAGTGAAATCTTCTAAGCCTCCTCTAATCTCTTTTTTCTACTTCAGTAGTTTCTACGCTAAAATCTAGTAACGCGCGCGTACACGCATGCAATTATTTTATAATTTATTTATCTATTTTTTTTTAAAAAAAATTATTTTATTTAAATTTGATCGTTCGTACAGTTGTTGCATCATCGTCACGTGACCACGTCACTTATTCCCCTAACTACGAGTATGCTGCTACATAAAAAACAATACTTGTTCTGATTTAATTATCATGCATGACTGGAGAAATTGCATGAGCTAGCACATTTTTGACATTTTCAATATTGGGCCTAAAAGTTTTTATCTTTTTTGAATAAGTAATTATTTGCAATGAATAACTTCTTATAGAATGCTTTAATTCTAAACCTTTATTAGCTGTTAATTGTTGGTTGAATCATTTGATGGATTTAACCATGCACTATCGGTATGAGGGCGATCGAACCATCCGATAAGAGATCAAGCACATTAAATAAGAACTATGCAAGGCGAGATATTGAATGATCGATCAACCATGATTTAAGTTTCTAGTATGTTTGGGCAGGGGCGGATCCAACGTTTAACAAGGGGGTGCAATCGNATAAATTTATTATATAAGATAAATTGTATTCAGACTCTTGAGGTCAAATGAGCATTGCAAACTAATTTTAATTTTTTTAAAATCTTAATATTAATCTATAAAATTGCAAAAACTCTACTGTTTTAGTCTTAATTAAAATTTAAATTGTTAATTTTTTATAAATATATTGTACAATTAATTTTATTTGTTAATTTTATAATTTTTTAGAATATAATTTAAAAATATTAATATTAATATTAATATTTTTATTTTAATGTATATAAATAAAGAAATAAGAGAAATTAAATTTTAAAAAAATTAAAAAAGAGTGTAATAGAACTTTGAAATATGTGAATGGTTTAAAGTAATAAAAAATAATCAAATTTCATATTTTTAATCAAAAATAGTGAAAATAATAATATTTTAAAACAGGACCAAAACTACAGTGCCTTCACAATCTCAAGACCCAAATGAAGTTTTTAAAAATTTTAATCAATTTACAATACTCTTCTAATCTCAAAAGCCTAAATGCAATTTACCCTTTTATTTATAATGCAATATAATAATAGTTTTAATTAACTAAGTATTAATTATGTATTCTATTCATTATCGCACTCTATTGCCTTACTATTATTCTTTAGCGACTTGAGCCGGCTCTTCCCTAAAGTGAAATTCTAATCATCAGTAGTAGATTCGCGTTGAGCCGGTCCTCCATTGATTTTCGCATCGCTAGTAGTTGATTCACGTCGCCTCCATCATTAAGCTTCCCCTGATTAACGTCGCCTCTATCTAGCTTTTTTTATCGAGTCGGAGTCTCTTTCAGTGATTTTTGTTCAGCCTTCTGCTTCATGCAAACTGAACTTTTGCACCTCTCATTCCTCCTTTCCGTAATTGTCGGCCACACCTGATCCCCTGGTCCGAGATCTTAGCTCCGCTACTGTGTTTGGGTGAGTGGAACGTTTGATCCTACATTCTGATTATCATATTTTAAGGACTAAACTTGATTCGTCATTATACTATTCGAATCTAGTAGAGCTCCTAGATTGAGCTAAAAGGAATTTCCAAGGACTTGAGCGTAGTGATTTTGATAATGAATCTGAAATAGTTTTGACTCCTCCATCATCTACCATGAGAAGATTGAGTAAAAATTTTAAGTCTATTAAGATCAAATATTTCTTATTTCTACGTGAACTTATTTTGATGAACTAAATATTATAATATAGGATTAATTACTGAAAATTTTTTATAATTTTATCTCTAATTATATTTTAATTTATAATTTTTAAAAACTTACTGAAAAAGTACCTAATTTGATTATTTCATAGCAAGAAATATTCTTGAAAATTAAAATTATTACATTCTAAGTTAATGATTTTCATTAATATTCGAAGATTATTCCATCATTAAAATTTTGAAATTTCAAATTTACCTCTCTTTCTCTTCTCTCTCTCTCTCTCTCTCTCTCTCCTTGGGACAAGCCGAGCGGCGAGACTAAAGTAGCGATGAGGTGGCGGCGGCGAGGTGGTGGCGGCATCTTAAAGAGCAATGAGATAGAATTTATAATTGCATAAATTTAAAAAATTAATTGATAAAGTATTAAAAGTAAAATTAAAATTATTTTAATGTTAATTGCGGAGTGACCTTATTTGTAATATTAGATAAACCATAAAAATCTTTTAACAAATTCTTAAAAATTATAAATTAAAATATAATTAAGAGTTAATATAAAGACCTTCCGGTAATTAATCTTATAATATATACTACGCATAAAAGAAGCTGATAGACATGAGAAAATGTTAAGCGAATTAATTAAAGGGAAGAAAAAGGAAAAATCATAGTAGGGATAATTAAGTGACATAAAAAGATAATATTTCAAATGGGTAATTAATATCTACACTTTATATACTAATTATACTTAAATACACTTATTATTAATCATAAAATATAAGACAATTTACAAATTAATACAAATCTTGTACGTCTTGCCTTTAGGTTTAGTTTGGTTCAAGCCTTCATCAAGGTTCTTTTTTAGTTCAACATAAATTTCACATTTAATATAAAAATAAATATTAAAATTAATTTTATTTATATTTTACATACTTTTTAATATTAAAATAAAAAATTTAATTAAAATTATAAAATAAAATATTTTTTCTCTTATCAAAAAAAATTTGAACAAATAATGTGACCGGCTGAGTAAGCGAATAACAAAAGTCATGCACCGAAGAAATTAATTAATGGGTAAATTACATTCAAGTCTTTGAGTTTAAAGCTTAATAAATACAAATCTAAATTTTTAAAATTATAACACTGGGTCTCTGAGTTTTAATAAATTATAAAATAGGTATTTATTTATTTTTTTTATTATTATTATTTTTAAATTATCATTATATCTCTCCTCCTCTCTTAAAATCAGAGAGAGAGGGGGAGAGGTATAATGGTAATTTAAAAAAAATAATAATAAAAAAGACTTATTTGATAATTTATTAAAATTTAGGGACTCGATATTATAACGTGGATCTGTGCGTTATTAAACCTTAAACTTAGAAATCGGGGCGTAATTTACCCTTAATTAATTATAACTCATAGTTGTCGAGAAATTGTCTACTCAGCTATCCACACCTCATAATTTATAAGAACTCTTGGGGCACAAGTACATCTAACGTCCCAATTAATTATTTTCTAGTAATATTGGGTGAAAAAACACCTTAAGAATTATATAAGCTGTCAAACTCGGTCGAAATTGCTAAGTTTTGAATAATGTGAAACTAATCCGAAAAAGCTACTCAGTTTCTATTTTAGATAAAATTCGATAGTTTCGACAGTTTCGATCAAGTTTCAGTTGAAATTACCGAAACTCATTTTTTTCTAAAAAATAATTGTTAAGACGAGAAACAATTAAGATTTTTTATGTGGGAAACCGGCTAGCCGGAAAAACTACGGCTCCTTTCGAGGAGGCTTTAAAAATCATTAGAATCATTTTTTTTCTCTTGGGTTACAGTGTGCTCAAAGGATTCCTTGCGTTCAGCCCCTTTGAAGGCTACTACAATGGCAGCTCCCCTCTTTTCTTCTTTTTCGATGCTGACTCCGCTTTGGTTTGTTTGCAGGCCAGCCAGAGCTCGAACTGGGATGGTTCCGACTTCGACAGATAGGGAACAAAAGGGTTTCCCACGATCGGCCGGGGCCTTCTCGTCTTCCGGCGAAGAGGAGGCGTGCCGCGTCTGGAGCGTCGATGGAAGGAACTTCTTCGATGGCGCCCTTTGCTTTTGAGGAGGGGGCTGATGACCTGGCGTACATTGATGATGTGCAGGTCAGTGATGATCCCGAAGAACCGCTCGGGAGGAGTGAAGGCGGGATCGGTTCAGACGCCGAAAGACCGGATTCTGCTGGTCCCAGTGTTGAGGAGACCGAGGAGGGTGTTCGGGACAAACCCCCAAGGGTTGTTCCCGAAGGGAGGCGGGACTCGGTGACCAGACTAGGCGCTCGGGCTGCCGATACGCTGGAGCAACTCACCAAAGAGGCCATGGCTCAGGAGAGGAAAGCGAAAGAGAATGGCCTTCTGTACTTGGAGTCGGAGCGTCAGCGTCGCCTAGCCGAAAAGCATCTCCGTTCGGCGATGCGAGGTCTGGAGGAGTCCAGTCGCCGGGAAGCCGAACTTCAGAAGCTTGTGGAGGACGTTTGATCAGTCTGAGCGGATCCGCGAGGAAGGGGTCGTCGAATTTCGCCAGTCCCTTGAGTTCAAGGCGCTTATCAAGGGGGCGTTGGAGAGTTCGGTAAACATGCTTGGCTCTGCTCTCCTCGATCGGGGACTGGTGTGTGAGGATCTCGAAGGGCTGGATATGAACGAGTGCATTCTTTCTGAGAGTCGTTCGTACCAGTGTCCCTTCTTTAAGATGTCAGCTGAGAGGATGGGGCGAATGTTTGCTTTCGTTTCAAATATGAAGGCGGTCATCCCCCTTACTAAAGCTGAAATGGCGGGAGCCGCCGAGAGAGTTCCAGCTCCGGAGGAAGATCCAACTTCTCGTGGAGAAGGGACTTCGGGAGGGCCCTTAGTCGTTTCTCCACTTCGCTCGCGGGATCCACTGCAGGATGTGCCGCGAACTCCTGGTGCTGACTTTGTAGTGGACTCCGACTCCGAGTGTTTCGAGGAGGGATAGTGACTTGTAAAATCTTTTGTAACTTTTGTTTTTGTAAAGTAAATCTTTGTAATGCAAAGTTCTGTTCATTTTGCATTAGATTTCTGCTTAAGACCTCTCTTTTTTTTGTGTTGTTTGGTTTGATTGCCTGGAACTTCGAGAAGGGGAGTGCCCTTGACTGCCAGTCGCCTTGGCGCTAAGTTAGGATTTTAGGCCCGGGACTTCGAGAAGGGGAGTGCCCTTGACTGCCAGTCGCCTTGGCGCTAAGTTAGGATTTTAGGTCCGGGACTTCGAGAAGGGGAGTGCCCTTGACTGCCAGTCGTCGAAAGACTTGTCTTCATAAAACAATGTGATGCAAGTGGTTTATGAATAAAATTTTCTGATGTTGTTGCAGCTCCAGGTCCTTGGCAGGAGGGTCCCGTCATGCCTTGATAGTTTGTAGGTGTTGGGGCCGAGCACATTACGGATGATGAAAGGGCCTTCCCAGTTAGAGCTGAGCTTGCCTGATGTCATATCTCGGCCAGCGGTATTTTTTAATTTCAAGACCAGGTCGCCTTGTTGGAATGGTCTCCTGTGGACGTGCTTGTTATAGTATTTTTCGATCCTTCGCTTGTGTTCTGCTTGTCGAAAAGCTGCCAGTTCCTTGTCTTCCTTGTGTTCTGCATGCAGTTGAGTCCCCAGATGGCCGCCGGGAGCTCGGCTGCCCATGATGAGCCAAATCTGTCAATCTGCTTTCTCAGGGTGTTGAGGAAGTTTTTGTTCGACGCCTCTGCCTGGCCGTTCAATTGGGGGTGTTTAACTGATGCAAAGCTCAGGTTGATACCGTTTTCGGAGCATAGACTTCGAACGGCTCGGCTGGTGAAGGCGGTTCCGTTGTCGCAGATTAGGGAGAGGGGGACGCCGAATCTGCAGACGAGCTGTGTCCATATGAAGTTTCTGACACCCTTGCCCGTTGGCTGTGCTATTGCCTTCGCCTCAACCCATTTCGAAAAGTAGTCTGTTGCCAGCAGTACGTGGCGCAGGTTCTTTCCGGACTTTGGGAACGGTCCCAAAAAGTCGAGGCCCCATATCGAAAAGGGCCAAGAGCTGATTATGGGGTGTAGCTGAGCTACTGGTTGTCTAAGAATGTTTGAGTAGATCTGGCACTAGGGGCACTTCTGCCTGAATTTTTTGGCGTCCTTCTGAAGGTTCGGCCAGTAATATCTTTGGCGTAGGACTTGTAGGGTGAGGTTCCGTCCTGCGGCGTGGGTTCCGCAGCCTGCGGCGTGGGTTCTGCAGTCTTCGGCGTGGATCTGTTCGAGTACAGTTCTCGAGTCCTCTTCGCAGATGCATTTGGCCAGGGGCAGAGAATAGCATCTCCTAAACAATTGTCCTTGGGATATGATGTATCTGGCGGCTTTCACCTGGAGCCTGCGAGCCTTATGTCTGTTGTCTGGGAGCTCGCCTGTCAGGAGATAATGTCGGATGTCATCCATCCAGCTTTCGGTGCTGGAGTTGATGTTGAAGATTTCAGGGTTTTCGAAGGCGGGGGACAGGATGTTCAGTGCGCTGTCCTTTTCTTCTTTGGTGAGCTCGTCTGCCAGCGAATTCATCTCACGGGGGATGTGAAACAGGAAAACCTAGGCGAAATGTTGGAGGAGAGTTTTGGCGAGTTGGAAATATCTCTTGAGCACTTCGTCCTTTGTTTGGTAGGATCTTGTTAGCTGGTTCACCATTAATTTGGAGTCGTTGTAGACATGGAGGTGTCGCGCTACGAGTCTCTTGGCGAACTTGAGCCCGGCAATGAGGGCCTCATAATCGGCCTGATTGTTCGTTACGGGGAAGTGTATCTTCCCTGATCTTTGAAGTCGAACTCCCCAAGGACTGGTGAGGACGATGCCGATTCCTTGGATGCGTTTGCCGGAGGCCCCGTCCACATGAAGGGTCCAAGGATGTGGCTTTTCTAGAAGTTCGGGTTGTTCAGTTGTTGTCAGCTCAGCAACAAAGTCGGCGAGCGCTTGGCTCTTCGTGGCTGTCCATGGGAGGAAATCGATGTCGAACTCAGAGAGCTCCACTGCCCACTTTTGCAACCTTCCGGAGATTTCGGGGGAGTGGAGTATTCTCCGGAGGGGCTGATCCGTCATCACCTTGACGGGGTGAGCTTGGAAGTAATGGCGTAACCTGCGGGAGGCAGAGATCAACGCAAAAGAGTGTTTTTCGAGGGGAGGGTACCTCGCTTCGGCGCCATGGAGGATGTGGCTGATGTAGTGGATCGGGTGTTGTCGGCCAGCCTCTTCTCGAACAAGTACTGCCGATACCGAATTGTCAGTTGCGCTGAGATAGAGGAGAAGATCTTTGTTTTGGATTGAGGCGGAAAGCAGCGGTGGTGACAGCAGGTACTCTTTCAAAGACTGGAAAGCTCTCGCACAGTCATCACTCCATGTCTGATTTTCTCCTCGAAGAATCTTGAAGAAAGGGAGGCAGCGTTCGCCGGATTTCGATATGAACCTGCTGAGCGCCGTGACCCTTCCGTTCAATTTCTGTATGTCCTGAACCATTTGAGGTGGTCTCATCTCTTGTATGACCTGAATTTTCTCAGGGTTCGCCTCAATGCCTCTAGCCGACACCATATGCCCCAGGAATTTGCCGTATGACGAACCGAAGATGCTTTTGAGGGGGTTGAGGTTGATGTTGTAAGTTCGGCAAGTGTCAAGCATTTCACGGAGGTCTTCGATGTGTTGCTTCACGCACTTGCTTTTAATTAATATGTCGTCGACGTATGCTTCTATGTTCCGCCCTCTCTGATTTTTGAACACGGTGTCAATCATGCGCTGATAGGTCGCGCCTGCATTTTTTAAGCCGAAAGGCATCACCTTGTAGCAGAAGGTTCCCTGGTCGGTGATAAATGAAGTGTGCTCTTCATCGTCTTCGGCCATTCAGATCTGATGGTAGCCTGAAAAAGCATCGACGAAACTCATCATTGAGTACCCTGCCGAAGAATCGACGAGCCTGTCTATTTTCGGTAAGGGGTAGAAATCTTTCGGACAAGCTTTGTTAAGATCTGTAAAATCCACACATATTCGCCATTTTCCAGAATTCTTTTATACCACCACTACGTTTGCGAGCCATGACGAGTAGGTGATTTCCTTGATGAATCCGGCGGCCAGGAGCTTTTCGACTTCTTCTCGGATCGCTCATTATTTTTCGCCACCAAAACTCCTCTTCTTCTGTCTGACGGGAGCTACTCCCGGTTTGAGACTTAGCCGATGTTCAGCTACGGCCCTACCTATCCCTGACATGTCGCTAGGTTCCCAGGCAAACACATCGAAATACTCAGAAAGTAGGGCCGCTAGGGCAGGCTTTTCATTATCAGAAAAGTCTCTAGAAATGAGTACAGTTTTTCCGTCGGCGACGGTTACATGATCGTTTTGTTCGACTGGTGGTAAGGCGTCGTCTCTGGGGTCCATGTGGTCTGTGTGGAGGCGCGCATTTATCTCGAAACATTTGCTGGCGTCGGCCTTGTCCCCCCTGATAGTTGTGAGCGGCGTGGGGAACTTCACACATAGGTGGTACGTGGACGCGACCATCTGGAATGCCGCCATTGCAGGGCGTCCTAGGATTGCGTTGTAGCTGGAGGGAGCATCCATGATGATGAAGTCGATCTCCCTTTCTAGTCTTCTAGGACCTTCTTTGAGAGCAACACGCAGGGTGGCGTATCTTGCGGGTCGGTAGACGTCGCCGGAAAGCTGGAGATCGTCATGGATGGGGGAAGAGGCTTGCATGGACCGACTCCCATCTCATTGAAGGCGCAGAGGTATAGTATATCGACTGAGCTGCCGGTGTCGACCAAGGTTCGGTGGAATCACAAGCTCCGATTTCGGCGATGACAACTATGGGGTCATCGCGGTTTACCCCACCTCTGGGAAGGTCTTCTGCGGTAAAGACAATGTCAGGCAACAGAGGGGGGAGTTCGACTGTGCATACCTCCCGATATCTTCGAGCTCTGAGACCGTTGTGGTAACCGATGATTGAAAGGACGACCTTCTTGCCGTCGTCTTTCGATGTGGCTGGAGTCGAAGAGGCGATCCCCTAGGGCTCATCGCACGGAAAGAGCGGTCGTGCCGCTTTCGGCAGGGGCCCCTCGATCCTCTTGTAGCCGGAGAGGTAGCCATTCTCTATATATTCATTGACGAGTGCTCGAAAAGAGTGGCACTCGAAGAGAAGATGGCTGTAACGCTGGTGGAACTTGCAGAACTTCGTGGGGTCCTCACCAGGTTGCGGTGGCTGGCGTTCGCCGCGGCTCTTGATGAAACCCTTATCGCTGAGGATCGAAAAGATTTCTTCGATGATGTAGACCGGAGTGGCGGGACGTGGGCTCACCCTCGAACTTGTGCTTCCCGTGGGAGGGTGAGAAATTCTGATCTCGAAAGCTCCTCCTGGGAGTGTTCGGGTCCGTCTTAGGAGCCTCGCCCTTCTTGGCCTAGGGCGAAGCGATCTCCTGTTTGGCTTTCGCCTTGAGGGCCTTTGCATCTTCCAGATGGATGCATTTTTCGGCGCGGGCCCTCGCCTCCATGAGCGTTTTCGGCATGTCGTCGACGAAAGAGTCGTATAGCTCCCCGGGCAGAATGCTGTGGACGAAAATCATGGTCGATCTATCGTCTGTAGTATCCTTCGTCTCGGCGTTCATCTTCGAGAACCGGTCCACATAGTTGCGGAGCGATTCGTCCTGAGCCTGTCATATCTGCCATAGCTCGTGGATTGTTCGGGAGGTAGTCCTCGATGTTCCGAATCTGGTACGAAACTGTTCGGAGAATTGCAGGAAGTTTTGGATGGAGCCTTGGGGCACTTCGTCGAGCCAATCCAATGCCAGGCCCGTCAGAGTGTTCCTGAATAGACGACATTTGTAGGCGTCTGAGACAGGATCGCTCGTTGCCAGAGCATTCTCAAAACATTTTACGTGCTGGGCCGGGTCGGTGAGGCCATTGTAGTCGCCGACTCGGGGGGCCTTGTAGGCGCCCGCGGCGCCGGCGCCGCCATTATGGCGGGCGAGAATATTATATCGACCGGGGCAGCCGGAGGGTATACCTCGGGCCGACTTTCGGCGGCAGCATGGGTGCTGGTCTCCTCGGTGGGCAATTCGACGCGCTCCGCGCCCGGCTGCGGGAGCGGGAGTTCGAGGGGCAGAGCTAGAGGAAGGGGTCTCTGCTGCTGAAGGAGGGTCGGTAGGTTTGCAAGGAAGGTGTTCATCATTTGGGTGAGGGTGGCGACCGTGTTCGTTAGTGTCTGAAGCTGTCGGTCGTCCCTGGTAGGATCATCCTGGGGTAGGGCGCTGCCTGTTGTTCGCCAGGCGGTGGAATATTTTCGCCATGAGTATTTTCCATGGGTGTCTTGAAGGGATCGGGTCTGATCCTGCATGAGGGCACCAAATTGTTAAGATGAGAAACAATCAATATTTTTTACGTGGAAAACCGGCTAGGCGGAAAAACCACGGCTCCTTTCGAGGAGGCTTTTAAAATCACTAGAATCACTTTTTTTCTCTTGGGTTACAGTGTGCTCAAAGGATTCCTTGGGTTCAGCCCCTTTGAAGGCTGCTATAATGAGATATATGTACCCTGGCCTATTCTGTAAGGTCACTTCAAGAGAATGGGCTTCAGCT
This sequence comes from Apostasia ramifera, assembly GCA_019297695.1. Classification (NCBI taxonomy): domain Eukaryota; kingdom Viridiplantae; phylum Streptophyta; class Magnoliopsida; order Asparagales; family Orchidaceae; genus Apostasia; species Apostasia ramifera. The sequence goes on along the minus strand of JAEMOT010001064.1, from coordinate 23,301 downwards.
TTAGTGACGGCCCATTAATCCCAGCAGAGGAAAGAGGGAGGCCACTCTCTGTCTGTTGCTGTACGATGTACGGATGGTACGATCTAACGGCGGGAGAGCCCATCCTCTTGAAAGCAGGATGATCCTTAATTGCTGTCAGGCGCAGGTCAGTTCTGGACGCTACTTTTCGTCTCCATCTCTTCGGCGTCTGCTGTTCGGGGTGGTACATCTCTTGTTCGGCGTGGAGGACTTGTGACGTTGTCGCCGCGTAAGCTCCCACGTGGACGGTCCAGATGATGGTGTGTGGATCCAGATGCAACAATAATATTCAATAATCATCATTAATAAATTCAATTTTTAACCAACAAAATTTAAATAATTTATAAAAAAATCAAAACTAGGAATATCGAATCTATTGAAACTATCAAAATTGCCGAAGCTAACCATGATATATATATATAT
>JAEMOT010001064.1:0-14188 GCA_019297695.1 Apostasia ramifera | reverse complement strand
TGGTGTGATAGTGGTAATATTTATGAATTGATGGTGAAATGCATAATTTCGTGTAAATTTTATATCTTGTATATAAAAATCTCTTATTTTTTTATCATGAATTAAAGTGTAGAGAAAATGAATCTGAGGTACTTGTAAGAAATATAGAATCCTAAATAATCTATTCCCAAAGCACAAAACTTTATGCCACAAAATATTGATCAGTGATCTATGAAAAAAAATTGCAGTTTTCTATTAAGATATTTTCATAAAAAGAACATTAATTAATTAATTAGTTAATCTATTGGAACATAAAATAGGCTTTTGCATGCATTATTGATGGGCACTATTCTGAAAAATAATAAAAAGTCTTGTCATTTCTGACATATATGCGATTAGGGCTGGTTAGCTTATAGTGTAACTATTAATTTTTTAGTTTCCCGCATACTCACACACGTATATATATATATATATATACAATCTATTATAAATTATTTAATACGTAAAAATTCTTATATGTATTTCAATAAATTTTTTTTCGTAAGAATTTGTTTATATTTAACCTTAATCTCCCTCAAATAGGCAGCTCTTAATACTATTAAGTATGTTACCAGGAGCCCACTCAACCAGTTGCTAACATAATGGGTGTCTTCCGGTCTTGAACCCGTATTAGGTGCGGCTTCTGTGCCCAATTTTTGTGAGGCGCTTAATCACCCCACGCCGCGTGTGCGCGCAGGCCTTGCATGTAGTGCCACGCACGCAGCAATGAGAAAATATCATTTTTTCACCATTTTGCATTATTTTTATATTTTTGCAATGTTTTTTATAGAATATATTTTACTCGATGTAAATTTATATACAAACTTCCACCAAGTGAATACAAAGTAAAATAAGGTCAATACAAAATTAAAAAATATATTATATTGACTTATTTCACTTTTTGTATGTGTATATATATATATATACTCATTATTATATATATCTACATATACATATATATCTATATTTATATATTAAAGATGGTACATGGAGTGAAAAATATGTATTTCTCATTTTACTTTTATTAAAAATTAAAATAATTGCTCTCAAGCTTTCTCTCTCCTCTCCCTCTCTCTTCTCTCTCTCCTGAGCCGCCCACCTCTCTCAATATAATATATTTTACCCTCATGAAACCCTCTCTCCTCTCTCTCTCTCTCTCGCCACCCCCAGCCTCATTCTCTCTCCTCTCCCTCTCTCTCCTGAGCCACCCACCTCTCTCAATATAATATATTTTATCTTCATTAAAAATTAAAAAAATACAGCTAAGTTTAGCATGAATTTTAAAAATTATAAATAATTTTTACTCATATAATTTTAAAAAATTTAATTTTAATTTTACTATTTTCTCAAATACAATATAAAATCATATAATTTTAATTTAAAAAGTAAAATCTTGAAAATTAATTTAATTTATTAATTTTAAATTAAACTTTTAATTACAAGACAAATTTAATTAATTTAAATAAATAATTTTGTTAATTTAAAATTAATTTTAAGGTTTACTTATATTATTTTTTTAATTATTCATTAGATGATTTATATATATATTATATATATATTAAAATTTAAGTACGGTAATAAATAAATCAATTAATTCTAATATTAAAAGTTTACATATAAACGATTAATATAATTTACATTTTATTTAATTGTTAATTTAATAATAATTATTTTTTGAATAATAGGATTCTTAATGGAAGTTAATTTTAAAAATTAAAAAAATAATGCTAAAAATTAATTTTTTAAATTTATTTAGTTTTAATTTAAACTTCAAAATTTAAAATCGAATATTAAGTTTAAATTTTTAAATTTTACATCAGTTTACTTGCATTTTGAATTAAAATATTTTCTCTAAAAAGCATATTAAATACTAAAAATTATTCAAAATATTATATATTATATATTTATTATTTTTAATATATAATATTTATTTTTTTTATTTAAATTTTAAAAATTTCGTGAGAATAAGCCCGTGCAGTTCCTGCACGAGTGCAATGCTTGTATACATATAATTATATAAGTTACCATAATTTAATTATTTATGTAAAATTAAATATAATAATAAATAATATAAAATTTTATTAAATTATATTATAAGTATTTTTAATAAATTTTTTATTCACTCTTTATTACATATTTTATTTCATTCAAATAAATAAATAAATAATTTTATTCTTGTTGAAAAATAATTACATTCTATTGAAACTAACACATCATTAAAATTTTAAATTATTTCACAATAAATTTTACAGACAATAATTAAAAAAATGTTATAACTTTCATTTTGCTTAGAATAACTTTTTAACATAAGTTTTTTGAAGCAATCTTTTTAACATATTTTTATCTAACATTCATAAATAATATTTTTTTTATTTAGTCTTTAATATCATAAATTATAACACAGGGGACACCTAATCTCCCATATAAATTTCTTCCTCACTAAATTAGGAAACACTACATACATTCAAGAATAAATTTGTGGTTTAACCTAAAATATTTTTTAGGGTAAATATTATTTAACTTTCTGAGGCTACAAGTAGCTGCAGGTAAGCCCATAGTTTCGAAAAAATTTCAATAGTTCTTAAAGATTGACAAATTCTAATAAAATTTATTTTCAAATTAAAATTTTAATATATAAAATGACAAAAATACCACTCTTCCCCCCCATCCCTTGCACTGCTCCGCAACCGTACAAGGTCGCTACACACAACTGCACAGAGCCATCTTCACACAAGCTACAGCGTGACGGTGACTACAAAGTAGGAGGGTGATAGCAGGGAGATGGACAGAACGCGAGGAGTATTTTAGTTATTTTATATTTAAAAATTAATTCAAAAATAAATTATATTAGAATTTATAACAAAGAATTTACTTTAATTAAAATATCAATCATAGGGACCTGATTGAAATTTTTAAATCACAGATCTACTAATATTACCTCTAATCTCGAGAACTTGGATGATATTTACCCTATTTTTTTAAATTATCCAAAATTCTGCCAAAAAATATTTTAGAAACTGTCAAGAAAATACTGTTCATTATACTGTTCACATATATATATATATAGAGAGAGAGAGAGAGAGAGAGCTTTCAATAATACTGTTCATCATTTACGACCATTCAAATAGTTAAATGGGCAATGTTAGACGAGGCTAAGGCTATAAATATTAAGAAATGCAAATTGCACCAATTGACTAATGCACAAATTGCAATCAATCATCTCCTCATGTCACAAATTATTGAAGAACAACAAACTAAAGTTTTGAAACTCGATTTCGATCTTAAAGTAATCAATTGAATTTCAGTGTCGGCCATTTAGATAAATTTACTCTAATAAGAAGTATAAAAAAAAAATGTTTTTATAGATCCAGATCCCTTAAATTGATTCAAAATTCATGATTTTGGATCAGTTTCAGGGGATATTTAACTCCAGGAGTAATAATGTTTAAACCTAAGTCATGCAAACTATAATTGTGGGAATATTCCAATAAACACGTGCTAGCTAAAAACAAGTGAAATTCGGAAAAAAAAAATTGAGTCGATTTTAAACAGCTGAAAATCGAGCGACCTTCGAAACCGAGTTACTGTAGGGCCTAGCCCAGTTGACAAGTTGTGAGGCAAAAATTTCATGTGAAAAGGACATCAAATATCAACATTTCATCAGATTCATATGGTTGGTACTAAATATAAATATTTATTTATGTACTATGGCCTGATATTGTGGTAATAGTGGAAATAAGTTATAATAAAAGTACCAAAAGTTATAAAAATGCACAATGATATTTCTTCAAGATGGGGACAAACTGATGGAAGAATCAAGATATTAGCTTAGAATGACCCACAGATTCAAATAACCAACTTTCAGTTAACTCGGGTTAATCAAGTGTCAGGTTAACATGGGCTAATCAAGTGTGACACGTGTTAGATTCAATGTTACTATGATATTATATCGCATTATTTGAAGATATTAATAGTTTGATTTGATAATATATTTAAATAATATTATGAAACATTACTATATCACAACTCTAAAATGATACGTGCATGTTATTCTAAATGTCAACCTAATTACAATGGACGGAGATGAAATTGAATTGATTTTCTATAATCATGTCATTTAATCAAACGAATAATAATGTAGAGACGATACTGACATCTAGATAACACGAATATTTAGATAACATTGAACCAAAGACCCTAAACTGAAAGGAATTGAGAGGAATCGATTACATGAATATCAACCTGCGTCATTTGAGTGAAGAGAAATGACTTCTTTTTCGTTCACACTGCTCAATAAGTCGCAAACTAAAGAGAAACATGTTCCATTTCGAATATCAAAAAAAATAAAAAAATAGTGACATGAGTTCCATATAGTAGTCAGATATTATCAAGTTGAAGAAAAGTTTTGTAAGACTCCTAACCAACTAGCAATGTTATATGGGAGCGAAATATGACAAATACGCGATAATTTCTATAATTTATTTTTGTTGAAATGTAAACATTGAGACAAATGAGTCATCCACTTAATGTTATGCATTAGAAACAAAAAGATCCAAAGAGAGGATGTGTGCACCACCAATTGAAGATAAATATGAGGGAGTGTAAGGTGACTTGGCAGTGTCCTTTTATCACCTATAAGGAAATCTCTAATCTCTACATAAATGTGAGGATAGAAAAAAAAAACTTAAAAAAAAAAGAAAAGCATTATATAATCTTAAAAAATGATCTTAAATCACTTGCACTTGTAAAAAGCTAAATGAGAAGGAGGTCCATATTAATTGTTTTACCTTTCCCTAATTAATAATTTAAAAACATATAGCATAAAGTTTTTCAAAATTTACACAAAATATCATAGAATAATCAAATGATAAAATACTCATCATAGGAGAGTGCTCGTGCTAAAATAGAACATATTAAAAATGATTGCATCAAAAGAATGAGTGTTTAAATTTCAAGAAAGAAGTGTATAAAGCTATTTTAGCCACTATCAACCTATAAATGCCCCCTTGTTGAACATATGTTGGGGATCATTAACATCATATCAAAAAGAGAAGACAAAAATAACATAAGATGTAACCCTCTACATAAACCTTAGATCACTTGCATTCACAAAGAGCTTTGTCTCAAATGGAGCTGAAAGAGGAGATATCGATATAGCTGACCCCAAAAACTAATTTGATATTATCACTGGAATGTTATTGATAAGAGTATGAGAAGCAACATTTCAATCAAAGAACTTCTTGTCACAACATGCATGATATTTTATTTTGCTATAATTCACGAGAACTAAAGTTAGCCATCAAGCATTTAGTTCAATGAAATTTAGATGTTAGTATTATTTTTTTAAAAAAAGTCAAAATTATCAAGATAGCTATGCTATTAGTAATAATTATTTGTTTAATTGCGAAAGAGCCTATTATTCGCTACATCAGACAATTTCTACTAATGAAATCATGTAAATCCATCGGAAAATACGCAATTCCAAGAGCTCTTTGTAAAGCTTGTTGGAAAACTTGTTGTTGGACCTGATTAATCTCGAATTGGAGCCATAAAGCTCTATCCATTTATTTATTAGACCCCTATCAATCTATTTATACAGAAATATTCTGAAGCTACAAAGATAGTTATTAAATCCTTGGCATACAGCTTCAATGATTACCATACTTCAATGACAAATTTACCTTCTAAATCGCATCTTCCAACATGGGTTTAAATCTTTACCTCCCTTACTCTAACCTCTATTACTTCTATGCCATTATTACTCTATTCATATGGAAGGTGACATCCAGATATAACTTAGTCTCAATTTCATAATTTTTTACAATACCATCTAAGCATGTCATCAAACCAGGCAAATGTTTTCTCATAACATTACAATAACATCAAGCGAAAAGCCCCCTTCGAACAATCTTACATACTTAATAAACACCTAGTTTTCAATCATTACAGTTCTCCCACAGTAACTGCAGTTCAACCACATGTAAATTATTATTCCCTTTGGAGGGAACACAATCACAGTGTTAAAAACAGAGAAGATAGCAGGAATGTGACGAAAATATGTAATAAGATAGTTTTCCTGAAATTGTGGTAATAAGATGTTTTCAGAGTTATAAATGTGAATATCTTTTTTCCAGTACGCATAATATATAAATTGTGCATCAAGAGGAAAATTCTTTACATTGCTGGAATACCTGAAATATGTTGTACTGAAGAGTCCTAAATGCAGGTTGGCTAGAAGAATCTTGATCATTTCTATGATGTCTCTTTCGATCTGCTTGCGTTGGGAAGCTCTCTTCATTCTCCATTAATGGTTCCACCATATTCTGAAATTCCTCTGCTGGAGCTTCCTTCAACATTGCTTTCTTTTCCTGGAGAAATATTTTCATAAAATTAGATAAATATCAATTAAAACCATTAGGATTAGTGAAACACAATTGAATAGAAGGCTTGTTCATATTGGCAGCTATTTTCGAACAAAGGCAGAGACTGGAGTTTAGAATTAGTTTACCACATCCTGCTTACTTCTCTTTTAGTTTTCTAAGAGAGAAGGTACAAACAGTACAAATAAGAGTAATTTGTGGTCTGTTTCTGAGTAGAAAAGAGGACGAAATCAATGTCAACAATATATGGTATAGAATATTATCCACCAATGAAATATGATACATTAGAGGGCCCCTTTTATTTAAGTGTAATGGCATCCTAGTCGGGCCAACCACAACCTTAAGGGATAGGTCCTGTCATTCTGGGTGTCGATCTTGGCCGTGATATTAGCCAATTCAATCTCATCTAAAATTCAAATATATGATACAAACTCTACAATGAGATCAATCATATGAACTAGGCTATTGAGGAATTCTCACCTACAGTCGAGCCTACCCCTTCTCTTCACCAAGATATTGATCCATCAGCCTGAATCTAAGTTTTATTCAAAACTTGAATTTTATTTCATTATAAAGTGATTACAACCCCCACTTAGTGAGATTAAAGCTTGGTTGTTATTATCGTTGTATAAAGTGATTACAATAATAGGCAATCCCTTTATATAGAGACTCCATTAAATTAAATTTTGAAAACATCACAATAAATGTAGGAAATGCAAAAAGCAAAAACAAAAAAACTAAATCAGCTACATATAGCAAGTCTTCATCTCCCAAATCAACTTTAAATTTTCAAGTAAGTTAATTCTCTATCAAGCTAAAATGAAGGTTATCAATCAGTCTTTAATCAACTTAAATTTGAATTTTGATTCAATAGAACAAATCTAAAATCTTCCAACTAAATCAAATAAAAGCTGCAAGATCTCATCCAATCATTGAATGCAACACAAGCCTCATATAAAACATATTGCTCAATGGTGTTCCCACCATAGCCAACCTTCAACTAAAAAAAAGCAAATTAAGTAAATTATCAATGAACAGATAATTTCAAGTCAAAATTAAAGATATCAGAAGTATTTAGTTAGGTGGAGGTTTACTACTGTCAACGAACTCTTGGATAATTCGAGATAAACTTCAATGACTTGAACTTGATTTATTAGAGAGGTACTACAGCGAAGTTGACCTTGCTCAACAAAATCTCATATAGCATTGATCTGGATAGGAAGATAAGGACGAACAGATTTAGCAAAACTATGTGTTTGAAGGTAGATTAGCTCGATTCTCACTCACATAAGTTACTCCATTTTGAGCAAAAAATTTTAAATTCCATGCTAATTTATTTACCATATTTAGTATTCTATTTTGAGACAATAGTATTTGGTATCTTATAGTCTGCTTTGGTTAAGTTTTTAATTCTGCAAATAAGTCATATTTTGTAATAAAGTCTATGTAAGGGTCTCAAACTATTATAGCAAAAAAAAAAATATTTGAATAAAATAAATTTGAACAATTGTGGGTTATATCCCGATGAAGTAAAGAGTGGGGCCTTAGATGAGAATAACTTGATTTTCTTAAAGTATTCCCCATTTTTTTTCTTTGATCTTTTGTCTGCTCAAACATAAACTTCTACTTTCAATCTCATTGTCATCCCTCTCTACAGACTACCTAACGCTTACCTACCAAGTCCACCTAAACAGCCTAAGCCTATGACACCTAAACCCTAGCCCCTCTCAACACAATCCAAGTCCCACAAATATCTGCTCTCTTCTATGGGTCTTGCTTTCCTCCACCACATAGGCCACAATAGGCATCTCGTTCGGCTGCACCAAGGTCGACACATCCCTACATTGGTCCGACATTGTTTGCATCAACTACGACAACCACGGCGACACATCGGCACTGTTGCTGCTCTGCCACCTTGACCGCGCTTTTTGAGCTCGCAAACACCACTGCAAGTCGCCATTGCACGATGCCTCCACGCCCAAAGGCTTCTCCGTTTGTGCAAGATCCAACTGGCCGACCCCTACTTCGTAGCTTTGTCTATTAGAGTTCTCACCACACCATTCAGTGTCAATTTTACATTGCAACATGCTCCCAACACCGGATTGACGGCTTCACACCTATGCTCTCCCGGTTGTTCCACTCACTATCCTCTTAGCCATCCTAGGTCTACGATTCTATTGTGACTTTTAGTGGTCTTGATTCACCAAGATAAAATCAAACCCCAAATCAGAACTTATAATTTCTTTCAGACTCGATTGGTTCTACAATCGTGATTGCTCATCTGCTTGCTTGTGTGAATTTGATCATCATTATGTAATAAAATTACTTTTGATTTTTTTATTTGTGAATTCCCTATTACATCGTATCGTAGACCTGAGTGGTTGAAATTGGTATGCCCTAGTCATTCAATCTTACTTTCTTTCATGCTTTAAATTGACCTACCTGCATGTAGAGGTGGCAATTTATACTCATACCCTTTTAACGTTCCCAACCCTCCCCTAATGGGACGAGCATGAGTCCAATTATACCTGCAACCTTTCGTGTTATAAAATGGGGCGAGTTCGAGTTTGACTAAATCATATCCGCCCCAACTAATAACTCGCTAGTAATTAAATATCACTAATCTTAAAATGAAAAAATATAATTAGATATTATCTCTTTATTTTTGTTAAAATAAATCATTAATAATGAATTTAGGATGACGAAGGAAAGGCGAAGTGGGGGGTAACACAGGCAGACAGTCACCTTCGTCGTCGGAACTCCTTGGCTGGCAATACGAGGAGGAGGGAGGCTTTGTAGCTGCAGCCATAGCAAGGATGGAGGGCAGCAGGACCAGCAAACAAGTCTGCACAATCAGGTCGCGCTCATCATCCCAGTCAGCCAGGCTCAAATCTCCGCCAGATCAGGAAGCGAAGGCAGTGGAAATGCAGGAGAAAACCAGGCAAGACTAGCAAGCTGTGGCCTCATCCCTTAGCCACAGGAAAAAGGCCAGTCAAAACCAGCACGAACCTGTCCCTTCCCCTGGCTGATTGGATCAAATTGCGCACATCGTAGATGAAGGCGCAGTTGAAACTGCAAACTGCTGCAGAATCAGTGAGACTGAAAAGAAGCTGGAGCTCAGCCAAAACCAGCTAGGTTCGGCCTCAGCTTCTGGCCGATTGGAGCTGAATGCACAGCAAACAGTAGTTAAAGCAGCTGGATCTAATAAGCCTTCTAAAGTGTATTGAATTGAGGTCAATACAACTAATTCCATATATCTTCTCTCAAGCCAGTTATAAATCAAGTTATGGCCACGCCAAGTGGTGCAGGGCCAAATCAGTTTCGAGAACAACACAGATATAATCTACGATCTCAAGCAAAAATATATCATCCATATAAATACATATAGATATATATAGTTATCTTACTTTATATGTTTATTTGAGTTAGTATGAGTCGAACTTGTATTTGCATTATTTGGACTTGTGTCATATCGGTGGAATGCCACTTTAGCATCCTATCAATATATTGCGACTATTTGGGTTCGTCAAATTCAGGTTGGGTTCGATTTGAATCAATTGAAATCATATTAAAATCCGTTTGGACTTACTTGTGAGGTTTTCAAAGAAAAAAGGACCACATTGCAATTTTTCTCTTAATATGGGATTTAAAGCCCTAAATAGCTTCTGCCAAGCTCACTACCACTACTCTCTTCCGCCAATCCTGCGAGCTGCTTCCCGCGGCCTCGCCAACACCAGCCGACGTCGCAGTTCTTCTTCCTTAGTCATAGGCCCTCCACAAAGCACCTGCGAACGCATGCTGGCCATCTCGCCGGCCATGGTGCGATTGAGCTTTCCACGTGTGATGTTGCACAGTTTTCCCAAGTCGCATCCTTTTCACCTCTCCTCCATATAAAGTGCTCCAAGTTTCAAGAGGGGATTGACGATTGACTCTGAGAGATTTCATTGGTTCGTGCTCTGTGAAGTTCCCCTACCTTGGCCGACGCAGGTAGTGCTCAGTACACTGCCATAGGAGGGGTTGCTAGTTTCTGGAGCTTGAGGTTCCCTATTTTATTTTATTTTATCATCACTGTCAACCTGAATGTTCTAGTCATTGAATTGAGCCCAAAGCTGATTCATGTTATTTCTTGCAGATCCTGTCAAATCCGTTCACTTGTTAATCTTGGTTTAGTTCTGCCATTGCTGAGTTCCATAAAGACAGCTAAAGTTCCAGTAATTTTAATTCCTAGCCATGGATCTAGTATTTTATTGTTAATTTTGGAGTTAAATCTTATTAACTTCTGTTTCTGAATTTAGCCTTTCTCAATATTACTTAATAGAAATTCAAGACTGCCATGTTGATGTCAATTTGTTCTTCATATTAGACAATCAAGTTGTATTGATTAGTGGCTGGACTCTTTGGTAACTGTATAATCTTCTATCCTAACAAAGTGATTTCGAGATTTATTTAGAACATCATTGCTTAACTTCAGAACTTCATGAAATCCCTATGAGGCAATGGTGTAACTAAAAGAAACTTCAGCTTGATCTCCCAATACCACATGATTAATCATATCTAATTGGTCAAATTAATTTGTAAATTTATATTAATTAAAGTGGAATCAATCCATAATTAGTATCCCTTTAGCACAATCCTATTTTGGTAGCTTGTGAATCACCTCAAAGTTACTCCTTGCTCACAAAACCTCTACATCGTTTATGATACTTTTCTAGCCTCACAATGTCTTGGATGCTAATCTTGTCCCTTTGATTACATTTTGTGACTGATCTAAAAGACAATCACAGTAAGTGAATCGAACATATCTGTTTAATTAGAAGCACTTTAAATTCATTTCAAGAATCAATTTAAGGTCGTCTGCGAAGGCGATGACGATTCTCAACATTATTGATATGAAGCCTAGCCTGGCAAATAAGCATTAATTTTGCAAATTAAACTTTGTCCAACTCAATGAAGTTCACGGTGATCAGAATAACAATTAAATTTGGCTTCCCACTTTATATATGATGCAATATCCAAAACACCCGAAAAATATGAGACATTAGGTATTCCATCATTTTAGGCATTGTGCCACCGGTAAGACTAGTATGGTCTTATCTAACATGGAAACTAGAATCCTTTATTTTATTATAGTATCATAGATCTCGTTAATGTGTATCTAGGTAATAAGTATACAAACTATACCTCATATAATCAAAAATAAATCAATTGGACATGTAAAATCTCATAATGACATGTGAAATAAAAGACATAAATGAACCCAGTAAGAGAAATAAAAAAAAAAAGAACTCGATAAGACTCAAATGAAATGCTAAAATACAATAACTTATACTAAGCTTGCTCTGATACAAAAATGATGCAAAAATGATAGTAGAACAGCAAATTCGAGGAATGACAAAATCAATGGGTAACTAGGGAATCAAAAATTCTCATCTATAGTTTTCCTACCCTTCCTTATCAAAATCTCTCATCCTAACCTATAGAATGCACACAAACACAAATTTTATTCATTATAAGATTAATTTAAATGTTCATGTACAAACTCTACATATGGAGACCTAATACCATACAAAAATAAATGCAAGCCATGTGAAAATAAACAAACCTCACTAATAAAATAAATAAATAAGTTTTGACTATTTCAACTCCATAACTCCTATAAAAAAAAATCCATAACAATTTTCCTAAATAATAAAATAAAATAACCCGCATCAATCTTATCCATCAATAACATCACAATCTAATTTGGGCCGTCAATCATCAAGATGTCCCCATCAATACGTGTTCCTTGTCATTTTCCAAATATATGTATCACAAACCAAATAAATATTTATCCTCTTCCCAATACGCTAAGTACATCCCGGTTGAACTCACCCCTTATTCCCTTATCACAATAATGGAATGCAAGCCTTCCACTCCCTTCCTCAGAACTACTCACTTCCAATAGTTGCTTTTGTCAATAGTGTACCAGTTCCAACTTGCCTGTGCCTTTAAATGATATAACATATCAAAAAAGTTGATCAAAAAGCATTATCTCAAATGTGAAGAATCTTAAAATTACACGTCTTCATAACATCAATCAAAACCACCCTCTAATTATGAACTAATTTTCATATGGAGGAGCAACTATCTAACAACAATCACACCTACTGAGGGAGTAGAGCATGAAGAAATTCCCCACTAATGTCAAACTCATTTCTTGATCCACAAGTAGAAGGAATAAAAGGAGTCATTTGGACAATTATTCAATAAGCATCTTGCATTTAGAATCTAACTCGTCTAAAAGCCTTTCTTCAAATTGCCTCACCATGAATAAGTTTTGTACAAGTTAAAAAGCACCATGTCCTTTTTTTGGTCGGAAGACACCAAATTTCGCCGAAATGCCTAACAGAATGGACCCTCTAAACAATCATCAAATAGCAATTATTGCACATTAACTCGAAACTAGAATGCTAGATAGGTCTAACAGCATTGGCTTCAAGAATTAACGGCAATCGTACTCTAATGATTGCAAACACCTCACAAGAATTCATTTTAACCAACAGATGGAATTTTGACCTATTTTCAACAGTTCAACTCTGAAAAGATGGCTTGATTTTAAATTAAACCTTGAATCGTCTTGAATTTATAGAACAGATGCAATGAACAGTAGAAAGATGATAGTAAAGTTCATTTGGAGTAAAAGACATGAAGGCAGTCTCTTACCCTAAAAAGTGATGAATCAGGCATAGGGCATTTTGCAGGTCGATCTTCTTCCAAGGGCTCCATTGGATGCTCTATGGGCGTGAACTCAACATCACATTCTACAGCTTCTCTCTCCTCCATTCCTACAACTAACTGGGAATCAGCAACACCGTCATTATCTCCCTCATCTACCTGATTTTCTTTTTCCTGAGACAAAACCAGGAATAAAATGCATCGTATCAGAAAAGTATCCAACCTTATAAAACAAACAAATTGAAACAAACGCATGAAAGCAAAAGGAAGCAAGTAGAAAAGATAGGGGGAGACTAAGCGAAATCTTGTCTTGGTCAAAACCCTAGCTTTGAAGGATAAGAGGCTATTATCCTTCGAGGGGAAAGGGTGCATAAACTGCGTTTGCTGAAATTGAAAGATAAATACAATCTCCAGCAAACCCAAGGAAGAAGAAACGCCCAAATCCCTAAACAAGCACATCCATTCATCCAAAAGTGCATAAAAGTCGACTGAAGGTAACAATAATTGAAAACTCCAAATAGAGAACCTGCATTATAACGTCATTTTCCTTAAAAAGAAAAAGGAATCACAGCTTCAGCAGAGCACCACAGAAAGCAGGGAATAAAGACGAACGGGAAGAAAAGGCAAAGAGAAAGGAGCACGAGATCTGCATTTTGGGGCAGAGGAGAGAGAGAAGGAAGGCAGTAGGTTTCAGTACAAAAACCAAAGGAACATGTGCGTCGGTTTCTTCCATTATGTAGCCAAAGTGCGAAGAGATCGATCCCCTGCAAGGTTTCCTTTCTCGTTCTTCGCTGCCGTTCGCTGCTGCATCTTCCTTACATCTTGCGCACGGGAAGCTCTCCCTCACCACCCCACGGATTTCAAGGTTATAATGCGTCTTTTTTTTTTTTGAAAAATTTATATCTATTTTTCATTAAAAAAAAAGGGCAAGTTCCGTCCATTTTTCGAGTTTAACGTTTAATAATGCATAAAATTATATTTTTAAAATTATAATATCAAATCCTTAAATTATATATATGTATATATATATATATATAATAAATAAATACTTTATTAAAAAATTATATATATTATAT
>JAEMOT010001063.1:0-28697 GCA_019297695.1 Apostasia ramifera | reverse complement strand
CTCGTACCCTCGTGCCCGAGGTTATGGAGGTTGACCCTGGATCGTCGAGGGCGAATTTTGACTAAGACCTCGTGCCCGATGCTTGACCTGGGTCAGGGATCCTGCAAAACCTGAAGCTGAGTCAGCAAATCAAATCAATCAAGTACAAACCTGACAGGCGCCACGTGTTCGGCCAGGATGCAGCGCAGGAACCACGTGTTAACAATTAGAATCCTAAGCTGCGAAGAACTCCAAAATAATTTTTTTTCAATATTTTTATTAAATAAATCTTCACCAGAGCTAAACACCATTATTTGAATTATCTCCTTCCCATCTGGCATGAAGAATTTAGAATTTATATAAGCAAGTTTTTAATTAATATATATATATATATATATAAAATGTTTTACATAGATATTTATATATAAATATATTATTTTTAATTCTTTATCCTTCTTAGCTCAGTCGTTCCACTTCATCTATGGCTGTGGCAGGTGAAGGCCAGCTGCCAACCATGCCTTCGTCGTCACTTCCATCACCAGCGTCGTTGACTCCACCGGCTCTATCGAAGCTGTCAACTTTGCTGGCTTCACCTTGCTCACCATCTCTACTTCCCCTTCTCATTCATCCTTGCTGTAGGTGGTGAGATAAACGAAGTGGAGATGAGAAGTTGGAAAAGAAGAGGGATGGAATAGGAGCTCAGACCTCTATGTCTTTGCATTGCCTTGGAGAGGAAGGAAGGAGAAGAAGATGATGAGCTAAGAAGGAGGAGTGGAAATTGAAGAATATAGTAAGGAACAAGCTTTCCTTCTCCCCCTCATCAACCAAGGCTGCTATCAGCAGAGGGAGGACACGCAGCTCACAAAAGGGAAATAAAAACATTTCAATCAAAACATTTATAATTTGCACCCTCTATTTATCTCCTCTTGCAGTTAAGTCCTTCTTTTGGTTCAATTGAATCTTTTTTAGTTTAAAACAAAATCAATAATTCTACAAAGCTTACATAAAGCTCATAATTAACTTTATATGCTAGTTTTCCTTTGAAAATGAGATATTTACAATTACAAATAAATCTCTTTAATGTATTTTTAACAAGTGCATAATTAACTTAACACTCATATTATTTAAATAATTATACATTAAATAGACAATAACAAGAATCAAGAAATTTAATCAACAAATAAATTTCACTACTTAAATTTCGGATATTATAAGCATCATAATAATCTTGCAACATGGTGTTCTAATGATTTTTTTGCGTACATCCACCGACATGGTCTCATAATAATTTTCTTCACTCACATCCAAGCCTTCAACACTGGAACCATTCCAGTTTGATCCTTCACCCAAATTTTAAAATAATTTTTAGCAATTTCAAAGTTAACAACATTATTGCAGAAAAGTTTAATATTAGTTATACATAATTTAAATCCAATGCTGGATTTTCCCAAGGAATCATTACTTAGTTATTGTGGCCATATAATTTGCTTCTTAAAAAAGGTAGCTTTGGTTTAAAAACAAAGCATTTAAATGCATAATAAGACTAACGTTTCTTATCTAAAGTTAGTGAAATTTAAATAGAGCTGAAATGTAAAGTTAGTGGGCATAATGAAATGAAGAAATAGCACAAAGTATAAGAGTTGAAATGGAAAGTTAGTGGGCATAAGGAAATGAAGAAATAACACAAAGTATAAGAATAGATGAGTTGATTAAAGATTCTATCAATTTTAGAAATTATCATAGAAGACGCTGTCAGCGTTGTGTTGGCAAATGTAATGATGCTAATTAAATGTGTAGATGAAAATTTTGGCATGCATTTTCATTGGTTTTGTATTGTCATATCATCGAAAAACAAATTACTAATATTGCCTTAAACTAGCAACACACAAGAACAACCGATACAAAACATGCAGAGGGAAAATTATGCATTCATTTTCAACTGGATTTGAATTTCAAGGGAGTTGGCATCCCTATAGTTTTTTCATTGTCCTATTTCAATTTCAATGGAGTTGGCATCATATCATTTGCTGGCCTCTTATAGTTTTTGCCTATTTAACTCTCTTTATATCAAAGTTGAGAATTTTCAGAACCTCAAATTTTTTATGCTTTTTCTTCCAGCTCTCCCCTTTCGCTTTACAAATTCTCTTTCTTCTTGAAGCTTACACATGCATACTTAAAAGGTGAATTACTTGGGTTAAACATCCTAAATTTTGAGACCATTCAATTAGATTCGTTGAAGAGTTTGGCGCATGAAATCATTATTACCTTGTTTAAACTCTTCTACAAGTGTATTTAACTATAACACTCTTAGTGAGGATACCAGAACTGACTGTTGATTTATTTCTAACATAGTTTATCATTGATGACTGTGATGTGATCGCATTGCCTCGATTTGGATTAATTAATGTTCAAGACAAATTAGGAAGACGGATACCGCGAATTAACTGTATTGTGATTGATTTGGAAAGCATTGATACTGATGGACCATAGATTTAGCTAGTTGAATATTCCCTTGTTTTGCTGATATTATTTAAAGGATATTTCATTTCGGGATAATTTTTATTGTCAGTTATTTTATTTCAACTATTTCCTATTATGTGTCTTATTAGGTATGATGTTAGTATTTCCTTGTTTATGTGAGGAAATTATGCCATGATGTATTTTTTTTATTATTGAATCAGTGTATAGAGGTCTATATAAATAATTTCTTATTTTTGTGCTTTTCTTAATGCTGAATGAATTGAAAATTATTTTCTCCCATAGGATTGCCTGATTTTGGAATACATCAACAACAACCAAGCCTTAATCCCACTAGGTGGGATTGGCTTCATGAATCCTTTGTTTTCATTGCGCTCTATCGATTACCAAATTCTTATTTAAGTCTAAGTAACTAAGATCGCTTTTTATAGTTTCTTGCTATACTAGAACTGACTGTTGATTTATTTCTAACATAGTTTATCATTGATGACTGTGATGTGATCGCATTGCCTCGATTTGGATTAATTGATGTTCAAGACAAATTAAGAAGACGAATACCGCAAATTAATTGTATTGTGAGATTTGGAAAGCATTGATACTGATGGACCATAGATTTAGCTAGTTGAATATTCCCTTGTTTTGCTGATATTATTTAAGGGATATTTCATTTCGGGATAATTTTTATTGTCAGTTATTTTATTTCAACTATTTCCTATTTTGTGTCTTATTAGGTATGATGTTAGTATTTCCCCATTTATGTGAGAAAATTATGCCATGATGTATTTTCTTTATTATTGAATCAGTTGTATAAAGGTCTATATAAATAATATCCTATTTTTGTGTTTTTCTTAATGTTGAATGAATTGAAAATTGTTTTCTCCCATGGGATTGCCTGATTTTGGAATACATCAACAACCAAGTCTTAATCCCACTAGGTGAGATCGGCTACATGAATCTTTTATTTCCATTGCACTCTATCAGTTACCAAATTTTTATTTAAGTCTAAGTAACTAAGATCACTTCTTGTAGTTTCTTGCTATGTCTTCTTTGGTCTCCCTCTTTCTCTTTGTACATGGGCAAAATCCAATAACTCAATTTTTCTAACTGGAGCTTCAATCGGCTTATGATTTATATGTCCAAACCATCTAAGCCGACTTTCTCTAAGTTTATCATCAATTGGTGCAACACCAACTTTCTTTCGGATATACTCTTTTCTCATTCTATCCTTTCGTGTATATCCACACATCCACACCTTAATATCCTCATTTCTGCAATATTTATTTTATTTGTATGTTTCCTCTTTGCAGGCCAGCATTCAGCATCATATATCATTGCTGGTCTTACTACAGCTTTATAAAATTTACCTTTGATTCTGGATAGAATTTTTCTATCGCACAATACAACCTATTTTTAACTAAATAATGTAATCCTTAACAATATGATTGCAATAAATTAAGCTATTTTCAGTTGAATATCAGTATCAAGAAACAGATTTGCTATAAATCAAGTTATCTTAATTATACACTTATAATTATATAATTATTTGATAGTACTTCAATATATTTTAATGGAATACGTGAGTTTACACACTGATTCATTACTCATCAATGTATTTTAATGAAATATTAATAATTTTATAATTATTTATTATTATATCAATATATTTTAACTTAATAAACGTATTTAAAACTGAATTTATTAGATATTATTATATTTTAATTAAAAACCAACAACTATATATAACTACTTATTGATATATCGATATATTTAAAAAAAGGTGAGCTTTTAAAAATTAATTTGTTACATAATAACGCATTTTAACATAATACGTATAATTATATAACTATTCTTAGGTATCTCAATGAATTTTAGTTGAATAAGTGCCTTTAAAGTTCGCTTCGCTCATATCAAGTTATTTTAATTAAATACTTGCAATTTCACAACTATCTAAAGCTATTTCAAACTATCTGAACAAAATACTAGTATTTCAGCTCCTATTCATTATATATTATAGTATTTTAATTGATTACTAATAATTTCACAAGTATTCATTATTATGCTAATGTATTTTATTTTAGTACATGTATTTAAAAACTAATTTAAAAAATTTTAATTGAATGTTATGAATTATATTACTATTTAATGAGATATTAATGTGTTTCAGTTGAATACATACTTTTAAAGACTTATTCATTACGTATTATTCCATTAGATAAAAGAGATTCATTATATATTAATATATTATAACTGAATAATACTAATTATTCATTTTCTTTTTGGTATGTAGATGAATTTAAGCTAAAAATACTTATTTAGAGAACAATACACAAGATATCAAGTTGTTGTAACTTAATTCCTGCAACTATACAACTATTTGATTCTATTTTAATATATTTAAATAGAATACTGGCATTTAGGTAATGATTTATTATATATGAAGGTATTTTAAGAAAATACAGATCACTTTATTACTATTCATTAATAAATCTGTGTATTTCAAGTCGACACAAACATTTAGAGATTAGTTCAATGCATTTTAATGTATATTAACTAAATATCAGTAGTTATATAATTATATAATGATATATCAATTCATTATATTTATTAATTGAACTCTACTAATCATATATTTTTTCATTTCTATATCGATGAATTTAACTAAACTACATGTATTTTGAGACTAATTAGTTATATATTAATATAATTTAACAACACACATGTAATTATACTTTCTATTCATTGTTATATTGATAAATTTAGGGTATTACTCACATTTAGAGATTGATTTGCCACAAATCAAATTATTTTAATAGAATACTTGTAATTATATAATTATTCGATGTTATTTTAAGGTATTTTAATAGAAATACTTAGTTTAAATACTAATTTATTATTAATTAATATTTTTTTAATAGAATACTGAATTTAATAACTGCTTGATACTATATTACAATATTTAAACTAAATGTATATATTTATAAACGAATTGATCTCTTATTAAGTATTTTATTTGAATATCAGTAATTTTATAACTATTTGATAATATACTAATATATTTCAACTGATTCACTGCGTATTAATATATTTGAACTAAACACTTGCATTTATACTACTATTCAATGCCATGCTAGTAAATTTAAATTAAATACATGCATTTAGAGACTAATTTACTATATATTAGATTATTTTAATTGAATACTTATAATTTTGTAACTATTTATTGCTATTGCAATGTATTAAAATAAAATACTAGGGTTTAGACCTGGATTTCTCACAAATCAAGATATTTTAAGTGAATACTGATATTTGTATATCTACATATTATCACATCGATGTGTTGCAACAAAATACACGAATTAAAAGACCAATTCAATGCATTTTATGGTAATTTAATTGAATTCCAGCATTTATGCAAATATTTAATGCGATACTGGTGTATTTTAACTGAATACATACATTTATTAACTAAGAGTTTTCACATATTAATGTATCTTAACTGAGTACTGCAAATTATACATTTATCTGTTCCTGTGCCAATTGTAAACTGAATTCGCGTATTTATAGTCTGATTAGTTAAGTATTAATTTATTTCAATTGCATACTAGTAGTTATACATTTATTTATTGTTTTATTGATGAATTTAATCTGATTACACCTATTTTGAGAACAATTATTTAAAATTAAGTAATTTTAGCTATATACTTGCTATTATATAATTATTTAATATTATTTCAATGTATTTTTAATAGAATACTAATAATTTAATAACTATTTGATATTTTATAGTCGTATTTAAACTAAACGTACTCATTTATAAACGAATTGATCACTTATAAAGTATTTTATTTGAATATCAGTAATTATATAATTACTTAATGATAAGCTGATTTATTTTAATTAAACACCTACATTTATACTACTATTCAATGCAATGTCAGCAAATCTAAATTAAATACATGTATTTAGAGACTAATTTACTACATGATGATGTTAACTGAATACTTACGATTTTGTAACTATTTGTTGTTATTTCAACGAATTAAAACAGAATATTAGTGTTTAGACTCCGATTTGTTATGTATCAAGGTATTTTAACTGAATACTGATTTTTGTATAAGTGCATATTGTCACATCGATGTGTTGTAACAAAATACACGAATTAAAAGACCAATTCAATGCATTTTATGGTAATTTGACTGAATTCCAGCATTTGTGCAACTATTTAATGCGATGACTAAATTTTCACATATTAATATATTTTAACTGAGTACCGCAAATTATACATTTATTCCTATATTAACGAATTTAAATGAATACGCTTGTTTAGAGTCCGATTAGTTACGTATTAATTTATTTCAATTGCATACTAGTAGTTATACATTTATTTATCTCTTTATTCATGAATTTAATCTGATTACACCTATTTTGGAAACAATTAGTTTACATTAAGTAATTTTAGCTGAATACTTGTTCGATATTATTTTAAATTAAGTAATTTTACCTATAATTATTTGATATTATTTCAATGTATTTTAACAAAAAAAACTAGCATTTAGACACTAAAATTAATCTACATATTTTAATAGAATAGTGACAATTTTATAAATACTCGTTCTTATATCGAGATATTTCCTTTAAGTATAAATATTTAGAAACGAATTCATTATATATCAAGGTATTATAATTGAACACCATCAACTATTCAACTACTTGATCATATATCAAAATATTTCAACTAAATACTTACTTTTAATTAATTCGTTACATAATTATACTTTAACTTGTCACTTGCAATAACACAATTATTTCTTGTTATGTCAATGGAGTTAAGTTAAATGCACATATTTAGAGACTGATTCGCAATACACTAAGTTATTTTAACCAAATACTTTTAATTTTATGGCTATCCAATGCTATTTCAATATTTTTAAATAGAATACTAGTATTATGACTCCAATTTATTATATATCTAAGCATTATGGCTGAAACATTTAACAATTATTGATTGTGGTATCGACGTATTTCAAATCAAAACACGCATTTAAAAACCAGTTTGAAAGATTTCAAGGTATTTTAATTACATACCACTTATTGTACAATAATTTAATGAGGTATTGAAGTATTTCAACAGAATATATACTTTCAGTGACCAATTTGTTATATATTATTCTATTGTAATAGAATACTATCACTTATGCATTTATTCATTGTATGTCGATAAATTTAAGTAAACTAAATGCATTTTGAGACTAATTTGTAACAAATTATTGTATTTTATTGAAATACTTATGATTATGCAACTATTTATTGCTATAATATCAAATTTAAGCTGAATACAACAGTTAGAGACTAATTCATTATATATCAAGTTATTTTCTCACAATGGCTGTAATTATACAACTATTCGAGGCAATTTCAATGCATTTAAATAGGATAGTAACATTTAAAAATTTATTCTTCATACATCTGGATATTTTAATGAAATATTAATAATTTTATTACTATTTATTATTATATCGATGTATTTCAATTAGATAAGAGCATTTGAGGACCCATGCGAGTCATATCTTATTATTTCAACTCCTTTATATGTCATATTGGTGTATTTCAATTAAATACATGAATTTAGAGGCAATTAAATACACATTTAGAAATCTTTTCGCTATATATCAAGTTGTTTTAATTGAACGCTTACTTTTATGTGGCTGCTCGATGCTATTTCAACGGAATTCAAAATACCAGCATTTAGACACCAATTTGATACTTATTAATATAATTTAATGCAATACTAACACTTTTATATCTATTCATTATTATATCAATATATTTCAACTAAATAAATGCATTTTATGATCAATTTGTCACATACTAATATATTTTAATGAAATACAGATAATTATACAACTTGTTAGTGATATATTAATATATTTCAATTAAATATATGTTTGACATAGATTCGTTATGTATTAATGTATTTTAGGTGACCATTGATAATTATACAAGAATTCATATATAGATGAATTTAAGTTAAATTAATGCATTTAGAGACTGATTCGCTAAACATCAATTTGTTTTAACTAAATACTTGTACTTTTACAGAAATACGAGGCTATTTCAATATATTTGAATAAAATATTAGAATTTAGACTCCGATTCATTAAATATGAGCTTATTTTAAAATGTTACAAGTAATTGTACTATGATTCATTGTTGTATCGATATGTTTTCAGTGAATGCATGCATTTATAGACCAATTCGACGCATTTCACTGAGTTTTAACTGAATATCAGCAATTAGTCTACTATTTAATGTGATATTGATATCTTTCAAATTAATACGTACATTAAGAGATAGAATACTTGCATTTCAACTCCTATTTATTATATATTAAGGTATTTTAAAATTTAATACTGAAAATTTTAAAGGTATTCATTATTATGCCTATGTATTTTGACTTAATATGAATATTTAAAAACTAATTTAATTGAATGCCACCAATTATATTACTGCTTAATGATATATCAATGTATTTCAATTGAAAACATACTTTTTGAGATTTATTCAATATGTATTATTCTACTAGAAAAAAACTCATTACATAATAATATATTATAAATGAATAACGCCAAATATTCATTTCCTTCCTTCTATGCCAACAAATTTAACCGGAAAAACACTTATTTAGAGATCAATGCACTACATTGCAAATTGTTTCAACTGAATTCTTGCAATTATACAACTATTTGATTCTATTTCATAATATTTAAATAAAATATTAGCATTTTTACAGCGATTTATTATATATGAATACTGATAACTTTAGGTTATATGTAAGTATTTCAACTAAAAACACAAGCATTTATAGATCAATTTGATATATTTTAATGTATATTAGTTGAATACTAATAATTACACAACTATATAACGATATATTGATAACGTTTGTCTGATAACATGCGTTTTAAGACCGATTCATTTCATATTAATGTTTATTAAGTGAACACTATACGTATTTTAACAGAACGTCGGTAATTATACTTCAATTCATTGCTATATCGACAAAGTTAGAGAGATTACTCACATTTAGAGACTGATTTGCTGTAAATCAAGCTATGTTAGCTTAATACTTATAATTATATAATTATTTGATGTTATTGTAAAGTATTTTAATAGAAACCTTATGATTAAATACTATTTTGTTGCTGATCAATGTATTTGTAATAGAATACTGATAATTTAATGACTATTTGATATTATATCACCGTACTTAATTTAAATGTACTCATTTATAAATGAATTGATCACTTATTAAGTATTTTGTTTGAATATCAGTAATTATACAATTATTTGATGATACACTGATATGTTTCAACTAAGAATACACATTAATGTATTTGAAGAGAATATATGCATTTAGATTTTAATCTTGTCTATATAAAGGGTTTTTAACATAATACTCTGATTACAAACTTAATATTTTTATAATTACACATCCATTTATCAGTATATCGATTAATTTTAAGAGAATAGGCTCTTTTAGGGTCTGATTTATGACATATCAATGAATTTGAGTTGAATAGTAACGTTTTTGCAGCTATTCATTGCATTACCTTGAATTCAAGTCGAGTACAAGCATTTAGAGTATGATTCATTGCATAATAAGTTATTTTAACTGAATACAAGCAATTGTGTGAGTATCAATTAGTTTTTATTGTATTTGAAGAAAATATATGCATTTTGATTTTAATCTTGTCTATATAAAGGTTTTTAATATAATACTCTTATTACACACCGAATATTTGCTATATTATTATATTTTAGTCGAAAAATGATATGTGGTGATCTATTAGGGACATTTGATTGTGTTTTAATGTAAAACCTATAATTATACATCTTTTTGTTAGTATGTCAATCAATTTTATGAGAATAGGTTTTTTTTTTGACTGATTTATGACATATCAATGCAGTTGAGTTGAATAGTGATGTTTTTGCGGCTATTCATTGCATTACGTTGAATTCAAGTGGAGTACAAATATTTAAAGTACGATTCATTGCATAATAAGTTATTTTAACTGAATACAAACAATTGTGTGAGTATTCAATTTATTTTTGTTGTATTTGAAGAGAATATATACATTTTGATTTTAATCTAGTCTATATGAAGGTTTTTTTAATATAATACTCTTATTACACACCGAATGTTTGCTATATTATTGTATTTTAGTCGAAAAATAATATGTGGTGATCTATTAAGGATATTTGATTGCGTTTTAATGTAATACCTGCAATTATACATTTTTTTGCTAGTATATCAATCAATTTTAAGAGAATAGGCTCTTTTTGGGACTGATTTATGACATATCAATGCAGTTGAGTTGAATAGTGAAGTTTTTGCGGCTGTTCATTGCATTAAGTTGAATTAAAGTGAAGTACAAGCATTTATAAAATGATTCATTACATAATAAGTTATTTTAACTGAGTACAAGCAATTGTGTGAATATTTAATTACTTTTTAATGTATTTGAAGAGAATATATGTAATTTGACTTTAATCTTATCTATACGAAGATTTTTTAACATAATACTCTGATTATACACCTAATATTTGCTATATTGATGTATTTCAATCTAAAATTGATATTTGGCGATTTATTAGGGATATTTGATTGAATTTTAATATAATACCTAAAATTACGTGTCTATTTGTCAGTATATCAATCAATTTTAAGAGAATAAGTTCTTTTAGGGTCTGATTTATGACATATCAATGAATTTGAGTTGAATAGTGATGTTTTTGCTGCTATTCGTTGCATTATATTGAATTCAAGTGGAGTAGAAGCATTAAGAGTAGGATTCA
Organism: Apostasia ramifera; assembly: GCA_019297695.1. Classification (NCBI taxonomy): domain Eukaryota; kingdom Viridiplantae; phylum Streptophyta; class Magnoliopsida; order Asparagales; family Orchidaceae; genus Apostasia; species Apostasia ramifera. The sequence goes on along the minus strand of JAEMOT010001063.1, from coordinate 17,384 downwards.
TTTCATAATAAGTTATTTTAACTGAATACAAGCAATTTTATTAGTATTCAGTTAGTTTTTATTTTAGTTGAAGAGAATATATACAATTTTACTTTAATCTTATCTATATGAAGGTTTTTTACAATTATACTCTGATTATACAAATAATATTTGACGATCTATTAGGGACATTTAATTGCATTTTAATGTAATACCTACAATTATACATTTTTTTGTTAGTATATCGATTAATTTTAAGAGAATAGGCTCTTTTAGGGATTGATTTATGACATATCAATACTGTTGAGTTGAATAGTGATGTTTTTGCAGGTATATATTGTATTACGTTGAATTCAAGTGGATTACAAGCATTTAGAGTACGATTAATTGCATAATAAATTATTTTAACTGAATACATGCAATTGTGAGAGTATTCAATTAGTTTTTAATGTAATTGAAGAGAATATATGCAATTAGATTTTAATCTTATTTATATGAAGATTTTTTAACATAATACTTTGATTATAAAATTAATATTTCTATAATTACACATTTATTTGACAGTATATCAATCAATTTTACGAGAATAGGCTTTTAGGGTCTGATTTACGACATATCAATAAATTTGAGTTGAATAGTGACGTTTTTTGCAGCTATTCATTGCATTACGTTGAATTAAAATGGAGTATAAGTATTTAGAGTACAATTCATTGCATTAATAAGTTATTTTATTAGAATAAAAGCCATTGAATGAGTTTTTATCTAGTTTTTATTGTATTTGAAGAGAATATATGTAATTTACTTTAATCTTGTCAATATGAAGTTTTTCCACATAATACTTTGATTACAAATCTAATGTTAGCTATATTGATGTATTTCAATCGAAAATTGATATTTGGCGATATATTATGGACATTTGATTGTGTTTTAATGTAATACCTATAATTACACATCTATTTGTCTGTATATCGATCAATTTTAAGAGACTAGGCTCTTTTAGTGTCTGATTTACGACATATCAATGAATTTGAGTGGAATAGCGATATTTTTGCAGCTATTCATTGCATTACGTTGAATTAAAATGGAGTACAAGTATTTAGAGTACAATTCATTGCATTAATAAGTTATTTTATTAGAATAAAAGCCATTGAATGAGTTTTTATCTAGTTTTTATTGTATTTGAAGAGAATATATGTAATTTACTTTAATCTTGTCAATATGAAGTTTTTCCACATAATACTTTGATTACAAATCTAATGTTAGCTATATTGATGTATTTCAATCGAAAATTGATATTTGGCGATATATTATGGACATTTGATTGTGTTTTAATGTAATACCTATAATTACACATCTATTTGTCTGTATATCGATCAATTTTAAGAGACTAGGCTCTTTTAATGTCTGATTTACGACATATCAATGAATTTGAGTGGAATAGCGATATTTTTGCAGCTATTCATTGCATTACGTTGAATTCAAGTGGGGTACAAGTATTTAGAGTACGATTCATTGCATAATAACTTATTTTAATGGAATACAAACACTAGTGTAAGTATTCAATTTGTTTTTATTATATTTGAGGAGAATATATGCAATTGACATTAATAATGTCTAAATAAGGTTTTTTAACATAATACTCTGATTCGACAACTAATGTTTGCTATAGTACTATATTTCATACGAAAATTGATGTGTGGCGATCTATTAGGGATATTTGATTGCGTTTTAATGTAATACCTATAATTATACATTTTTTTGTTAGTATATTGATCAATTTTAAGAGAATAGGCTCTTTTAAGGATTGATTTATTACATATCAATGCAGTTGGGTGGATGTTTTTGAAGCTATTTGTTGCATTACGTTGAATTCAAGTGGAGTACAAGCATTTAGAGTACGATTCATTGCATAATAAGTTATTGTAACTGAATACAAGCAATTGTGTGAGTATTCAATTAGTTTTTAATGTATTTGAAGAGAATATATGCAATTTGATTTTAATCTTATCTATATGAAGGTTTTTAACATAATACTCTGATTACAAACCTAATGTTTGCTATGTTATTGTATTTTAATCAAAAAATGATATGAGACGATCTATTAGGGACATTTGATTGCGTTTTAATGTAATACTTATAATTTTTCATTTTTTTGCTAGTATATCGATCAATTTTAAAAGAATAGGCTCTTTTAGGGACTGATTTATAACATATCAATGCAGTTGAGTTGAATAGTGATGTTTTTGCGACTATTTATTGTATTTCGTTGAATTCAAGTGGAGTACAAGAATTTAGAGAACGATTCATTACATAATAAGTTATTTTACTGAATACATGCAATTGCGAGAGTATTCAATGAGTTTTTAATGATTTGAAGAGAATATATGCACTTAGATTTTAATCTTGTCTATATAAAGATTTTTTAACATATTACTCTAATTACAAACCTAATATTTGTATAATTACACATCTATTTATTAGTATATCGATCAATTTTAAGAGAATAGGCTCTTTTAGTGTCTGATTTATGACATATCAATGAATTTGAGTTGAATAGTGACGTTTTTGCATCTATTCATTGTATTAAGTTGAATTCAAGTGGAGTACAAGTATTTAGAGTACTATTCATTGCATAATAAGTTATTTTAACTGAATACAAGCAATTGTGTGAATTTTTAATTTATTGTTATTGTATTTGAGGAGAATATATATGCAGTTTTACTTTAATCTTGTCTATATGAAGATTTTTTAATATAATACTCTGATTACACACATAATGTTTGCTATATTATTATTTTTTAGTTGAAAAATGATATGTGGTGATCTGTTAGGGATATTTGAATGCGTTTTAATGTAATACCTATAATTATACATTTTTTTGTTAGTATCGATCAATTTTAAGAGAATAGACTCTTTTAGGGACTGATTTATGACATATCAACGATGTTGAGTTGAATAGTGATGTTTTTGCAGCTATATATTGCATTACGTTGAATTCAAGTGGAGTACAAGTATTTAGAGTACGATTAATTGCATAATAAGTTATGTTAACTGAATACATGCAATTGTGAGAGTATTCAATTAGTTTTTAATGTATTTGAAGAGAATATAAACATTTAGATTTTAATCTTAACTATATGAAGGTTTTTTAACATAATACTCTCATTACAAAACTAATATTTCTATAATTACACATCTATTTGACATTATATCAATCAATTTTACGAGAATAGACGCTTTTAGGGTCTGATTTACGATATATCAATGAATTTGAGTTGAATAGTGACGTTTTTTGCAGCTATTCACTGCATTACGTTGAATTAAAATGGAGTACAAGTATTATGAGTACTATTCATTGCATAATAAGTTATTTTAACAGAATAAAAGCCATTGAATGAGTTTTTATCTAGTTTTTATTGTATTTGAAGAGAATATATGTAATTTTACTCAATCTTGTCTATATGAAGTTTTTTAACGTAATACTTTGATTACAAACCTAATGTTAGCTATATTGATGTGTTTCAATCGAAAATTAATATTTGGCGATCTATTAGAGACATTTGAATGGGTTTTAATGTAATACCTATAATTACACATCTATTGAATTTGAGTGGAATAGCGATGTTCTTGCAGCTATTCATTGCATTACGTTGAATTCAAGTGGGGTACAAGTATTTAGAGTACGATTCATTGCATAATAAGTTATTTTAACGGAATACAAACACTAGTGTGAGTATTCAATTAGTTTTTATTATATTTGAGGAGAATATATACAATTTGACATTAATAATGTCTATATGAAGGTTTTTTAATATAATACTCAGATTCCACACCTAATGTTTGCTATATTACTATATTTCATTCGAAAATTGATGTGTGGCGATCAATTAGGGATATTTGATTGCGTTTTAATGTAATACCTATAATTATATATTTTTTTGTTAGTATATTGATCAATTTTAAGAGAATAGGCTCTTTTAAGGATTGATTTATGACATATCAATGCAGTTGGGTGGAATAGTGATGTTTTTGAGGCTATTCGTTGCATTACATTGAATTCAAATGGAGTACAAGCATTTTAAAAGAATTGGCTCTTTTAGGGACTGATTTATGACATATCAATGCAGTTGAGTTGAATAGTGATGTTTTTGCGACTATTTATTGTATGTCGTTGAATTCATGTGGAGTACAAGCATTTAGAGTACTATTTATTATATAATATGTTATTTTACTGAATACATGCAATTGCGCGAATATTTAATAACTTTTTAATGTATTTGAAGAGAATATACGCACTTAGATTTTAATCTTATCTATATAAAGATTTTTTAACATAATACTCTAATTATAAACCTAATATTTCTATAATTACACATCTATTAATCAGTATATCGATCAATTTTAAGAGAATAAGCTCTTTTAGTATCTGATTTATGACGTATCAATGAATTTGAGTTGAATAGTGACGTTTTTGCAGCTATTCATTGCATTACATTGAATTCAAGTGGACTACAAGTATTTAGAGTACTATTCATTGCATAATAAGTTATTTTAACTAAATACAAGAAATTGTGTGAGTTTTTAGTTAGTTTTTATTGTATTTGAAGAGAATATATATGTAATTTTACTTTAATCTTGTCGATATGAAGGTTTTTTAATATAATACTCTGATTACGCAACTAATGTTTGCTATATTATTATATTTTAGTCGAAACATTATATGTGGAGATCTATTAGGGATATTTGATTGCGTTTTAATGTAATACCTACAATTATACATTTTTTTGTTAGTATATCGATCAATTTTAAGAGAATTGACTCTTTTCGGGACTGATTTATGACATATCAATGCTGTTGAGTTGAATAGTGATGTTTTTGCAGCTATAAATTGCTTTACGTTGAATTCAAGTGGGGTACAAGCATTTAGAGTACGATTCATTACATAATAAGTTATTTTAACTAAATACATGCAATTGCGAGAGTATTCAATGAGTTTTTAATGTATTTGAAGAGAATATATGCACTTAGATTTTAATCTTATCTATATAAAGATTTTTTAACATAATAATCTAATTACAAACCTAATATTTCTATAATTACACATCTATTAATCAGTATATTGATCAATTTTAAGAGAATATGCTCTTTTAGTGTCTGATTTATAACATATCAATGAATTTGAGTTGAATAGTGACGTTTTTGCAGCTATTCATTGCATTACGTTGAAATCAAGTGGACTACAAGTATTTAGAGTACTATTCATTGCATAATAAGTTATTTTAACTGAATACAAGCAATTATATGACTATTCAATTAATATTTATTATATTTGAAGAGAATATATGCAATTTCACATTAACCTTGTCTATATGAAGGTTTTTTAACATAATACTCAGATTACACACCTAATGTTCGCTATATATATGTATTTCAATTGAAAATTGTTATTTGGCGATCTATTAGGGACATTGGATTGGGTTTCAACGTAATGCCTATAATTACACTTCTATTTGTAAGTGTATCAATTAATTTTAAGAGAATAGGCTCTTTTAGGGTCTGATTTATATATCAATGAATTTGAGTTTAATAGTGACGTTTTTACAGGTATTCATTGCATTACATTGAATTCAAGTGGAGTATAAGCATTTAGAGTACAATTCATTACAAAATAAGTTATTTTAACTGAATACAAGCAATTCTGTGAGTATGCAATTGATTTTTATTATATTTGAAGAGAATATTTGCAATTTGACTTTAATCTTGTCTATATGAAGATTTTTTTACATTATACTCTGATTACACACCTAATGTTTGCTATATTGATGTATTTTAGTTAAAAAATGATATGTGGCGATCTATTAGGGATATTTGATTACGTTTTAATATAATACCTTATAATTACACATCTATTTGTTAGTATATCGATCAATTTTAAGAGAATAAACTCTTTTAGGGTCTAATTTATGATATATCAAAGAATTTAAGTTGAATATTGATATTTTTGCAGGTATTCATTGCATTAGAGTACGATTCATTAAATAATAAGTTATGTTTAACTGAATACATGCAATTGTGTGAGTATTCAATTAGTTTTCATTGTATTTGAAAAGCATATATGCAATTTGACTTTAATCTTGTCTATATGAAGGTTTTTTAACATAATACTCTGAATACAAACCTAATGTTTGCTATGTTATTGTATTTTAGTCGAAAAATGATATGTGGCGATCTATTAGGGACATTTGATTGCGTTTTATTGTAATACCTACAATTATTCATTTTGTTGCTAGTATATCGATCAATTTTAAAAGAATAGGCTCTTTTAGGGACTGATTTATGACATATCAATGCAGTTGAGTTGAATAGTGATGTTTTTGCGGCTATTCATTGCATTACATTGAATTCAAGTGGAGTACAAGCATTTAGAGTTTAATCTTGTCTATATGAAGGTTTTTTAACATAATATTCTGATTACAAACCAAATGTTTACCATAATTATGCATCTATTTGTCAGTATATCGATTAATTTTAAGAGAATAGGCTCTTTTAGGGTCTGATTTATGACATATCAATGATTTTAAGTTGAATAGTGATGTTTTTTGCAGCTATTTATTGTATTACATTGAATTCAAGTGGAGTACAAGCATTTAGAGTACGATTCATTGCATAATAAGTTATTTTAATAGAATACATGCAATTGTGTGAGTATTCTATTAGTTTTTATTGTATTTGAAGAGAATATATGCATTTTAATTTTAATCTTGTCTATATGAAGGTTTTTTTAATATAATACTCTTATTACATACCGAATATTTGCTATATTGTTGTATTTTAGTCGAAAAATGATATGTGGTGATCTATTAGGAACATTTGATTGTGTTTTAATATAATACCTACAATTATATATTTTTTTATTAGTATATCAATCAATTTTATGAGAATAGGCTTTTTTGGGACTGATTTATGACATATCAATGCAGTTGAGTTGAATAGTGATGTTTTTGCGGCTATTCATTGCATTACGTTGAATACAAGTGGAGTACAAGCATTTATAGTACGATTCATTGCATAATAAGTTATTTTAACTGAGTACAAATAATTGTGTAAGTATTCAATTGCTTTTTAAAATATTTGAAGAGAATATATGCAATTTGACTTTTATCTTGTTCTATACAAAGGTTTTTTAACATAATACTCTGATTACACATCTAATGTTTACTATATTGATGTATATCAATCTAAAATTGATATTTGGCGATCTATTAGGGACATTTGATTGAAATTTAATGTAATACCTATAATTACGTATCTATTTATCAGTATATCAATCAAATTTAAGAGAATAAGTTCTTTTAGGGTCTGATTTATAACATATCAATGAATTTGAGTTGAATAGTGATGTTTTTGCAACTATTCATTGTATTATGTTGAATTCAAGTGGAGTAAAAGAATTAAGAGTACGATTCATTACTTAATAAGTTACTTTAATTGAATACAAGCAATTGTGTAAGTAGTCAATTAGTTTTTTTTATATTTAAAGAGAATATATGCAATTTGACTTTGATATTGTCTATATGAAGGTATTTTAACATAATACTCAGATTACACGACTAATGTTTACTATATTGATGAATTTTAATCGAAAATCGTTATTTGACATCTATTAGGGACATTTAATTACGTTATGACGTAAGTTTCCTATAAATACATATCTTTTTGTCAGTATATCAATCAATATTAGGAGAATAGGCACTTTTAGGGTCTGATTTATGACATATCATTCAATTTGAGTTGAAGAGTGACATTTTTGCGTAAATTATAGTAATATTAGTTTTAATAGTTATATTATTGTATAAGTTGTCATGTTACCTTTTTGTTTTTTACAGTTTGAAATATTTTTGTATTTATGTTTGCTAATCATTATGTAAATATTGTAACAGAGGTACTATTTGTTCCATCGTTCCATCTTCTATCGTTGTTTATGGTAGTAACCCGAGAAGAGATAAAAGAATGCAAAGAGATACATAAATGGCTAACTTCTATAAAACAACTAAATAGCTTGAAAAGCAATGTGTAAAAGCAGAAATGCTACTATGAATTAATGATAGAGCAAGACGGCTCTGAATTTGGAGTAGTTGACATTTTATAATGTTCGGTAAGGAATGCCAAGTAATCAAATATTGTATAAAAATAGTAATCAATTAAAAAATATTATGTAATCTTTACTTTGTCATATTAAGTATATATATATGTTCAATACAGAAATAATAATTGTGGTCAGTGCAATAGCTCTATTTGGTTATTAACATATAGATGTAATACAATATAAATGATATGTTTACACAAATACTATGTTGGTAACACAAATTGAATTATTTCAAGAAGCAAATCATGAATTATTTTTTTGAGGTAAGAACTATGTACAATTACCAGATTAAAGGCTTGATGAAAAAAATTAAACTTGAGTAATGTAATTATAGGAATTACATTAAAACGCAATCAAATGTCCCTAATAGATCGCCAAATATTAATGTTTAATTAAAATACATCAATATAGCAAATATTAGGTTTGTAATCAGAGTATTATGTTAAAAAAATATCATATAAATAAGATTAAAGTCAAATTGCATATATTCTCGACAAATACAATAAAAACTAATTGAATACTCACACAATTGCTTGTATTCATTTAAAATAATTTATAATGTAATGAATCGTACTCTAAATATTTGTACTCCACTTGAATTCAACGTAATGCAATGAATAGCTGTAAAAATATTACTATTCAACTTAAATTAATTGATATGTCATAAATCAGATCCTAAAAGAGCCTATTCTCTTAACATTGATCGATATACAAATAAATAGATGTGTAATTATAGGTATTATAATAAAACACAATCAAATGTCCCTAATAGATCGCCAAATATCAATTCTCGATTGAAATACATCAACATAGCAAACATTAGATTTGTCAGTATATCGATCAATTTTAAAAAAATAAGCTCATTTAGGGTCTAATTTATGACATATCAATGAATTTTAGTTGAATAGTGACATTTTTGCAGTTGTTCATTACATTACGTTGAATTCAAGAGGAGTACAAGTATTTAGAGTTCGATTCATTGCATAATAAATTATTTTAACTGAATACAAGCAATTGTGTGAGTATGCAACTAGCTTTTATTGTATTTGAAGAGCATATATGCAATTTGACTTTAATCTTGTCTATATGAAGGGTTTTTAACGTAATACTCTGATTATAAACCAAATGTCTGCTATAATTACGCATCTATTTGTCAGTATATCGATCAATTTTAATAGAATAGGCTCTTTTAGGGTCTGATTTATGACATATCAATGCATTTGAGTTAAATAGTGATGTTTTTGCAGCTTCTCATTGCATTACGTTGAATTCAAGTGGAGTACAAATATTTAGAGTATGATTCATTGCATAATAAGTTATTTTAACTGAATACAAGCAATTGTGTGAGTATTCAATTATTATTTATTGTATTTAAAGAGAATATTTGCAATTTGACTTTAATCTTGTCTATATAAATTTTTTTTAACATAATACTCTGATTACACACCTAATGTTTGCTATATTGATGTAAGTCAATCGAAAATTGATATTTGGCGATCTATTAGGGACATTTTATTGTGTTTTAATATAATACCTATAATTATACATCTTTTTGTTAGTATATCGATCACTTTTAAGAGAATAGGCTCTTTTAGGGACTTATTTGTGACATGAATGAATTTGAGTCGAATAGTGATGTTTTTTACAGATATTCATTGCATTACGTTGAAATCAAGTGGAGTACAAGCATTTAGAGTAAGATTCCTTACATAATAAGTTATTTTAACTGAATACAAGCAATTGTGTGACTATTCAATTAGTTTTAGTTGTATTTGATGAGAATATATGCAATTTGACTTTAATCTTGTCTATATGAAGGTTTTTCAACAAAATACTCTGATTACACACCTAACATTTGCTATATTGATGTATTTCAATCGGAAATTGATATTTGGCGATCTGTTAGGGACATTGGAATGGATTTTAATGTAATACCTATAATTACACATCTATTTATCAGTATATCGATCAATTTTAAGAGAATAGGCTCTTTAGGGTATGATTTATGACATATCAACGAATTTGAGTTGAATAGTGACTTTTTTGCAGCTATTCATTGAATTACATTGAATTCATGTTGTGTACAAGTATTTAGAGTACGATTAAATGCATAATAAGTTATTTTAACTGAATACATGCAATTGTGAGAGTATTAAATTAGTTTTTATTAAATTCGCAGAGAATATTTGTAATTTGTCTTTCATCTTATCTATATGAAAATTTTTTAACAGAATACTCTGATTACAAACCTAATGTTTGCTATATTAATGTATTTCAATCGAAAATTGATATGTGGTGATCTGTTAGGGACATTTGATTGCGTTTTAATATAATACCTATAATTACACATCTATTTGTCAGTATATCGATTAATTTTAAGAGAATAGGCTCTTTTAGGGTCTGATTTATGACATATCAATGAATTTGAGTTTAATAGTGATTTTTTGCAGCTATTCATTGCATTACGTTGAATTCATGTGGAGTACCAGTATTTAGAGTATGATTCATTGCATAATAAGTTATTTTAACTGAATACAAGTAATTGTGTGAGTATTCAATTAGTTATTATTGTTTTTAAAGAGAATATATGCAATTTGACGTTAATCTTGTCTATATGAAGGTTTTTTAACATAATACTTTGATTAAACACCTAATTTTTGCTATATTGATGTATTTCAATCAAAAATTGATATTTGACAATCTATTAGGGACATTTGATTGCGTTTTAATATAATACCTACAATTATACATCTTTTTGTTAGTATATCGATCCATTTGATGGGAATAAGCTCTTTTAGGGACTGATTTTGCAGGTATTCATTGATATTACATTGAACTCAAGTGGAGTACAAGTATTTAGAGTATGATTCATTGTATAATAAGTTATTTTAACTGAATACAAGCAATTGTGTGACTATTCAATTAATGTTTATCGTATTTGAAGAGAATATATGTAATTTGACTTTAACCTTGTCTATATGAAGGTTTTTTACCTTAATACTCTGATTACACACCTAATGTTTGCTATATTAAGGTATTTCAATCGAAAATTGATATTTGGCGATCTATTAGGGACATTGGATTAGGTTTTAATGTAATACCTATAATTACATTTCTATTTGTCAGTATATCAATTAATTTTAAGAGAGTAGGCTCTTTTAGGGTCTGATTTATGACATATCAATGAATTTGAGTTGAATAGTGATATTTTTGCAGGTATTCATTGTATTACGTTGAATTCAAGTGGTGTACAAGCATTTAGACTATGATTCATTATAAAATAAGTTATTTTAACTGAATACAAGCAATTGTGTGAGTATTCAATTAGTTTTTGTTGTATTTGAAGAGAATATATGTAATTTGACTTTAATCTTGTCTATATAAAAGTTTGTTAACATAATGTTTGCTATATTGATGTATTTCAATCGAAAATTGATATTTGGCAATCTATTAGGGACTTTGGATTGCGTTTTAATGTAATACCTATAATTACACATCTATTTGTCAGTATATGGATGAATGTTAAGAGAATAGGCTCTTTTAGGGTCTGATTTATGACATATCAATGAATTTGAGTTGAATAGCGACGTTTTTGCAGCGAATTATTGCATTACGTTGAATTCAAGTGGAGTATGAGCATTTAGAGTACGGTTCAATGCGTAATAAGTTATTTTAACTGAATATAAGCAATTGTATGACTATTCAATTAGTTTTTATTGTATTTGAAGAGAATATATGCAATTTGACTTTAATCTTGTCTATATGAAGGTTTTTTAACAAAATACTCTGATTACACACCTAACATTCGCTATATTAATGTATTTCAATAAAAAATTAATATTTGACGATCTGTTAGGGACATTGGATTGAGTTTTAATATAATACCTATAATTATACATCTATTTGTCATTATGTCAATCAATTTTAAGAGAATAGGTTCTTTTAGGGTCTGATTTATGACATATCAATGAATTTGAGTTAAATAGTGACGTTTTTGCAGGTATTCATTGCATTACGTTGAACTCAAGTGGAGTACAAGCATTTAGGGTACGATTCGTTGAATAATAAGTTATTTTAACTAAATACAGGCAATTGTGTGAGTATTCAATTTGTTTTTACTGTATTTGAAGAGAATATATGCAATTTGACTTTAATCTTGTCTATATGAAGGTTTTTTAACATAATACACTGATTAGACACCTAATGTTTGCTATATTAATGTATTTCAGTTGAAAATTAATATGTGGCGATCTATTAGGGATATTTGATTGCGTTTTAACGTAATACATATAATTACACCTCTATTTGTCAGTATATCGATTAAATTTAAGAGAATAGGCTCTTTTAGTATCTGATTTATGTCATATCAATGAATTTATGTTGAATAGTGACGTTTTTGCAGCTATTTATTGCATTACGTTGAATTCAAGTGAAGTACATGCATTTAGAGTATGATTTATTGTATAATAAGTTATTTTAACTGAATACAAGCAATTGTGTGAGTATTCAATTAGTTTGTTTATTGTATTGGAAGAGAAAATTTGCAATTTGACTTTGATCTTGTCCATATGAAGATTTTTTAACATAATACTCTAATTACATACCTAATGTTTGCTATATTGTTATATTTTAATCTAAAATTTATATTTGGCGATCTATTTCAGACTTTTGAATGCGTTTTAATGTAATACCAATAATTACACATATATTAATCACTATATCTATCAATTTTTAGAGAATCGATTCTTTTAGGGTCTGAGTTTTGACATACGAATGAATTGGAGTTGAATAGTGATGTTTTTGCAGCTATTCATTGTATTACGTTGAATTCAAGAGGAGTACAAACATTTAGAGTACAATTCATTGCATAATAAGTTATTTTAACTGAATACAAGTAATTATGTGAGTATTCATTTAATTTTTATTATATTTGAAGAGAATATATGTAATTTGACTTTAATCTTATCTATATGAAGGTTTTTTAACATAATACTCTGATTACACAAGTAATATTTGCTATATTGATGTATTTCCATCGAAAATTAATATTTGGTAATCTATTAGGATTATTTGATTGTGTTCTAATATAATACCTATAATTACACATCTATTTATCAGTATATAGATTAATTATAAGAGAATAGCCTCTTTTAGGGACTGATTTATGATATATCAATGAATTTGAGTTGAATAGTGATATTTTTGCAGCTATTCATTGCATTACATTGAATTCAAGTGGAGTTCAAGTATTTAGAGTACGATTCATTGCATAATAAGTTATTTTAACTGAATACAAGCAATTGTGTGAGTATTCAATTAGTTTTTACTGTATTTGAAGAGAATATATGCAATTTGACTTTAATCTTGTCTATATAAAGGTTTTTTAACATAATACACTGATTACACTCCTAATGTTTTCTATATTAATGTATTTCAGTCGAAAATTGATATGTGGCGATCAATTAGGGACATATGATTGCGTTTTAATGTAATACCTATAATTACACCTCTATTTGTCAGTATATCGATTAATTTTAAAAGAATATGCTCTTTTACGGTCTTATTTATGACATATCAATGAATCTGTGTTGAATAGTGACATTTTTTCAGCTATTCATTGCATTACGTTGAATTCAAGTGAAGTACAAGTATTTAGAGTATGATTTATTGCATAATAAGTAATTTTAATTGAATACAAGCAATTTTGTGAGTATTCAATTAGTTTTTATTGTATTTGAAGAAAATATATATGCAATTTGACTTTAATCTTGTCTATATGAAGTTATTTAACATAATACTCTGAGTACACACCTAATGTTTACTATAATAATGTATTTCAGTCGAAAAATGATATGTGGCGATCTATTAGGGACATTTGGTTGCGTTTTAATAAAATACCAATGATTATACAACTATTTATCAGTATATTGATTAATTTTAAGAGAATAGGCTTTTTACAGTCTGATTTATGACTTATGAATTAATTTGAGTTGAATAGTGATATTTTTGCAGCTATTCATTGCATTACATTGAATTCAAGTGGAGTACAAGCATTTAGAGTACGATTCATTATAAAATAATTTATTTTAACTGAATACAAGCAATTATGTGAGTATTCAATTTGTTGTTTTTTTATTTGAAGAGAATATTTGTAATTTAATTTTAATCTTATCTATATGAAAGTTTTTTAACATAATACTCCGATTACACACCTAACATTTACTATATTGATGTATTTCAATCAAAAATTGATATTTGGCAATCTATTAGGGACATTTGATTGCGTTTTAATGTAATACATATAATTACACATCTAGTTATCAGTATATCGATCAATTTTAAGAGAATAGGCCCAGCATTTATACACCAATTCACTACTTATTAATAAATGTTAATGCAATACTAATTCTTGTAATTTTATAGGTATCCAAGGCTATTTCAATATATTTGAATAAAATATTAGTATTTAGACTCTAATTTATTAAATATGCTAGTATTTTAAAAGAGTACAAGTAATTTTACTATGTTTCATTATTGTATCGATGTATTTTAAGTAAATAGATGCATTTATAAATCAATTTGATGCATTCCATTGTGTCTCAATTGAATATCAACAATTAGTTTAGATATTGATATCTTTCAAATGAATACGTATATTTAGAGACAAATTCATCGCATATTAACATATTTTAACTAAATAATGTAATCCTTAATAGTGTGCTTGCAATAAATTAAGCTATTTTAAGTTGAATATAAGTAGTAAGAAACTGATTTGCTATAAATCAAGTTATTGTAATGGTATACTTATAATTATATAAGTATTTGATGTTATTTCAATATATTTTAATAGATATGTGGATTTACACTTTGATTTATTACTCATCACTATTTTTAATGAAATTGGTCAATTGTATAAGTATTTGCTATTATATCGATATATTTTAATAAAATATATGCATTTAAGGAAGAATTTATTAGATATTATTGTATTTTAATTAAATACAACAATTATATATAACTACTTGTTGATATATTAATATATTTAAAATAAAAGTGAGTTTTAGAGATCAATTTATTACATAGTAATATATTTTAATAAAATACTAATAATTATATAACTATTTTTTGGTATTTCAATAAATTTAAGTTGAATACACTCATTTAAAATTTATTTTACTATATAATAAGTTATTTTAATTAAATACTTAAAATGTTACAAGAATCTAAAATTATTTTAAAGTATCTGAATATAATACTAGTATTTTAACTCATATTTGTTATATATTATAATATTTTAATTGAATACTGATAAGTTTACATGTTTCATTATTACACCAATATATTTTAACTTAATACATGTATTTAAAAACTAATTTTAAATATTTCAAGGTATTTTAATTAAATGCTACCAATTATATTACTATTTAAAGAGATATTGATGTATTTCAGTTGAATACATATTTTAGAAACTTATTCATTATATATTATTTAATTAAAAAAAAGACATTCGTTATATATTAATATATTATAATTGAATAATGCTAATTATTCATTTCTTTATTACTATATAGATGAGTTTATGCTGAAAACACTTATTTACTATATATCGGACTGCTTCTTGTAATTATACAATTATTTCATTCTATTTTAATATATTTAAATAAAATATTATCATTCAAACAATAATTAATTATATATGAAGGTATTTTAATAGAATAATGATAATTTTATTACTTTATTATATCTATATATTTTAAGTGAACACAAATATTTTGTGATCAATTTGATATATTATAATGTATATTATTTGAATATCGGTAATTATACAACTATATAATGATATATCAATAAATTTCAACGAATAACATGCTTTTAGAAACTGATTCAATGCATATTATTGTTTATTAACTGAACACTACTAATCATGTATTTATTCATTTCTATATCTATGAATTTGAGTTGAGTATATGTATTTTGAGACTAATTAGTTATATATTAATGTATTTTAATAAAACACTAAAAATTATACTTTTACTCATTGTTATATCGATGAATTTAATATAATTACAAACACTAATTACAAACCGATTTGCTAAAAATTATATTATTATTTAATGAGATATCGATGTGTTTTAGTTAAATTTATATTTTTAGAGACTGATTTATTGCATATTATTTTATTAAAAAAATAAAGATTTATTACGCATTAATAAATTTTAACTGAATAACACCAATTATTCATTTTCATATTGTTATGTAGGCAAATTTAAGCTGAAAACACTTATTTAGAGATCGATACACAACATATTAAATTATTTTAACTCAATTCTTACAATTATATAACTATTCGATTCTATTTTAATATATTTAAATAAAATATTAACATTTAGATATATAATTTATTATATATGAAAGTATTTTAATACAATACTGTAATTTTATTACTATTTATTATTATATTTATGTATTTCAAGTGAACACAAACATTTAGAGATTGATTTGATATATTTTAATGTATATTAATTGAATACCATTAATTACACAATAATATAATAATATATCGATAAATTTCAACTAATAATAATCTTTTAGAGACTGATTCATTATATATTAATGTTTATTAACTGAACACTACTAATCATATATTTATTCATTTCTATATCAACGAATTTAACTTGTCTACATGTATTTTGAAACTACTTAGTTACATATTAATGTATTTTAATAGAATACTAGTAATTATACTTCTATTCATTGCTATATCGATAAATGTAGGGTGATTATTTTCATTTAGAGACCGATTTGCTATAAATTAAGTTATTTTAACTGAATACTTACAATTATATAATTATTCGATATTATTTTAATATATTTTAATAAAATACTTATGATTAAATACTAATTTATTACTGATTAATGTATTTTTAATAGAATAATGATAATTTAATAACTATTTAATATTATATCACCATATTTAAACTAAACGTACATATTTATAAATGAATTAATCACTTATTAAGTGTTTTATTTGAATATCAGTATTTATACAACTATTTCATGATCTACTGATATATTTTAACTAAACATATGCATTTATTAATTAATTTGTTTAGTATTAATATTTTTAATAAAATACTTGTAATTATACAACTATTTAATGACTATATCAGTGAATTTAAATTGAATATATACATTAAGGCCCTGTTTGGCGGCAGGCCTAATTTGGTCATTTTACGCGCCGGCCCCAAATCAGTCCAAA
>JAEMOT010001062.1:340679-360475 GCA_019297695.1 Apostasia ramifera | reverse complement strand
CGCACACAGCTGCCAGCGTGCGGACGCGGGCGGCTTCGCGCTATCGGTAGTAGCGAGGACTAGGGGTAAAATTATAATTTCACATTAAATTTTTTTTTATAATTTTTTAATTAAAATTTTAATTTAATGAAATTTTTAATGAAATAATATTTAATTGGACCTTATTGAAGCTTTTTATAAATATTAAGGATTATAATGATTCATACAGTAAATTTTAAAACTTGTCTGATATATTTTTAAAATTATGAATCTATATGATAAGTCGATTAAATCTGGGCCTCAGTTGAATTACCCGTAAATAAATTAAATTTTAAATTGAGATCAAATAAATTTTTTCTTGGGTCAGAGCGGTAGCGGCATGTAGAGAGAGAGAGAGAGATGGAGAGAGGGGGAGATTACAAGGTCTGCAAGTTTGTCGTTTTCTTCTCGCCTTCTACTACAGAACCGGCAGACTTATAGCCCCAAGGTAAATTACCTCAAGGTCTCTGCAGTCTATAGGTATTTCAAATTGGTTTATTATTTTAAATTATTTCAGTTTAATATTTTTTACTAATATTTGTACAAGGAAGATCCCAATTTACGAAAAATTATTAAGTACAAATATCCCAACGTGTGAGATATCTAACACCTAATAAAAGCCTATTACATGTGCAAGTGGACTTCATCATGCCTATGCAGTTTTAACAGTATTTTTTATAATGTTAATCAAGATTTTGAAAATCGGACCAGTTTTAGAATCAGTAGACTGAAAGGTTCAAGGTTCAATGATCGAATCGGGGTCGAACCGGGGTCGAACCGAGATGAAGTAAAAATTAAAAAAACTAATAAAATATAACATAAATATAGTTAAGATATATTATTCACATATCAATACAATAATTAGACATAAAATAAATATTTAATAATTGAATTTAACAAATAATATCTTATGTCAATAACCCAAAAAATAATTCCAAGCAAATCGAAATAACAATAACCCAATAAAATATTTGCAAATCACAAATTGAGTATAATATTTAGTACATCATTAAAAGATCTGAACAAATGTATGCTTTATCAATATTAAAATACTAAAAAATTATTTCGAAAGGATGAGGGCTGGAGAGGAGAGTACGAGACAAGAGAAATAGCGAGTTTATGACTGTCGCAAGAGTAGAGGCCGCAGAACGTAGGCTGGGTTAGGGACCCAGAGTTTAGAAAAGTTTTTTTTTAAATTTTAAACTCAACCGGTCCAACCATACCGGTTCACCGGTTGACCGGTTGAACCGCGGTTTAGACCGGTTCTGGCCAGTTTTAAGCGGATCCGGTTATAAAATTAAACCGAACTGGTTGGCTGACCGGTTCATGGTTCGACCGATTGAACTGGCCGGTCCGGTCCAATTTTTAAAACCTTGCTGTTAATAATTTTTTTATGTTTTTTTGTATATTTTATTTTATATGTAGTAAAAATAAGTATGTATGTAGCAAAACAATATATATATATATATGTAGTAAATATAGGCTTATACTAAGCTATTATATGTATATTTATTGCAAAAATAAGTCTACACGAAATAAATTTTAATTTGCAACGTATATCCTGATATTTACTTAGTGTAGGCTTATGTTCATGACATAAAAATGGGGTTAAGATTGTGCAGACATTATGGGGCCTACACATGCAGGTGACAGGATTCTATTAAATGCCAAATATTCTATGACCTCGTTTGGTTTGAGTCAATTTTTTTACTCAATATAAATTTCAACTATAAAAATTAACTTCATTTCACACCTAATATAAATACGAATATTAGAGTCTAAAGTATTTCACATACTTTCTAATATTAAAATAAATTTCTCTTTTATTAAATTTTAAAAATAAATTTTTTTTCTTATTTAAAAAAAATGCTCGAATCAAACGAGACCTATGTGTTGCAATGTCTGTATCAAATAATTTTCTCTAATTTATATTTATTTGCTTATTTTTTATGCAAATTTTATTTATAATCAAAACAAACTGTAAGATAATTTACACATTGATCATTATAACTGTAATATTTATTTACTAATTCAGAATTGAACTATTAATAAAATATTTAAAAAACCTATAAATTTTCAATTACTTATACAATTAATTACTTTTGGGATTAATATTTATGCTAATTTAAGATTGGGTCTATTCCAAATATGCAAGCATTTATAAAAGAAATGAAAATCTCGGTTGAGAAAATATTGAAGAATATGAAAAGGACTAATATGAAATAAAATCTTGAACTTAAGAGAATAATAAACAATTTTACCCTAACTGTGATATTAAAGACTGAAAACATTAATAGAAAAATAATTTACCATCAACCGCCTCATCAGTAAAATACTAAAGTGTGGATGTTTTCTTTATTTCAGGCGATAATTACATTAAAGTCCTTGTATTTTAGCATAATTTCTTCTTGGTCTCAAATTGCTTGTTGCAGTTTGCGCTCGTCAAATCTAGGGTTATAAATGAACCGAACTATTAGTCTATTAAAGATCATGTTCATTTACTAAAAATTGAGCTCGAGCTTGTATCAAGCTTTGGTTTGCAATGATATATATATATTTGGCTCGTAAGTGAGCTCGCTAACTTGTTTTAGATAGAGCACATATACATTTAGGTTCATGAACACAAAAAATTATAATCAAACTCTTATTAAGGGCATTAATGTGTTCGCTAACGTGATCATCATCATATGCTAATTCAAATTCATGAATTTTTTCTGATTAATAAATATGATATACTAAACTCTCTAAATAAATTATTAATTGAACTTTAAAAATAGTATCATATCGAGCTTTATGACTGAGAACATTTATGAAATTCATATGAAACGTATTAATAAATCGAACACTAATATGTTCACAAAAATTGAGATTTAAAATTATGTTCAAACTTCTCTATTAACATTAATGAATTAAATATGAATGAGCTTTTACTGAACTCAGTATTAAGCTATTCACCGAATGCTCAATTCATTTATAGCCCTTACCCAGTCTATGTTTATGTTGTCGGCATTGGTATCAACATTCCAATCTTTTTTCTCATTAACAAAACTTCTAACTTTGTTCTATTGCACATTTCGTAGAATAGTTATTCTTTCAACTAACCCGAAGAATAGCTATTACTTATTGGTTAAAAATATTATTTTAAAATTATTGTTATTCATACTCACATACATATACGTGCATGTATGTATATGCATATATATGTATATAAGTTACATTTATATAATTATTTATGTAGAATTGAATTTAATAATAATAAATAAAATACAAAAATTCAAACTTTATTTCATTCTTCTGTTATGAAAAGCTTGTTAATTTGTGTAGGAGTGGGACCATGGTCGTAAATTGTACCCCGACATGAATTGTCAGTCACAGGATCAATAGCATAAAAACCCCAAGATATATACCAAACTAGAATAAACTCATTGAATTAGTTCACTTTTATGATATTTAATATTTAAATCAATAAATTAATGAAGTTATTTTAAATATTTATTACTCATTGGTAGATACCATTATATTAAATTTTTTAAAAATACTAGTAATTTATCAGTACAAAGTGTGATTGTTCAAGAATTGGACAGGTTCAAGAATTGGACAGGCCACTGATTCTAAATTTAATCAATTTTTTATAATATTATGAAAACTCTAAAGTCTCACTTGATTCAAGCTTTTTATGGCACAATACAAATTTCACTAATAAAAATTAACTTTATTTTACATATAAAATAAATATTAAAATTAATTTTATTCTATATTTTATATTTTTTTAATATTAAAAAAAAATTTTATCATTAAATAAAAAAAAAAATATTTTTTTCTTATTAGAAAAACTCGAACAAAATGTGATCTAAAAGTGAATGGAGTTGGCTTTCAACAAAAAGTCTCTTTTTAAATGTGCATCTTTATGTAAAAAAAGTAAGTGGGCCATAAAAAACAAGGCCCATTAAGCATAATTAAAATTCCGTAAAAGTTTCAGTCATTTGGGCCCAAAACAGGAGAAGTTATTGGGTTCGGACCGCGCACCGTCCGGAACCTAATCAGAGGGCGCTACGTGTGCCATACAGCTGGGTTCGGGCACACGTGGCGCCCTGTGATTGGGCGTTCGAACGGTGCGCGCGGCGCACCCAATAATTTTTCCTAAAACAGACCAAAACTTTTGCCCTACGAAGGATTTAATGAGAATGGAAATCAAATGTCAGGTACTTAACTTTAGGACCTCTGTACAATAATGTGTCAATCCCTGGACTGGCATGCAATTTTTTAAAAAAACTCAGTTATCTACATTTTGGGTTACTAGTCTAAGTGATCAAGTCATAGTTAATGACCTCATAATTAAATTAAAAAATAACAAAAACTTAAAAAATGCATCAATTATTAATTAATATACTATCAGTTAAATTATAACAAATTTATCAACTATCATATTAAACAAATAATTAAACCGTTCGAAGAGGATATAAAAATTTAATAACCACTCTTTAAATTTACTTTATATATTTATAAATTTTTAGCCTAGTTTTAATTTTGAGAATTTTAGAACTAATAATGTTGAATTTTAAAAAAAGTTAAATAAGTATTATCTAAAAAACTATATAAATAAAATCATGAAAAAAGTAAAATTGAAATTAAAAATAAAAAAAGATCCATTTGATAATTTATTAAAATTCAGAGATCCTGATATTATAATTTTAAAAATATAGACCTGTGTGTTATTAAGCATTAGATTCAAGAACCTGAGTATAATTATCTCTAAAACTTTTGATATTAATAAAAGGATATATTTT
Source organism: Apostasia ramifera (assembly GCA_019297695.1). Lineage (NCBI taxonomy): Eukaryota > Viridiplantae > Streptophyta > Magnoliopsida > Asparagales > Orchidaceae > Apostasia > Apostasia ramifera. The sequence continues at coordinate 355,670 of JAEMOT010001062.1, read as the reverse complement.
CTCTAATTAATAAATAAGAGTTAAAAAATAATTTTGAAGTGACGTAATAATTAAATAAAATATTGGAATAATTACCTATATGCCACACAATTTAGTTTTATTTATGTCTTACCCATCCATTTTTAGTTAATTACGCTATGTACACTCAAAATATTATAAAATCTTACATATACATATTTTAACTTATTTCTATTATAATGAGTAATCATAATTTTCAATAACCTAACTATAGTTAGATTACAAAAAATCCGAGCCATTCATCATATTCTTTTAAGGATATTTAAATATATTTTGAGTAAAAATCTTAAAACCTTAATGTTTAGGTGGCGACAAAGGAAGGAGACATCCGCGACGTGAATTGATTTTAGGATAAATCAGTGCTTTAGTGTGATATTGAGAAAAAAAAATATGTATCATTAAGAGTAAAAATATAATTTTAATAATTTACTAATAGAATATTTTTTTAAATAGATTTTGATTAAGTTTTAACTCAAATGTGATTATGTGTTAAAAAATATGTGTATGTAAGATTTTATAATATTTTGAGTGTGCATAACGTAATTAACTAAGAATAAATCAGTAAGACATAAATAAAACTAAATTATGTGGTATGTAGGTAATTATCCTAAAATATTTATCTTGAGTATTTTAATTAATATTAAATAGTTATTTATATTTTATTTTAAATTAAAAAATTTATTTGATTAATTTAAAAATTAAAAAAACGGAGGGACTAAATTGCTATTAAATTTATAATTAATTATTTATTTTCTCTGTCGCTCCTTGATATATTCTATTTTCATCGCCCATCTGTTTTTTTTTGGACCTCTCGTCAAAGGCCGATGGCGGATCTTCCGATTCTTCGCCTTGAGGGCAAGATACTGGCGGTGGTCGAGAAGAATCCGGCGGTTGCCGCTACTGGCGATACGTGCTTCCGGAAGAGCAGCCAACTGTCTCAGATACTGCAACTTAGCTATTGCGCTCGCTTAGGCCACGTCGGTGCCGCCTCCGTTCCGAGGTATCTATCGCTTCATCTTCGTATTCGACGTAAATACTTCTTTTCTATGGATATTGATGGCCATTAGAGCGCACTGAAGAATGCTTTGAAAACCTAATTTCATTCCTCATCGTGAGCATTGGAATTAGCGGTTCATCTACATACAGGATTTCTATTTTGCCAAATCCATCATGGTGCTCTGTTGGTCCTTTGTAGGAGTAGCTCTTTAGGCATATTGCTGTTTGTTGCACTAATAGAGCTGCTAGTTCATCATGCTTTAACCTAGTGGTAGTGAAATTTCTTGTTGATGATCTGTCTCATTAGTATTGGAAGGGGGACTGATGGGCCATTTGCAGCAGTGGCAGAGCCAAGGCCTCTGGGGTCAAATAAATTATTTAAAACAACAACAATCAAGCCCCTTTCCCACTAGATATTTTAAAATTTAAAATAATTTAAATTATAAAAATACTAAAAAATTCAAAATTCTTTTTATCATAAATTACTGTACATAAACTTCAAATATATACGAATTGTGATAATTAATTGATATATTTCTTTTTCATTACTAGTATTTTTTTATATCATCTCTTTAAATGTTCTTTTTAAAAAGTTAAAAGCAGAATTTGAATTACATCTATTTAAAATGGAAGATTTTGATTTAAGAGCCTGCCATGCTATACATCTTGAATAACTAACTAATAAATTACTAATTATAATTTAAAGATTTAATACACAAAATATTCAATAAATTAAGTGTTAATCTAGTAAATAATTTATTGAATTAAAGTTCTAAATTATGACTAGTCAATTGATCATTTTCTGGGGCTTCATAATACTTTTTTGTTATTTAAATATTAAATACTCAAAAAAATGTTTTAGTTGAAGAAGTTCTCACAATATGAAGCCCATTTATATGATTTATATATTGAACAATTTACATAAAATATATGAAAAAAGAAAGTTATAAATTATTTAAATATTTTTTTAAAATTCAATTATTTAAATATTTGATTCTACTTATTTCTAATGTCTTAAAATCTTAAATAATACTTATTTTGAATAATTCATGAAACTCAGGGGGTGCAATTGCAACCCCTGCTGCCCAGCTGGATCTGCCCCTTATTTGCAGGGAGAAAAGGTTAAACAATTTGTCTTTGATAGGAATGGAGATCAAAAGGATAATCAACTCAGGCAGTCTAAGTTGCTTTATTTGCTGTTTAAGTTTCATGATGACTATTTGATGCTGTTTCTGTAGTCTTTGAATAAATATTTTTGGTTGTTTATATCACAGATCCTAATGTTGTGATCAATATTGTTTTTTAACCATCAGGTACTGTTTTGAAACATTGTTTTAGTTGTATTTTGGGAACTATCACTTCCTATGTCCCATACATGTTATTGGTGAATATGTGATGAGTTTCAAGGTGAGACTTGGGCTAAAGTATGTGACTAAATTTTAGTTGATAGTTGTAAAGAAAACCAGAAGCCGGGCAGGATGTGGTGTTGTTAGATGAAGGGTCTGAGATAAGCAAATGTGGAATTCTTCTCTCTCTCTCTTTCTCTTTCTCACTCTCTCTTTGTTAAGACAATAAAGCAAACAAGTGCAAAAAAACAAGATATATATGCATGGAAATCCCAAATCATGGTAAAATGACAGATGTCTGCACCAAGCAACAAACTTTTAATATATAAGATTATCGTAGTTTCTTCTCTAGAATATGATGTAGAATGAGAAGAAGATAAAGGGACTAAGTAGAGAGGAAGATGGAGGCAGAAGAAGAAGAAAGGCTTTAGAAAGGAATATTTTTATATTCATCCAAACAAAAAAAATACAGAAGCTAATAGGGCTATAACTACTCAAATGGAAAATCCCTTCTAATCTCAAATATCTTTCATTTGGAATATCCGAGCTAAAAATCACGTGAATCAATAGGAGAATCCCCATCAGAACACTAGCCTTAAATTAACTTCATAGGTCAAATCATACTCAAAATTCAACAATAAACAAATAATATTTCAAATCCTATACATATTTGAATATTAAACCAATGTTAGTTTATATCCTGCACAAATTTCAAAAAAATAAACATTATTTCGCATCCTACACGCATCCCAAAATAAAATAATTTATTTCAAATATTTCACAAAATCACAAAACAAACATATCTCATTAAGGTTAATTTTTATTTGCTTAAAATTAACCTAGCTAAACAAACGCCAAGAGGATTACAACATGAGTTCTTCATCAAGCATTGGATTACAAGATAACTCATGCTTTAGGTGAATGAGTTCTTCACTGTTGCGTATTTTCCTCTCTGCTTGGTTTGGATATAATAGTTGTAATACCCAATTTAAGAAATACTTTATTAAACTTAAGAATAAAGATAATTTAACATAAACCAACTATAATTATTCTTAAATGATAATAAATCACTATAATAAGATATATGTATAATATAATATAACATCCTATATAAAGCTTATTTTAAAGAAATATAAAATTTTATGGCTGTTTACCCTCCTCAGAAAAAACCTTAAAGCTATATATTATTTAAATATAATAATATATATTTCTCTACCCATCAAGCTTCTTTTTCTCCATTAAACCCTCTCACTCGTATCTAGAAGCATTCATGCGTAATGGATCCAAAAAGTGCGAGGAAGTTCATGTGCTAAATTGTATACCCTTTTCTTTGTTATCAACATATATGATGTCACTATCCAAAAAGCATATATATGTTTTCTTATCCAAAAAAAAGTACATGCATATATGTACACCGAGGAATTTATAGGTGACCAAGTAAAGGCAATGATGAGTAAATACATTTATAGTAAGAAGAATATAGTAAATGGAATTTATAGTAAGAACAATCATGATTGTTGTAATCTGATATTGTTAGTTGTGCAATATTTGACAATGGGATGTTATAAAAGTTACTATTGCATCAAAAGCATGAGAAGTAAAAAGTATATGTATAAGATGAGAAATAAGTCTTAAGTCTATGAATATAATAGTATGCTAAAATCACTTCGAATTTTGCTTAAATTGATTTTAAGTTTCATAGCAATGGAGCATATATTATGTATCTGTTTAAAATCTAAAGTTATTTTGTTGCAATTGCTCGTTGAAATTGTTTGTTGGTTTTTTGTATTAAGTGCATTACTACTACAAACAAGACATTTTTTTAATCTTTCTTACCCTAAACTTTTGTGTTTTCCTTATTTACATTTAAAAATAACGTAGTTGATTTTCTTTTTGATGGAACATGAAAAACTGATCTATTGGTGTTGTGTATTTGTATTAGTATCTTCTCTACTTAGCTTGAAAAATTTCTCATAGGCAGAAAGTTTTACTATTAATAAACAATATTCTTTTGTAATCTATTTTTGTGGTTTGATTGCTAGTCGTTCTCTAATTTTATAGATATTTGATGCAATAAAAATGGAGGTGCGATAATGGTGCCTTAAATAGGCGAAACTTAGGCACGATACCTTTGAACTTGAATATCTAAAAGTATATCTCATGTGACTGTCCATTGTACAAAAAATTATTGGGTTTTGCCATTTGAACCATTTGGTCGGCCAATGGGTGGACGTCAGCACTAGGTCATTGTTAATATGGCAACCTCCTATTGGTCGACCGAACATAATTGTTCCCATTGTACATGTGGCACCTTCTTAAATAGTTGCCAATCACCTTCAAGCTATCATCTCAAGAAACCCTTAATCTCGATCCTTGAGGACCCTCCTCGAGGAAGGCTTCGCATGGACCCTCCTAGAGATAGGCTTCTTGAGAAACTTCCTTGAGATTAACTTTTGATATTAAATGCTCAAGATCCCCTATTGCGCCTCATTGTCAACTACTTCAAGACCTCGAAGATACCTTTCTTGGGTTTTGGATGGTGATTGAGTTGATTCTATGATATTTACCTTATTTCTCTAGTTTTTGTTCTTACACTACATGTTTGCTACTTTTTTCTTCATCCAAAATTTCATTACTTGTGAAAGAAATATTTCTTTGTTTTTTTTTGTTTGTTTTGTGAAGTATTAACTGCATTGTCGAAACTTTCCTCTTTGCCTAAATTATTTATTGACCAGGTATAAATTAAAAAATTCTTTTTGCTTCAAACCTGATGATTTTTAGGCCTTGATTTGTTTCATATTACTTATTGTTGTCTTTGCTTGTTCAGAGTTCTCTTTGGAGTTTCTCAACCTTGTGCTACCTCCAAAGCAAAGGCATGTGAGTGCTTGTATCAGTCTAATTGATTTTTTTTAGAAATGCTTTATTAATTTTCCATTTGTTAGTATCTGTACTTTGCTAAATTGAACTTGAATCATAATTCTCTCAACTTCTTTGTCTGGTTTCAGTTCATCGGTTTGATATAGATATACATGGTTGCGGTTGGTTAAATTTTGTGTTATTCATAATCACCCAACCCAAATTATAAGGAGGGTTGTTTTTTATCTACTTGTCTACAAGGTCTCAGCTGCCTTGAATTGTCATCAGATGATGCTGATCTTGTGGATGAGGGTATCGGGGAAATTCCCGTTGGCCTATTGGCGGCAGAGAGAGAGGAAGCAAAAGCTGTTCTGACATTGTTCCTTAGAAAGCAAGGTTTGAGCAATGCTGTGGCTGCAAGGATGGTCAACAAGTCGGAGCTATTTATAAATCATCTGATATCAAAACTCCATGCTATCCATAAATCTCAGTATCTCGTAGGTTTGCTTTCTAATCACACTCTTTTTTTCTTTTATAATTTCCACTTTTCCAGCTAATGAGTAGGGATGGAATGGGACTCATAAACCTTCTTGTTCTACTAGGTTAACTCTAACCATTATTTGTTTGCGAGGTTATTTTTAAAAGGAGTATAAGGTAATCTTTAGTGTGATATTTTTGTTTTGAAGTTTATGAAAGATTTGAAATAGCATCTTGATGTTATGTTATGTTATTTAGAAAAACAATTATTTAGTTTGACATTTTTAGATTATATTTTAAAAATTATAGTAATGTCCCTCAAAAAATAATATTTAAATATCATGACATCTAGATAACATGATATAATATTAATATAACATCGAACTAAATGCCCTTTTATTTATATTTTGGGAAGCGCGTAAGATGTAAAATAAAATTGATTTTATATTTTGAAATTTCTATGAATGTAAAATTAAGTTTATTTTAATGTTGGAGTTTGTGTAGAATTAAAATATTGTAAATTTAATGTTAGAATTTGTGTGTGATATGACGCATGGCCCCGTTTGTTTGGAAGTTAAAAATTAACCTAGTTTAATTTTAACCTGGTATATTATATTACACATAAAATTTAATATTAAAATTAATTTTATTTTATATCCTGCACACATTACTAAAATAATAACTAACTTATATCACATCCCTCACCTATCTTAACATAATAATTAGCTTTATATCACATCCTTCACATATCTCAACATAATACTAAATTTATTTCACATCATTCACAATTTTCAATAAAAAAATATTTCTATCTAAATTTAATCTTAATTTTGTAAAATTAAACCTTACAAACAAACAGACCCATAATGTTAATTTTAATTGAGGTTAAAGTTAGTCTGGGCAAACAAACACCCTAACATCGATCTCAAATTAAACTAATTATATTTCACATCCTATACAAATTTTAAAATACAAAATTAGTACAAATATTTCTACTACACATTCCAGGATAAAAACTTATTCTATTTCGTCTCCTATACAAATTTCAAAGCAACAATGCTATCGTTTAAGTTTAATTTTGACCTAGTTAAAATTAACCCGAGTAAACAAACACACAAGTGCTTGGTTAGCTGTATGTAACTTTATACCTCTTATTAGATGTCAACATCAGCTTAAGCAAAAAATGCATACCTGTCTCGTACAAAGCTTGAAAATCCTGCCACAACCTGTATCTCATTTTTTTTTGGGTACATTTCCAAAACCACATCAACCTATTCTAGAAACACAATTTGATTAAATAATACACATTAAAATTATTGGCATAAATTGTAAGTATGGTGAATAACTTTTTTTAATCAAATAAATAGAATCTAGAGAAAAAATAGAATTCCATATCCACCTTGGGTTTAATTATCCCATTAGGGGCGGGTTAAATAGGTTTGGATATCAATTGTTTAACAATTATCGCTTCAAATAACAGTTACTTATGCATGTTCTAATATGTAAGGTATAGAGCTCACCACCGTAGAAATCAGAAGCACCCTCATTCCGTACCTAGAATGCCTCCGTGAAGAGAATGGCAATCTTCTAGTAGATGTGGTAGAGAGCTTCCCAAGTCCTCCTGGAAGAGATAAAGCTTCTCTGCCCAGTCCAACAACAAACATTGTTAATGACTACAAAAAAGACAGGGCTGTTGCCCGAGCTTCTCAGCAGAATGCTGATGGGCTCCTCCCCACCAATATCCAATACCTTGTGGAACTCGGCATGGATCTCGAAGAGATCAAGGAAATTTCTCGTCGCTTCCCGTCATTTCCTTACTACAGTTTGGACCGCAAGATTAAGCCCCTAGTTGATCTTCTCCTTGATCTTGGCATGGCAAAATCAGACATCCCAACCATTCTTCACAAAAGACCTCAGCTCTGTGGCATCAGTCTTTCGGATAACTTGAAGCCAATGATGACTTTCCTTGAGAGCTTCGGGGTCGACAAAAGCCAGTGGGCTAAGGTGATATACCGATTTCCTGCTCTCCTTACGTATAGCCGGCAAAAGGTGAAATCTTCAGTAGACTTCCTCTCTGAACTCGGTGTTTCTGAGAAGCAAATAGGAAAGATTTTGACCCGTTGCCCGCATATCACAAGCTATAGCATTGACGGCAAACTGCGACCCACTGCAGAATACTTTCGCTCATTGGGTATTAATCCTGGCACTCTCGTGTACAAATCGCCACAGACATTTGGCCTGAGCATTGAAGGAAACCTTAGACCTCTCACTGAATTCTTCCTCGAGATAGGTTATAGTGCTCAAGAAGTTGCTACCATGGTTTCTAGGTATGCCTCATTGTATACTTTTAGCTTGCCTGCAAACGTGATGCCAAAGTGGGATTTCTTCCTCTCGATGGATTGTTATCCGAGATCAGAACTTGTGAAGTTTCCTCAGTACTTTGGATACAGCTTAAATGAAAGGATAAAACCAAGGTTCTGTCAAATGAAAGAATGCGGTGTGATTATGGTTCTGAACCAAATGCTTTCTACCTCTGATGGTGAGTTTGAGAAGATCATTGAGAGAAAAATGTGTAGAATATTTTGACGAGCACTACGACGCAATTTACGCATTTAGTAATATCTTGTTGGAATTGTAGCTGTTTTCTTGCATAATGTGGCTCGTCTTTCTTTCTATTTTGTTTGCGATTCATAATGCGTGTCTTTTACTTGATTTGTGCTTCAAATTTTGGATTCAAATCTTGTTTCAAAGTCAAAATCACGAGCCAAGTTGTCTTTGCTTGAAATTGGCTTTAAATTGGTTTCAATACTGTGCCGTGCAAACCTGCTCATAACTGGTATACTATGGATGTGTTTTACGGATTTGGCCGAAGCCGTATGGTAGTACGAAATATCTTTTCCATACATACAATGCTAATGCTTCGCGCTTCTGTACGATTAATTGTTAGAAGTTTATGAACATCTTTCACTCAAGCCATTTTCTACTTTTTTTGTGATTAGATCGTACAGTTCCGCAATAATATGCTGTGAAGATCATTTCGTATTGGTACACAACGAAGGGTCTTATGGATTTTCCCAATCGTATAACAATATTATATTCTCTCCATTATGTGTACTCTCAAGTTTTCCAACTCATATGTACAAAATATATACACGTATTTCTGCTTTTTTTTAAGGCACTCCATCTGTTATGCATACTTTTCGGTTTACTCGCATAAAAATGTATGTAAATATATATTACATATAATTTCATGTATGCATATTTGTTTGCATGCGTGTCTAATTAGATTATGTAACAGTACGAAATGTCTCATACAAGCATATAATATATATTCTTCGTACTTCTATACAATCAAAAATTAGAGGTATCTTACATGTCTAGGCTATTTCGTGCTTTAATATCACTTGATCCCATAGCTTTGCAATATTGTATTGCGCAAATGATTTCATATTGGTATACGATAGTTCAATTACTTATATTAATCTGCACACTATGCACGTAAAACTTCGGTATTTTTTTTTTGTTTTCATGGTAAATTCAACGACTTTTGTCCTACTGTTTTGATGCTGATAGCCCTTTAATCCTTTGTGTAAGAAATCCTTAATTTGGCTCCTCAATTTAATGATTAATATAAGTAATTCTAACAAAAGCATTTATAATTTTTCTTAGGTCAAACATCTTCATATTATTTTTTATTTTTTGACCATTTTCCTGTTATTGATCTTAAAATTATGTGCATGATAAGCAATGTGGAAGAAGACTTTCGTGATGATCTGTAGAAATAAAATGATTACAATTAAATTTGATTGTGTTTGATAACGGGTAATTCTCAAAACTAAATTGAAGGGCTCTAAAACTCGTAGGCTCGAGTTTTATGGACCTCAAAATCAATGAACTTGAGTTTTTCTTTTGAATCCAGGTAGGCCTCCATTAATTCGAGTTTTATCAGTAATTTTACTATCAAAACTTGAAATTTTTTGTAAATTATTAATTTATAAAGTTGTCATGTTGATAATGGTGTGAATAATTTTATTATCTCTAAAGACTTTGATGTCCATTGGACAAAGTCAATGACTTAAATTCAGTCAGTTAGTGAAAAAAATAGGACTAAAATAATTATAATAAAAATTTTAATTTACTTAAAATTTTAAAATTATTTTATATTTTATTTCACATAAATTTTAATATTAAATAATTATTTTATTTTATATTTAATATAATTTTTAATATGATAAATTTATTTTATTGCATATTATATATATATATATATATATATATATTTAAAAAATTATCTTTATTATTTTCCATCCAGAGGCTGATTGTTGGAATTGAGGGCCAATTTCCAACGGCTTGCTTGTTCACACTTTCAAAATGGTCAGACGGTGATTAATTAAATTTGATCACAGCCTTTAAACCATCTTCAATAATCGTGCATGGTCAACGGTCATGAACATAAAAAAAGGTATGGAATTGTAAAAGTGTTAGTCTTTTTTGAATCTTATTAAATCAGTTTTTCACTTATTTAAATAATTTATACATTTTAAAGAATAATTATATTTTTCTATTCCCATAATTTTTTAAAATTTAACAAAAATTAAAATTTAATTTTTTTCTCTTATGTTTTGTTCTAAAAAAATATTAATATTAATATTAATATTAATATTTAAAAATTATTTTTAAAAAATTAAAAATTAATGATTAAAAATAATTTTTAATATTATACTAAAAAAATTAATTATTATGTCTTAATTGAAATTACGAAAATAAAAAATTAATTTGCAATCCCATTCTAAGAAAAGGAATAGGAAAGCAATTTTAAAAAGAGTAAATTATATCCCATGTCACCATTTAAAGGTTAATATCACGTAAATTTATGATTTTGAAAAGTTATAATTTCTTAATTTTACAAAAATTATCAAATATTTTTTATTTTATTTTATTATCAATTTTTAAAAAAATAACTAAATTGTCTACTCTCTCTCCTCTCCCTCCTTCCCACTGTGCTTATATTTTAAAAAATTAATAATAAAAATAAAAAATCATTTAATGTTTTGTTTTGATAATTTTTGTAAATTAAGGAACTCAAATTTTAATTTTTTAAAATTACAGACTTATATGATACTAAAAACCTAATTGTAATTTACACCAAAAAAAAACCCAACAACCCCAGTTTAAAAAAAACGTGCATTATTGAAATGATGTACGAAATTTATCTCATCCGTACACTTTTTCTATGCTAACTCCCAGACCGAGCGGGGTCAATGTTTGACCATTTGACTCGTTAAAATTATGTCTACTCCTATGCAGGTGTTTTATTGTTTTATAGAAATAAAACAATATTTTGCATAATATTTATATAATTAGGATTAGGTAGAATTTATATATAAATCCTAGTATTATTCTATAGCATGTTGAGATTCACAAGTGCTCAAAGGGTATGTTTAATTTAATATTATTTGAATATTATATTATATTATATATAAGTAATAATAATTATTTAATTTGATTATATATATATATAAATAATATTATTAAAAATTATGAAATTATTATTTAAATAATGACATGTAAATAATATAATATTTAAATAATATAATATCACATCAAAATAATATCGAAACATATATTTCGTAAACTATAAAATTTTAGTTTCTTGTAAATATATTTAGTCATAATGCCTTCGAAAATTCTGCCTAATAACACTAATTGAAGGTTGGTGTTTTGCCAAATTGAGTTGATTTAAAGAGACTGCTGATATAAACACCTAACAACAATTTGAATGTAGATAAAAGAGTTAATTATTAAAAGATCGCTATAATTAACTCATAATTACTATTTGATTTATATTTTTAAAAATTTATTGAAAGATTCTTATTTTGAAGTTATTATAATGCTAAAAGTAACTGTAAATTATGATTATAGTATAACATGTCTTTATTGATGATTTTCGTTAATATTTAGAGAATATTTTATTTTAAATTTTTAAAAATTCTGTTTTTACCTTTTCTCTCTCTCACATGCAGGTGTGCTCTCTCCCCTACCACCCCGTGCATGTGAATGCACGCCTATACGAGGATGGCGGGGACCACCCAAGCCCACTCGTCCCCCCTCTCTCTTCACACACACTCTCTCTGCGTAGTGCACGCATCAACTAGGCAACGAGATTGTTGAGGCAGCATCAAAGAGGCAACAGTGGCAAGGTGGCGCTGGTGATGAGTGACACAAAATTTATAATGGAAAAACTATGAAAATTTGAATAAGTATTAAAGATAAAGTTAAAAATTCATTAAATTTTACTTTATATAATATTAAATAAATTATAAGAAATTTTTAGTAAATTTTTAAAAATTATAATTTAAATAGTAATTATAATTTAATTATAAGAATTTTCAATATTTAATCTTAAATAAAAATATAAAAGAAATGATGTGACCATGGTTTCAAGATGCGTGGGAGGGGTTTTTGTTGTTGAAAAGTCTCCCAAGTCAACTTCAGAATGTTACAAGCAGCCTAGAAATAATTTAAAATTTTTAAATGCTTTATATAAAGTTTAGGATTGCTTTATTTGGTAAGTACCTAATTTTAAGTAAAATAATATTTTATTAATATTTTAAATTTAATAATAATTTTATTTCACATATAATACAAATTTTAATCTTAAAAATTAATTTTATTTTATATCTAACATAAATTTTAACTTTAAAATTAATTTTATTTTTCATCTTATATACTACCTAATATTAAAATAATTTTTTTTGAATAATTATTAAACAAGAATTCTGCACCTCTACCTAATCAGCTATGCTATTTATAGAAGAGAAAGAGCGTACTCTATGCTTAATTAATTCACAATGTGAGACTAATATTTATAAAGTTGACCAAACTTATACTAAATTTATATATTTAAATTTATTGTTATTCAGTTTTTAAACTAATCCAATCTCAAGCCAAATCGGCTCAATCCAGTGCCAGCTCAAAATTAGTTTAGAAAAAATCTCAAACCACAAAATAGCTGATGTGCTCTCTTGGTCATACCATTGGTTGCTAACTTAAGAAGTGTCTACACTTCTAGAGAGTTGGCACCGGTGCTCTCGTCTAGATTTACCTCGCTACCATCTAGGGGTGGTAATTTATATAAATATCTATTTTACCCGTATCAATTTTCCTCTAATAGAATATGTAGCATCCTGTGATCTAAATATAAAGGTATTGTTGACTTTGGCTTTAAAAAACTACATAACTTGAGTATTAATATCACCTATCTTAGTACTACTCTAGTCCAAATATACTTAATTATGATATTTTCCATCGTTAGCTTTATGATTTTTCCTCAAAAGGAAACAGGACATCACTCGGCGATCATTTCTGGCCCTCTTCGACTGCGGGCATCACAAACTCACTAGTTTCCGTTTGGTTTATCTTCGAACTATATGTACTATGGGAGGTCAGTTTTGATACCATATTATAATATCCTGTGATCTAAATATAAAGGTATTATCTATTTTAATTTTAGAAAATTGTGTGGCTTGGGTACTGCCACCCATCCCAATACTACTCCAGCCAAGCATGTTTAACTATGAAGTTTCTAATTATTAGCCTCACAGTTTTCCTCAAAAGGCACCTCTATCATTTGAGATCACGTTATCTAGTTATACAGCTTAAGATTCCTCTTTTTGATGTGAAATGATTTATTTCTGTATTACTCTCACCACATTTTTTCCACCTAAAAGCCCGTTAGAAACCACACTTTATTTCAATGATTTATTTCTCTTAGAACATTACCTGATGATCACTCCTCGCCGTCTTTGGTCATAAGCATCATAAAATGGGTATCAATCCTAAACTATACTTGTGTCCCACTCACTCTGTTACAAAATAGGATAGGTTCTAGTATGACTCAATTAGTACTTGCACTGATATGTAACCTACTAGCAATTAAATATAATTATATAATCTTAAGATTAAAAAAATTTAAATAAGCATTATATCTTTATTTTTATTTAAAACAAAATATTAGTGATATATTTAGGGTGAGAAGGTATGGGTTCTGTGAAAAGTGGAACAGGTCGGAAGTGGACATGGGGCTAGATATGGGTAATAGCTAGAGTATAATTTGTTAAATCCAATCTAAATCCACCTCGTTGCCTAGGGTTACCATTCTTCAATATCTCATCTTAGAGATTTTGGAATTAACTAGTAGCAGCGGGATAACAACAAGGTGCAGCGTTGACCTGCTGGGGTCGCACATTATACACTAATTAAATGGAATATCATACATCAAATATATGTAGAGAGAGAACCTATTTATGGTGAAATTTGATAAATTTGGTATGTTCATCAAGTAGCTGACTGAACATATGAGATTTGTTCATACTATTAATTATCCTTATGAATAAGATTGTATTAACAAATATATCTTATTATTTTCTCCATTTGAATTAATTAAACTAATTAAAAATTTGAGAGCCAAATAATGATAATATTCAAATCTTAATAATTATCTAATTTTTTATTTTAAATAGATAATTCAAATATTAAAAGAATATTATCTAATATTATAAATATCTATAAGGTATCGCATTGAAAATACATAAAATCATATATGATATAATCATTCATCTTTTCCGATATTTGAGTATTTATAGTATTGAGAATTACAGTGTGAGAAATTATTTTTACTGTATAATCAAAATCATAGAAGGTAAATAAATCAATCATTTATGCTATGTTAAGGTATATCTAATTATTTTCTATCACATGTTATCATCGACCTCACCTAATAGGATGAAAATTAATTAGTTATTATTGTCATATCTACACACGTCATTAGACTAAATAATTATTTTCTCAATATAACATAACATAATATAATATTAATATAAAATTATATTAAACATTCCTAATTGCATTCCCTACTACGAAAATTTTTTTTTCTTCTGTTCCCCTTTCAGTTTTGCTTAATTATCTTCTTTTAAGGCCCTGTTTGGCGCGGGGACTAAATCAGGATCAAAACGATACTAATTTAAAAAATAATAATAATAATAATAAATAAATTATTTTAATCGTTCTACACAAATTATAATATACAAAAATATTATTTTACTTCACATACTCAATAATTTTTAATAAAAAAATTAAATTTAATTTACATCCTAGACCAAAATACTCAATTCGAATATTTTGGTCTAGAATGTGAAATAAAGTATATATTTTTATTAAAAATTATAAAGTATGTGAAGTAAAATAATACTTTTTTATATTAAAATTTGTGTAAAATGATTAAAAAAATTTATTTATT
>JAEMOT010001062.1:322450-337879 GCA_019297695.1 Apostasia ramifera | reverse complement strand
GGCGCGGCGCGGTGACGGCGCAGCTGCCGGATCTGGTAGAGAGAGGGAGGGTAAGAGTATAATGGTAATTTTTATTTTTTTATAATAAAAAAATAAAAAAAGGACCCAGATAATAATTTTTGAAAATCTAGAACCCTAATAATATAATTTTAAAAATGTGGACCTGTGTGATAATAACTCTTAAACTCAAGGATCGGGTGAAATTTGCCCTAAAAGTAATCCTGAAAATTTTATTCTACTCATGGATAAAATATTTGGAGGCCACTAGTCGAGTGCCACCTTAGCAGTGAGCGGCCCCACTGCTGATAGAACTCCCCTAATAAGACCCAATTTGGTTTCAGACTGCTCCACACTTCCACTTATTTATTTTTTTTGAAAATTACATAGGTTACCTCACAAAAAATTTTAAATTTATTTAATGCTCAAAATTATATATTTACATATCACTTCATACTTTGAATGCATACTTAATTACTTACAAATAACACTTTCTTCACTAAATTGAAGAAGATCTAGCTCTTTATTTAAAAAAAGAAAAATCTAATCATTCATTAATATGCGAGTGTTGTTCGTAAATCGTAATTATGCATTCAAAATATGAAATTATAAATATAAATATTTAATATAGAGAAATAAATAAATAAATAAATAAATATTTTTTAATAATAAATATTATTTTTCCTTATTATTTTAACATCATTAATTAAAAAAAGAAAGGACATCTAATTGATTTTCTATTAGATTATCGAATCTAGTATCAATTTCACATGGAATTGGAATCGCTGGTTCAACTGATTTTGAACTTGTGGAACTAATTTGATTCTTTGGGTCATCAGATCTGCTCGGAAATAATTCCGATTGAGCAAGATCTTATTGTAGACCTAGTTTATTAAGTTCGATCAACCAGTGGTGTGACATTATGTCAATATACCTTAGTGCTGACGTTGTGATACTTTATTGCCCGACCGAATAATTTAAACCCAATAATTACTTGTTCATTGGAGCTATTCTCAATATAGCTGTCCATTGGCGACTGTGAATTCATGCCTGACAAATGTAACATCATTGCCAATTGTCTTAGAGCTTAATTATTAAACATATATTATTATTCTATATGAGTAATATCTACATTTGTAGCATCATTGGAATACCTATTAAAAATTAGTTTAAAATAAATGATTTATTTTCATGTGCTTCGTAATTAGCCTGTCAATGGATCGGATCATGACCTGATCTGATCCGATTAAACCTCCAAATAAATTTTTTTTGACCCGCCAATCCGCCCCTTTTACTGACCCGATCCATCTACAAATAAATGGATCGGATATGGATTATCATTGACCCGACCTGTTTAAAATCCGATCCATTTATGTAATCTAATTTGTAGTTCATACAGGGATATATTATGGCTAATAATCTTCTTGTTGGAAGGCTCAACTAAAGAGCGTCACTATAATTAATTAATAAAAGATTCTTACATATTATGTTAGTAAATTATAGTTTATATTGCTCAGTTTATATTTCACAAGATATATATATATATATTACAAATACTGATTTTTATATTAAAATATTTAATTAATTCATAAAAATATAATTTAAATATGAAAATTTCTTAAAAATAACTATTTTTATTGTAAATGGATTAAATCCGAAAACGCGAATTCCGAACCGATTCAATTTCCGACCCGAGAGGATATGGATCGACCATGATCCGATCCGATGTATAACCCGATCCGACATATATGAATTTAGATCCGGGTCAAAGTCAACTCGATCCGAATCCGATCTGTTGACAGGCCTATTCATAATCATGCAATAACATGTGTGAATTTTTTTGATAATAAGTATATGCGAATTTTTTTTCATGAAAAATATGTGTGAATATTGAATGCGTCAAAATGGCATCCTTATAATTGTCACTAACAGCTAGTCAGGAGTATCATAAAAAATTAATCATACTTTCAATATCCACATTTTAATTTAGACCTACGAGTGTGTTTTAGCTGGGATAAAATTAATTATTAACTTTAATTTGACATGCTATACAGTATAAATTATAATATTAAAATTTAATTATATTTCACATCAAATAAATATTTTAAATAAAAAATTAATTTTATTTCACATTTTATAATATATTAAAATAATAACTAATTTATATTACAGCTCTCACACATTTCAATATAATAATTAGTTTTATTCCATATCAAATGGTGCAAAATAACACAATGAAAAACTCGATTTGCCAAACATCTAGTTAGTTAAATAAATCGTGCCAAATAAATATAAAAAATAACGATAATAAAAGAACAAAGTAACTACAAGAACACCAAATTTACGTGGCTCGAAGGGATTCCTTCTACATTCACGGGGAGAGCAGATAGAAATTTTATTATGTAGAAAATCAGAAAAAGAGAACCATGCATCAGTCACCTAGTACTCGATTTTAGACGAAATATAGAAACAGTTCTTGTTCTTTTTCTAGATTAGATAATTCAAATGCTACGAATAAGAACAAAGAGAAATCATCGTCAAAATATTCACGTGAATTACTATTCATGATTCCCAAGAAGTAGCTTGAGAACCTACCGCCTTAAATTAGAAATCTTATTAGCAATGAACCAGTTTATGTGGTAACATGAATATATAACAAATTATATCTCATATCTATAAAATTTTCAATGGTCTAACAAATAATTATTATAAATAAAATTATTTAAATTAATCTTTATTTCATAACAGATCTGTTAAAATAGAATAAGTATTAAATAATTCAATGAGCAAAGCCTATTTAATTTTTAATCAAATCATATTTTAACAATCATATACAATTTAATAAAAAATATCCTCATTTATATTTAACTTCAAACTTTTTAAAATTAATATTTTGCAGATGAATACTATTAAATTTCACTTTACATGAATCCTAAATATAAAATTTAATTATATTTCACATAATATATATTTTAAAATAAAATTTAATTATATTTCACATTATATACATATAAAAATAGCTAAGTATGTTTCATATTTTATACATCCAGTAAGATAATAATTAATTTTAATTCATATTATTCACATCTTTTAAAATAAAATTTATTTATATAAAAGTTATTTAGATTTGTCAATCTAGTTAAATTAATGCATTCAACTTACATAAATTTTAGTGCTTACAAAATTTTTTTGATGATCAATTTTGGAAATAATCCTGACAATTATAAATTTAAAGAGCAGTCCTAATTCTTAATTTAGTATGAATCTAAAACTATGTTATAAGGAGGTAGGTATTCTCTTAGCCCAATAGAAAAAAAAATTATTTAAAATTTAGGGAGTTAATTATATTATCATTATAATTTTTAAATAAATTAAAAAAATTGTGGTGCAAAGAGCAAATAAAGAAAAAAATAAAGTATAGGAATGAAAAATGTTGCATGTAATAGAGCTAAAATCCAATCTTGTAATTAGGGTTAGAGCTGGGTGGAGCTAATTGGATTTTTGATAGTTAGGGTTGTTAATGATTTGATCTTGAGTAGATCTGACATTGACTCAAAGTCGAGTTAGAATGCTTTTGATTTAATTTTGATTTTATTCAAAATATGAATAAAAATTGTTCGATTCAATTCATATCTAAATTGAGCCTGACTCGTTTGTTCTTTATTCAAGCTTGATCTGAATCACAGTCGAGCAATATTTAAATTAATTTTACTTTAGAGTAAAATAATAGGTATAAATGTTTTTGTTATCTTAATCGTTAATTTAGATATTTGCTGGAGGTGCACATGGTTCACGAGAGCGCCGACAAGAAGATAGCAGTGGTGGGCATCCTCTACACGGCTGGACGTCCTGATCCCTTCATATCTCAGGTACTTTGTGTTTTATTTATTCATTTATTTATTTTTTTTATACTTTTATAAATTTTTGCTTCTGATTTATGCTACTAATATCGCCGATTCATCATGTTAATACACAATCAAACCTTCAAACTTCATGGCCTGTTAATATCAATTATATAAATCTTTGAGAAAATCCAATCAGAAAATATTGGGAGTACTCAGTGATCCTTAACCATTCCTGTAATATATACCACACTATTTAAAAGATTGATTACAAATAGGGGTGTGCATGGGTCGGTTCGGTTCAGTTCTATACCTATTTTGTACTGGACCCAAACCAAGTTGGTTTTATTATACGTAGACCCAGATATGCATCCATAGAATCAACTTAAAGCTGAACCATTGGGTTTGGATCGGGTCCGAGTTGGATAAGGTTTAATAAATAATTTTTAATATAAGGCATAAACCTCTCAATAAATATCATAATAAGAATGTAATTTAGAAAGAGTAGAATGTAGATTGGAGTAATATAATATATGTGTTACTAAAAAATAAACTTTTAACACTACTCTCCTTAAATTTGTAAGGTTAAATTTAAGAAGGTTAAAATTAAATTTGGATAGAGATATTTTTTTATTGAAAGTTGTGAATGGTGTGAAATAAAGTTAGTTATTATGTTGGAATATGTGAGGGATGTGATATAAAGTTAGTTATTATGTTGGAATATGTGAGAGATGTGATATAAGTTAGTTATTATTTTAGTAATATGTGTAGAATGTGAAATAAATTTAATTTTTAATATTAAATTTTATTTGTGATGTGATATGCCTGGTTAAAATTAAACCAGGTTAAATTTAAACTCGTAGACAAACAAGGCCTTAGATATTATACTTAGGGGGCGTTTGGTTCAGTGTTATTTCAATGTTAATGTTATTTAGATGTCATGTTATCTAAATGTCATTGTTATTCATCAATGGACATTTGTTTGGTTCAATGTTATGATATTAGAAAATATCAATGCTATCCAAATAATTTTTATTTAGTTGGAAGTTATTGACATTATAATGACAAATTGATGGTGTTATCTTGAGATGTCGCCCGATTTGGGGTGACATCTAGATATCAGCATGTAATGACATTTTTATAATTAATTATAATATCATTTAAAGATGTCATTAAACCAAACAGTTACTTTTTAAAGATAACATAACATAACATTGAGATAACATTGAACCAAACGCCCCCTTAGTGGGCATTTTGTTTAATATTATATTTGTGTTATGTCATATTATCTAGAGAAAATAATTATTTAGTTTAATGATATATATAAATAACTTTCTATAAAATTTTGAAATTATTAATCAAAAGATAACATCTAGATTTCATAATATAATACTAAGATAATAATGAATTAAATACTCCTTTAGTGTAATATTCCAGTATGAGATTCCAAAGGTATTTTTTTTAAATTGAATTATAAATAAATTAATTTAGGTTGATTGATGAAAATTATTTTAAAATTTTGTATTTTATCTTGTATAAATCAAATCGATTCAGATCATTAGATTCATATATTAAAACCAAGAACTGAATCATATAATTTATTCTGAATATTTTAAGACTCAAAACAGGTCTAAACAAATTTAGACTTGATGTAAGTTCATCGATTTGATTCAGTTTTGGGTTGACTTTCAATTCTTTGAGTACAAATACACGCCTCTAATTACAAAGATCTTAGGACCACTACTGGATAAAAGCATTATTTAGTAGATGAACACATTATACAATGCTTTTTTGTCAAACATAGTGAACAATACATTCATGAGTAAAGCCAAAATCATGAGGTAGTCAGTAGTTAATGAACAAATCTCACTCGAAGACTTGTCACAGTTATCATTTGGAAATTCCATGAGATATTATAAAGGTTTGTTAGTTGGCTTGTAGTCAGTCCACATCTTCAAGCTTGTCTCGTGTCCTAACAATGAGATAATCGGCTTGAAGACCTATCTTGTACGACAACTACGAGATACGTGTGTTGATCTATTGTGATCCAGTTATGAGATAGGTTAAGGATCTCAATCAATAACACAACAACTTCTTTTGTATGGAGATAGCAACAAGCTGGAGCGATCTCCCAAATTTTGTGCAGTGACATTAACAAATCATAGATCTTGTTAGGTTTGCCACCTCTATACTCTCAAAATTTGTGAAAGTAAACTCCTTAGTAGAAGGGATCATAGCAAAGTTTTTATACTCGGCAAACCTCGAATGATGACACCATCAATATTAGGAAATATATATAGAGAGAAAAGATTGAGATATACTGCTCGGATGTTTTAAATTAAGTAGCCTAGAGAAAATTAACCAGACACTATGTACAAGAAGGCTCTTCTCTGGCAAGCATTAGCAATCGTCCAGAAATTCCATGGTGATGGTATTACTTCCTAAAAGAAAATTCCTTAAGCATCATAAACCAACACTTAGACAAAAAAGGTAGGAAAATTTGCTAGAGCCGCTACTCTCCTTAAATGAGACTATAAAATGTGTAACTTCACATTTGCTAGAGGACATATGGGAGAGGGCATGGAGTCCACTTATTATTCTCCCTTCCTATCATCATTATCCTGAAATGAATGAACTCAAGGCTACCATAACACAACTTGACAGAATAATGACAATCTCGTATGAGTGCGGGTGACACCACAGGCACCACCACATCATCAAGACCTTTTGTGCAAAATGATGGCCATGATGTGGGACAAAGAGATCAAGAGGCACATTGAATTCCAAGACTTATGGCCCCTCATTTTCAAAGCTAAGCAAAATACACCAAGAGCCAACGAAAAGGCTGCCAGATTTCGTTATGTGCTTTTTGAAGTTTAATGCCAAGACTCAAGGAGCTTCATATAAGGCTTCTCATTTTGCCTCACGAACATTGTTAGAAGAAATAGTTTTCACAAAAAAGATCAAGATGCACTCTTCAACTATGTTGAATGATTTATTTGACAAGGTCAGCCTATTCATTCACGAAGAGGAGATAAATTATAAAGAAGATAAAGGTGAGAAGAGGAAGAAAGAAGAGGAAAAGAGTGCTCTCGTTAAGGTTAACACACGAAATGGTCGGGGGGCAATAGAATGAGGGATCACTCTTACGTCAATCATTGTTAGGAGTACAAAGCTTCTAAAGCTAGCTATCGCTACCCCAATGGAGCTAAGCTCCAAATCACTCATCCCATGACAGTAATCTTCACTTTCATGACTGCTAGGGGCTTTATGAACTCTGTGTACCTATCCTATGGACCCAGGAAGGCATGAACAATGGGAGTTTCATGCAGAGTACAGTCATGACAATAAAGTTTGCACGGACTTCCATCCCTAGTTGAAGAAATGGCTAAGAACAAGAACTTGCAAGTATTCATAAGAGATAATTACCACTAGATGAAGAAACTACAGAAGAAGAGACAAAGGAAAAGAGGGGAGATGAAAGTGCAGACATTATCCAAATTGCCTTAGAGTTAACAACATTATCTGCACTATTTGTAGGATAGGTCTTCAAGGTAGACAACACGTCCCAAGCAACATTGAGTATATAGGTTTTATGGGAGGAGCCTTAAGAACCACTAAAGCACTTTTTTCCATCACTTTCTCTGGGACAAACTTGCCTAACCATGCTAATAAGGATGACATTATTTTCATTGGAGTTCTCATTGATAACACTCATGTATGAAGTAACTCATGGACACCAAGAGCTCAACAGATATCTTCACCCTCGCTTACCAGGTGATTGTTGCTGAAGATGATCATCTAAACTCTATTGCCATCACTTACTTTGGCTTCCTTGGAGAGGGGGTCACGCCGCTTAGCACTACTTCTCGTATGTTGACTCTAGGCAATGATATAATATTTCTGACCCAGAAGCTAAAATTTATGGTTGATGATGATGAAAAAATGTATGGTATTTTATTAAATAGATGTATAATAAAAAGAAAAATTAATTAATTATATTAAAATTGTGTAGCATAACAAATATAAAAAAAATGTAGAATATAAAATAAGATTGATTGAAGTATTTAGAATTGTGTAGGATATTGTATAAATAAAATTTTCTATTAAAATTGGTGTATTAAACTAAAAAATATTATATTATTATTTTGATTGTATATATTATCATTATTTTTAAAGTTGAAGCTACGATCAAAATAACTTTCAATTAAATATGCTATATGTACTCTTTTTTTTCAATGAGATGGAGAGCTATATCGAGAAGCTGACAAATTTGGCGGATCAAGAGGAAGACTTGGGGGTGGTGGACCCGTGGCAGGTGAGATGGGGCAGCCGCAAGTATTATAGATACATGGGCTCTCTCACCACCCCGCCATGCACCGAAGGCGTCACCTGGTCTATTATCAAAAAGGTAATGAATTAATCTCTTTCTATTATCTCCGCTGCACTTGCTTTTTTTTCTAAAAAAAAAACTTATTATATACTATAACTATTATATACCAACCTTATTTAGGGTAAATTAATTGTTTATGTATTTAAATTTGGTCTATGTTCTTAGATTTCATTTAAATATATCTTTCTAAATATTTTGAAATCTTAGATTTTTTCAGTCCACCAGAACTACTTAAAAGACTGATTCAATTTAGAACTAGATTGAACCATTGAGAGAGGTAACCAATTAGCCTTATTGTTCCAATTGTCCATCACCAATTAGTTTTTATTTTTTCCTATTTTATATTTTCTATAAGTTTTTAAATAAATATATCTTTTACTTTTTTTTGAAAACATTAGCAATTTCTACTTTATTAGTTCTAAAAATTTTCTGATAAATGTTAAAATGATTTTTTTGTGCCAGTATTATTCCTTACCATTTTCATAGTATTTCACATTCATTTTTTAACAGTGTTTTTATATATTTTTTTACATTTATGTTAAAATTTTAGATTTTATAAGCAGTTATATGCCTAAATTTTTTTGAGAATAATTAAGGTATAACATAAAATATAAAAATTACTTTAAGTGAAATTTTTATCCTTATTACAATTTTAATATGTATTTTAGATAAATAATAAAAAGATGGTATATTAAAATAACAGTAAGAACATACGAAAGAACTTAATTGAAAAAATTTCGTTAAGTAAAAAAATAAAATTTAAAAAATAATTCAAAATATATGAATTATGAAATTTTATTTGCAGGTGCGAACTGTGTCAAAAGAGCAGGTCAGGTTGTTGAAAGAGGCCGTCCAGGACGTAAGTGCTACCAATTGCAGCCCTGAAGAAAATAATAGCCAATAAATAAATAACTAAATGATAATTAATTAGTTTAAATTTTATTTTTCATTAATATTTTTTTCAGGGCTTCGAGGAGAATGCAAGGCCCACTCAGCTCACAAATGGAAGGGAAATTTTCCTATATCGACCAATGAAAAGCCCGAAATACTAAGTTTTATATATTTACTTAATAAAATAAAATAAAATAATAAACTATTTATGGATCCTTGAGGTTTGTGGACCTTGTGGTCTATTTCACCTTATCATTAATATTTTGTCATTTTATGGGTCAAGTCTTGATATATTTATTTTATTTGGGTTCATAATTTTACCAATAAAATATATATATAGATGGCTCAATTAATTGTAGGTAGTGTCTATCTATTAAATTTTTTTTTCATTAAATATTTATAATTTACATATTTTTTTAGTTGCATTTCTGTTAATTGCTAAATACAAGTGTTAGGTCTTCCCTTGCACATATTAGGTGTGGTCATGGTGCCCCGTCAATCCTGTGGGGCCCAATTAGAGAAAGCCCGAAATGTCGTTTTGCATCGTTTTTTATTGTTTTGCATTATTTTTTATTTTTTGTAATTTTCATCTCAAAAGATATATATATATATATATATATATATATATATATCACATTGAAATATTATAAAATTACAAATTTTACACTATTTTTTAATGAAATTATATTATACTTTAAGTACTGAGTCCTAAAATTATAACTTATAATTTTAAATTTTAAATTTTATGTTTTAAATTATTTTAAAATTAAAATCTAAATTCTAATCCTAAACATTAAATTTTAATACTAGTTATGTTTTAAATACTATTTGTCTTTTATATTAATTATATATAGAATGTAATTTAAATTAAATCTAGTGAGATGAAGGTTTTTATTATGAATTTGTGAAATATAAATAATAGAATAAGATACATAAAAATGCATTAATAATTAATTCATATTTTTTTAAAAATATCATTTGAAATAATAATTTTATAAGATTTCAATGTTATAAATTTAATATTTTATTTTTAATTATAAAATATATAATTTTTTATAATTAAAATATCTTAAAAGAGAGAGAGAGAGAGAAAATATTAGTAATTTTAAAAAATTAAAAGAGAATGATTGATAATTATGTTAAAAATTAGATATTCAAATATAAATTATTTAGAATTATAAAATTATATGATATTATGTGTTAAATTCTGATAAATGTAAGGTTTATTTACATGTATATTTTTCTTTTCAAGCGAAATTATCTCCCGTAAGGTCAACTACAGGCAGGGGTCAACCATCAGATCTAATGCAAGATATATAAAACTTAAGGAACTTAATTATGTCTATAAAAAGGACAATTATTTGTCATTAACTCAAACATAATAGAAATTCTAAAATTTTGTTTTGTTCAAATCTAAAATAAGTCTTAACATTTTTTCTAACATTATTTTAAATCCAATTTAAACTCATACAATAATTCAACTTCATTTCACAATTTATTTAAATCTAATAATGAAATCAATATTATTTCAAATCTAATAATATTTTAAGAAAAAAATTAATTTTATTCCCTACTCAACTTAAAATATAAATTTAAAATAATTTTATTGCACATGAATAATATTCTATTTTCTCCCTCAAACTAACAAATAACTCTACTATTGAGTAGATGATTAATATAAGCTTGTTTATTATTATTATTATTATTATTTCTTTATTGTAACATGAAATTGGATATGATAGAAAATTCAGCAAGTGGTTTGCTTGGACAAAGATAAAGGCATCCATAATATGCTCAAAATGTAGAAATAAAGATTCAAATGTAAAGAATAAAAAAATATTACATGTTTTTGTAAATGTACATTTTAAAAATGCAATAAATTATAATATAGTTGACTTCCTTGTCTTAAATTGCATTTGGGTGCCAGTTTGGTATTGCAAATAAGTTTCAACTGTTGAAAAATCTCAAAATAGATCTTGGGTTTGTTTTTACGCAGCTATTTAGTCCTCGAGTTACCTTTCTGCTTTTTGTGATAATCTATTTGGACAATAAACATTAATTTTAATTATATTTTATTAGTTATCTATAAATTTATATATTTGAGTGGTTCAAAATGTCCTTATACGATTATATATTTATGCTCATCATCTAACCCTATTTGTCGTCACTGGGTCTGGCCTCGGTAAATATCACCAATAGATTTCAAAAATATTTCACAAGGTCTATTAAATTAATATTTTCAAGTATTTTTAAATAAATTTAATTATTTTATTTTATTCTTAATATATATTTTTTTAATATAAATAATTAAAATACACTTTTTTCCTCTCAAATAGCCATACAACATGTCGTTATATGAGCGATTGCTTGGGGGACTCCTATCCATGCGAATGGTGGCAACGGACCTGCTTGAGTGCCAACTCGTACACAGGAGTCGTGCGCGGCAGTATCCCTTTTTAGTTGATGCTTAGATTCTACAAGTTGCAATAATGATTGAATAGAAATTTGGAGAAAGAAGAAAATAGAATAAAAGATATAATAGTAATTATATATATATATAATTTTTATAGTGAGAAAATCTGATATAAATATTACTATTTTTTTGATAGAATATATAAATATTAATATCAATTGGACACATTGAAAAATTTTTAAGGTTGTGGATGTAGATGATATTATGCTCTAATCTCTGAGACCTGGATGATATTTACCCTTATAAAAAAGGGGATTCGGGATCGAAGAGCATGACGCTGGGCGGCTCGCATAAACAAATCTCTTTCCCTTTTTTTTAAGAAGAAATCTCGCATCTTTCTCATGATTCCATGGGGTCACATGAGGGATGCAACTCTTCGCCACCTAGATCATCAAAAACCTTGCGGCCTTGCCCTTGCCCTTGCCTGCTTCATCTTCTCAATCTGCCTTTCCAGCGTAGAATTCCGGTCAGGCGTCGCCGATCATTGCCAAAGTGAGTGTTCTTGCGGGCTCTTTTGAGTAGTCCTGCTGCTCCTTCCCCTTGTCCTCCTTGAGCACTTGTACGGCCGACCGTTGACGATGTCGAGATGTAGACTTGGGTTTTGTGTTGGAAGGTCCGAGGCCACTTTGAATTACTTCTATCTTGCTTCCTAATTTTATTTCTATAAATGTTGGTTAGCTGCTGGATAGTTCTCAAAGATGAAGCTGGTGCCGAGGGAGCTGGACAAGTTAACACTGCATCAAGCCGGTTTCCTTGCCCAGAAGCGCCTTGCGCGCGGTCTGCGTCTCAATTACACAGAGGCCGTCGCTCTGATTGCCGCCCAGGTACTGTTCTACAACTCTCTGGCTTGACTTTTTATCGGATCATGCGGTAGTTTATGTTTTTTGACTATTGCCATTTTTAACAGATTCCGTTTCTTTACTTATAGTTTTTAGTTTTAACAACAACAATAACAGCAACAACAACAACAATAACAGCAACAACAACAACAACCAAGACTAAATCTCACTTGGCATGGTCAGCTACATGAATCTCTTCTTTTCGTTACATTCTATCCAGGGTCTTCTTTTACAATTTCTTATCATGTCTTTTTTGATTTTCCTATTCCTCTTTTTATATGAGCAATATGCAATAACCCGAGTCTTTCTACCAAAACTTTTATCAGTTTATGATATATATGTTTAAACCATCTAAACTGATTCTGTTTGAGCTCATCCTTAATTGAGATCACTTCAACTTTCTCAAGGGAGTACTAGTTTTAATCAAGCAGAAAGCTATTGAACTTACTGAATTTCCTTATTCACAATTTCACTCCAAACTCAATATTGTTACACACACACATATATATATATATATACATATATATAATTGATAAATAATATTGTTATATTTGGATCACGGCAAACTCAACAAAATATTACTGCAATTGTAAAGTATTGTGTGTACATATATAAATTATCCTTCCTTTTTTATGATAACTATTTGTCTTTTTTGGATGATTAGAGTTAGGCATATATGTATTAAAAGGTGATTGTTATCTGACACTTTTGTCCACTTGCATGGTTTGTTAAACTCATGCTCCGTAATGGCTGAAATGAATTTTTTGGTTATGTTTATGATCATAATATGCCAAGATTAATCCTTTTTATAAGTTTCTTTGAAGATAATCTACTCCAACTGTCCTATAGTTTGGCTTATTTTATTTTCACTTGAAAAACATTTGCTTCTTCTCTAGAGATGTTGACAACGTAGACATATGTTAAGTATAATGAATAGTTTGTTATGTGAACTTCTCCAGCAAACAGTTTGTTCTCTACTGGTTCAGTTCCCCTTCAGGTTTATCACAATGATTTCTTGATTACTAGGAGCTTAAAGCCCGATAGTGCTTGCTTATCCTTCAGTTTGATGACAATTTTAGTTCTTATTGTTTAATATCTGATTTAGCAAGGGACTGTGTGGGTAGATTTCGCCCTCTATTTTATTTTATTTTATTTTCAAAGACTCATCAGCTTAGCTCACGAGCATTCTATTTTCCAAGAACTTAACTTAGATATAAATATTTTTGTAATAGTTTATGAAATACTTGAAAACAATGTATTTACATTTCTAACCTGTGATTTGATGATTTAACTTTTCAATTCTTCAAGAATATCTCTGCAATGTTTCATGGCTATTTCACACATTGTTGTGGTTGGTTCTCCTCTTTCCTTATATATTATGGTTACTTGATTCCTTTGTTTTTATGCTTTTATGCAACTCATATTTTTTAGGAAGGATAATCTTACTAACTATCGCAATACTTGTTGATTTGTAGATCTTGGAATTTGTTCGTGATGGAGATAAGACACTTGCTGAATTAATTGATCTGGGCAAACAGCTTCTTGGAAGGTGCGCCAGTTTTGCAGCCATAATTGTTCTATAGTTGTTCTCAATCCTGGCATGGATGCTGCTATTTCTTTTACCAGTACACAATCTGGTCTCTTTCTTGACACGAGTCAAAATGAAGGACCTTAATTCATCAAAATTTCCTAGTGGGCAAGTTGATTATCTTTTCACCTTGTGTTCAAGTAGGTTTCTGAAAGTGAATCAAGTAGGTTCATTCAACAAATTTTCTGATTTTTCACAGTTGATTTTTTGCATTTGGGATGGAAGTGCTTCTGTCCACTTCAGGCTTCATGTCCATTGCTTCCAACCCCCCTGCTTCACCTCTGTAGCAAACCACTGGAAATTCTAACCTTCTATGTTGGTTAACCATGGTGATCCTCTCCTATTGATCTTGCACTTACCTTCGTTAGTACCCTCAATCTCTCTGCTGAAGTCATTGTATGGAAAGAGGCATGAAAATTCACTAGGGAAATAAGGCTGTTTTGTTCCTGCTTTACAGGCGTAATGTTTCATTGTTCCCAAATGATTCGCATGGATACTTTGCTCTTTTACCAAAATAAACAAATCTGTCTCTTTTTTGACATGAGTCAAAATTAAGGACCTTATTTATCAAAATTTCGAGGTGAACAAGTTCATTGCCATTTCATCCGGTAATCAAGAAGGTTCGTTCATTTTTTTTTTCCTGATTTTTCATTGTTGATTTTTTGCAATTCATTGAAAATGCTTCTGTCCAGTTCAGGCTTCACCTCATTGTTTCCAACTCCCTTGCCCTGCTTCAACTTTATAGCAAGGCAATTCTGTCCTTTTATGTTGGTTCTCCATAGTTATGATGGGGACATCATTATAGCTTGTATTTGATTATTTATAGGTTTGCTTGATCCTAATTGCAAATTCAGATTTGGGCTAACTTAGAATAATTTAAGACTAATTTGACTGATTCATGTTCATTGAATATTTAGAGCTGATGTAAAAGACATATTTACCATAATTTTTTATTGCTATATTTTCTTTATTTAGCATGAGTTTATGTGGAATGTATTTTCAACTTTTTATTTTATTTTCTAGTTATCATGCATAGGGATCTCTATGTAAAGATGTTATATCTAATTGTGATAGTTTATGACTATGAAACATGGACACTTCAAGAACCACATCGTGTCCGTGTCGGATACACAAACACTCGGGGACACGCGGGAACACTGTGTCGGATACGCCACGTGGCGTGTCCTAATAAAATAATATTAAAAAAAACTAAAGGATACTTCTTGGACACGCGAGAACACTCTGAGACACTTCTAGGACACTTCTGAGATACAGGATACTTCTAGGATACATAAGATAGAATTGAATATATATAATATTAATGTTAAATTTATTTAATATTATATATTTTTAATAAAATTTATGGATATATCTATCTCATTTTTTTATTATTGTTAAAATTTTAT
>JAEMOT010001062.1:311017-322219 GCA_019297695.1 Apostasia ramifera | reverse complement strand
TTTATTATTGTTAAAATTTTATTTAATAAAATTAAAAACATATCTCTTATTATTGTTAAAATTTTACCTAATATAAGTCAAAATTTTAAGTTAACTAAGTTAAATCAAATTTCTTTCTCTTTTATTGCCCTTAAGCCTTATGAAAATGAATCAATCGCAAAAAGTTTAGAACTTTAGCTTCACCTTTATCCTTTTTTTATCTTCAACACTGAGAGCTCTTACTTTCTCTTATTATCGTGCTCACTGTGATTGTTCTAATAAATAAAATTATATTTTTTCTTATTCAAAGTAAACCCTAAATTTATATCTCAAATCTTTTTAATGCCGACGACGCTTATTCTGAAGTTGTCATCTTGATTCTATAAGATTTCAGTGCTACTTACAAATTATTTATACTTAAAAATTTAAGTTTGTATTATGTTATATATATTTTTTTAAATATGAATTGTTAATTTTATTATTGTATTTGGTGTGTCATGCCGTGTTCGTGTCCTATATTTTGGAAAATCATCATATCGTCGGGTCGTGTTGTGTCCCATGCCCCTGTGTCTTGTCAGTGCTTCATAGGTTTATGATAACATAAAATTTTATTTTCTGAGTGTCAATCTAAATTTTAAATTGATATCCTGGGTAGGAAAAAGTCAGAGTTGACTTTGAGTGAAAATCTTGAAATAGTCTAGTTAATTATTCTTTTTGGCTTTAATTGCTCGACCATATTTTATTCGAGCAAAATTTACTATTGAATTTCATTTGCGAGATATTTGTCCTTATTTCTAAAACCTTGAATTTGATCTCTTGAACTTAATCGAATGCCCTAATTAATTGATACATTTTTATTTATTTTGATTTAATTTTATTAAATTTAAAATAGTTAATTTGTAGGATCTAAATTTTTTTATTTATCATATTATCATATTTTAAAAAAATAATTTGAGTTTAATTTAAATAATTTGTCAATTAATATTATCAATTAATTCCTTTGTCTGTTCAACATCAACTTAGCATCAAAGCATAATTTAATTTATGACATTTTATATTGCATATTTATATTTTATTCTTGTATTTCATTAGGTTCTGTTTGCTTCAGATTTTTTCTCATAAGTTTTAAGTCATCGTAAGATACTACATACAATCGTTATTGGAACAAATTAAAACCGATTAAAATGTAAAAATTGCTAAAAACGCAACTAAAGAGAGTATTTTACTCCTTTATATTAGACTGCACTCGTCCTAAAAGGAATCAAGAACCATTGGGTTCTCAAAAATGATTTTAGCTCCATGCTCACCCCATCACTCTTATTCCTGATAGTACGCCTAATAACGCAGTAGATGACACATCTAGTTCTTTATTAAGGGAAGAAATGATTGAGTTCTCCATTGACCATCTTATTCTTTCTGAAGAAGAGAAAATTAATTCCTTATCAATATCTATCTATGTAGCAAGTCCCTCCCTCATTGAGGAATGTCATCGTGAGATGGATGAGAAGTATGAAGAAGAAAATTTTAAGAATGAAATTGAAAGAGATTAGAGAAACTCTCATAGAGTTGGATATAAAGAGGAATGAACAGACTCGACCAAGTTAGTTAAACTATTTGACCATATGGATGACATAGTTGAGCACATTGAAATGATTTTGAGTCACGGACATTGTTAGATTAATATGTTTGAGTTGATTGAGTATAGGTCCACTCACTATAGAGCCAATAATAGAGCAAATATAGGTGCTTGCAGGGAGCACATAAGATTGAATGGTTGACTTGCCTGACTTTTAGGTGGTATGCTATTCAGTTCACCAATTATTTTTAAAGAATTTTATAGCATCTTTTAGGAACCATGTCAATCGTCACCTTAACTTACTACTCATATACTAATGATCAGACTGAGTTATTCAGTAGAAATTAGTAGGTTATTGGTCGTGCCTGCATGTTTGATTTTCTTTCAGCATTGTATATTTAAAAATTTAGGTTAGTATTCACATCTGCATTTCATATTAGGTAGTTACATGAGTTAGTGTCTTTATTTTTATGTAATTTATTTATCATATTGCTTTAAATAAAAAATTAGCAAAATTGTGGCGAGTTATTACAATTAAGGTGCTAGAAATTTTCTTGACTATTTTATTATGATAATTAAGATAATTATATCTCTAAATTATATTTATTTTAAATTTTAATTAAATTGGATCAAATGAATGAAAGAGATTTTTTATCATTAGATCATGTGAATAGTCAGTTTTTAATATTTCAAATTTAGTGGTTATTAGAACTCAACAGTAATACTTAGTGAGACTTTAGCCTTTTATTTTCTGTGAGTATAGGTATACTTATGAGTGTCTACAGCTAATTTTACTTCGATATTTCCCTTTATAGAGCTGATCGAATTAATCATTGTTGAGCAGATAATTTTCAAATGAATTTGATTATCTGTGATATTTGGCTCGGTAGAGATTTTATCTTTTTTAAGGAGAGGCTCTGGCAAATTGATCCAACCCACTTGGTGACACATGGGCTACCTGATTCTTACTCGACGAGGTCGAGTTTCTCCCATTTATGAAAAATTGATGGGGATATCATTATAGACTATATTTGATCATTTTCAAATTTGTTCGATCCTAATCGCATATTCAGATTTGAGCTAATTTGGAATGATTTGAGGTCGATTTGACTGATTGATGTTCATTGAGAATTTGGAGCTGGTTTGGAAGATAGATATTGACTATAATTTTTTATTGTCATATTTTCTTTATTTAGTATAAGTACAAATTCTTTTTATTCTTTATACTTTTATCTTTCGGGCCTCGATTTCTTGGATTATGTCTCAAGTGCCTCTTTTTTATCGTCACATATGCATAGGATCTTTAGCAACTCCTATACCTCACAAATGGAAGAGTGTCACATATACAACCATCCCCACTAGTTAGCAGGTTGTTTATATCTTGGCAATCATCTCCGATATGTGGCAGGTTACCACATGGCATGACTCGAGCATAGGCAGGGATATAAACGCGATAAGAAACTTTTTTTAATTCGTTGTCGATCTTTAAAACAACTTTATAATCACATTTAGTTGTTCCAAGTCCACAAATCACATTTTTTCTTTAAACTCGGTAAACAACTCAATAATGCTTTAAATACACATCACATGCTTTTGACATTCTTGTTGATTTATTTCAACATAAAAATCAATGTTCTATTTTATGATTAATTAATCATGCAGCTTGATAAAAAATTATGTATATAACGAATCATTTGAAACAATAATAATTCCAGTAATATGGATTTAACTATAAAACAAGCATTTAACTGTACATGTCATTTTTAATTCAACACAACGCATAAAATCATGTAAATCAAATTAATTAATTAATTTGCAGATTTAATTTAATAAATAATTTAGAACTCATGCCTACCTCTTATACGACATGTTGATAACTCGATAAAGACTGTGAAATATGAGGAGAATATTGGGACGAGAGAACTGGTTCAATTCCTTTTTTCTCCTTCTCCTTCTCCTTCTCCTTCTTCTTCTTCTTCTTCCTTCCCTGCTGGCTGGAGCTGCAGCCACTACTGCTGTTGTTGGCTCGGCGGAACTGGCGAACAAAGGGGTGCGACATCGGGCGAAACAGAGAACAGAGCCGGAGGGAGAAAAAAATCCTTTTCTCTCTCCAAGCTCGGGCAACACGTGGAAAAAGTCGAGACGAAGGCGGTTCGTCTGCGCTTATCCCATTTAATGAAAAATTATAATTTAGTCCCCATATTTCTATTCTCTTATAAATAAGTCCAACAATCTTATTTTTAAGTCCAAAAATATTTCTTTTTGAGTCCAAAATAATTTTAATTTTTAAACTCTTTATCATTATTTTTTTATATATGGATATAATTGATATATTTCTTTTTGCATGTCACAAAGCAATTATGACCAATTCAAAGTGGAATATATATAGTCAAGTAATCCCTAAATGCCTACAGGTTTTTTTAAAATAAAATTTATTAATATTTAAGAACTAGAATCTTTACAGAGTATTGGACAGAAAAAGAGGCACAGCATACTTCCAAACAACATCCTAAATGTTAAAAAGCAAAATTAGCCAAAAACTGAGCCACATTGTTTGCATTTCTGGAGCACTTCTTGACTAAGCCATTTTGAGCTTTATCATCCATTTTCTAATATCTTTCAAGATGTGTGATCTTCTTTCAAGATCTATGGTCTATTGGAGCTAGTGATACTATATTAGAGATGATAGGGATAACCTTCAAACATATCCTCAATTGAGCCATTTTCAATCTTGAATCAGCTTGATCCCTTTTTACTGCTATGCACTTTGCCATGTGAGGACACAAGGGTAAATGTCCCATGGATTCTCCTAGATACTTGTGCTATGGCAATACCATAGTGATCTTGGATTATAGCACTCACTCCAAAACTTTCGTTAATGGCATGGGTTGAAGCATCAATGTTGACCTTAAATTCTCCCTCGTGGGGGTGTTGCTAAATTGAGGAAGAAGAGGGCCGAGTGATATAAGGAGAAGTTTCCAAATTCACATGATTGTAGTAGAGATAATCCCCTAACATACGATTCATTTTTCCTAAGTTTTGCTTGTCGGCCAAGGATTGCCATCAAATATAAGTTGATTATGAGATAGCTACATGCTCCATGTAATGAAACAAAAGACCTAGATACAACAACACTAACCCTATTCACGGTGAAACAACATAGGTTAGCAAGGGGGACTCCTTTGAAAGATCCCAACTCTTGCCCCAAAAGAAGACAAACGCCATAACTCCTAAAACAATGTGCATGATTCAAGAGCTTGAGAGGCTGTCTCTAACTCCTCATCGCATCCCAAGAACATCATCTCTACCAAAATCCCTTGCTTTGCCAACTTGATTCTAGTAGGAAGAGCCTCGTGAAAATCTGTCCACAGGTGGATCTTCAGCTTCTTAGGAATGCTTGAGTTCCATAACCTCTTCCACTAACATCTTGCTCTACTCCTTGAACTCTTGATTAAGTTGTGAGAACTTGACGCTACCTTACAATGTGATTTCACTAAGTTGTCAGAACTCCACTAACATCCTGTATAAACTACAAGAATTGCCTATTCCCCGTTTTTGATCTGAATTGCCTTTCTCACTTCTTATCATGCTGGCCAAGGATACAATTGAAATCACCCCAATCACCAATGGCATATCTTGGTTCAGTAGCGGGCCTAAGATAATCTAAATATCCCTTCTGACATAACTGTCTTTTGATGGATATTCCATCCCCCACAACTCTCAAGCTTATTTTACTAGCTTTTAGAGATATTGCCTCCACCAGAATTTCTTGCATAACTTGTATAGAAACTTTGTTTTGATCCCATGCAAATATTATCCCACTACAATTCTTCACCTTTGTCCCATCAATTTACCTACAAACTTTCTATTTAAAGTGGACATTCGTGTCTCAAGTAAAAAGAATAAATAAGGTGGTGGGGACACTATGGCAGTTAGTATTTGATTACTTTCAGATTTTCTCGATCTTGATTTCAGATTCAGATTTAGGCTGATTTGGAATAATATGATGTTGATTTAGCTGATTAATTTCAATTTAAGATTTGGAGCTGACTTAGAAGGATAGAAATTCATCATATTTTTTGTATTAAAATATTTCTTATTTAGCTAATTGTATTTGAAATTTTATTTTCTAATAGTTTATTGTTAATAATAAAGAAAATTTTATGTTTGAGTATACACCTAGATTTGGGTTAAGGGGTCGATATTCTGGATTGAGAAGAGTAAGGGTTGACCTTGGGTGAGAATTCTTAAACAACCTATTTATCTTTATTTTGAGTAAAAAAAATTTTTTTTCCAACCTTTACTTGTCATCTGCATTCTTACAAATTCACTGTGCTGGCTCCTAGCTTTGTTGTGCCGCTCGTGTGGTCACTTTGTCACTGCCAGGCAAATTTGTTGCTCTCCATCCATCCCAATGCCCACTCACCTGAGCGAGTTATGTCGCCCGTGCAACCTTATTTTGCATCGTATCCTCTGTTAGGGTTGCACCTATTGAGCCACCTATTTGCGCATAGAACGGCTTGGCTGAGCTTGCCGATTCGCACCCTCACAAATTGCTTTCACCGGTTAGCACCAACTCTGCGTTGAAACCGTTGACCCTCGCTTTCGCTCATCGCCTGCTTGAGTTACACAAACGTGCAAGCTCGCTTGAACCCACATCTGTAGCGAACACGAGCCAGCCTCTAATGCTGGGTCCTTCCTTCACTTCGATCAGGCCAAAGGATAATTGCAATAGGATATCTCAAACTCTTAAGCAAAGGTATAAATTTTTTTCTGACCTAAATTAATTTGATAATTAATCTTAATATAAAATTATTTGCTTGACTAGGGTTATTCATTTAGTTCTAATTTTGTGACCATAACTATATTTGAGAGATAACTATTGTTGGATTTATTTGCGAATCATCTGACATATTTTTGAGGCTTTAAATTTGACTTATTGAATTAAAATTGACCGCCCTATTCTAATTGATAAATTCTTATTTATCAAATGATCTGATTTAGTCTTAATTTTAAAATACTTTATTTATCATATAATTATTTAAAAAATATTATTGTTCTTAATCTAAATAAATTGCTAATTAATTATTGCTGATTATAAATTTAAATTTCATTTTTATTTTAGTCTCGCATCACATGGGCTGTGATTCCTAATTATTTTTTTCCTAAGTAGTATTGGGAGTTGGTTTTCTCTTTTCCTCTACAATTCTAAAAGAGGGCTTTATCTATTCAAAACTTTTGCCCCTCTAGCAAACCCGACGACTTGGATATGTCAAAAAAAAAGTTGAAAACCATTGACTTAGATGAAATAAGCTTTATACATCCATGTAAGATTGTGTTGATGATTACATTGTCATTTAGTCTTGTAACAATGCCATAAAGTCTTAACTTAGGTGTTAAGCCTGTGATTTGCTTATTTTTTTTTTATTTTTATTTTAAATTTTTTCAGGAAGCAGGTTCTTCCGGCTGTTCCATACCTTCTACACACAGTTCAGGTTATAACTTTTGAAATAGAACTCTTCTGAAAAATTAGATTGTCGATAGGGAGCGATCTATTGAAGCTACTTATCGCTTCATATAAACTAAAACTTTCTCTCTAGACATAAGAATATGCTCATTCTCACTCGAAAGCTATTAAGTAAAAAACACACGATAAATATCTTTTTTCCCCTTATGTTTGATTGCTTTTGGCTTTGCTTACTGAATGCTTGTGATGCTGATAGTTTTTTCATGTATAGGTTGAGGGAACCTTTTTGGATGGAACGAAGTTAATCACCATACATGACCCAATCGCGTCTGAAAATGGAAATCTTCAATTGGCTCTTCACGGCTCTTTTCTTCCTGGTATGAACACTAACTTAAAGAACTTATTGTTTCACTGACTTTTTGTGTGACATATGAGCAAACTTCTTCTCTTTGAATATATGATGTGATATTACAAGTGTTGATTGAAAATAATTATTTTTATTTTTGAAATTAATAAATATATTTATTAGGCTATGTAATAACACAATTAATGCTATGTTGTGAGCCATCTTTTGTCTAATGAAGTGCTATGGGATCGTTTGGTTGGAAAGTTATTTTTGGATAAGAAAAAATATGTTAGTTTATAAGTTTGATGAGAAATAAAGTTATCTTAATATTTAGAGGAGTGAAAATGTGAAATAAAATTGATTTTAATATTGAAATGTGTGTTGGATGTGAAATAGTTAAAATTTGTGATGAATTTAAAATATTAATAAAATATTAGTTGAGTTCTTTCGAGCCGCAAACTAAACAAGGCCTAATAGTTGTTATTTGTGAATATGTTGTTGATTTTAGTCCTTTTAGGATTTAGCTAGGTCCTTGTAATGATAATTGATAATTGTTTTATGGATTCTTAAAAAAAAATTGTTTTCTTTTGTTGTTTTGCTGATGTTAGTTAATTTTCTAAAATCTTTTACTACGTGACATAGACTAGTCTAGATTTTAGTGCATTATCATTGAATGTTCTTGTGAGAATATAATTTCATTCTTGAGCCATTACCTAAAATCTTAAGTTTTTAGGTTAATTGGTTATTAGAGATTTAACATGTTTTTAGATCCAAAGAACTCAAGTTGGAGTTCTAGTGGCCCCCAAATAGTGCCATATTTTCATATCGCTAAAACTTTCTTTAGAAAGATCCTTTGCCCCATTTTAGGGGTGGCAATTTTATGCAAAAATAAAAATCTCTCGAAGTTTACTTGTATTTTACTAGATTCAAAATTGACCTGATTTTTCTTTGGCTCGAAATTAGCTTGTTCAAAAAGAAATTGATTCAACTTGAAATCAACTCGATATGTGTATAAACATACATAATTACAATTTTCTAAAGTATAATTAAGAGTTTTATTTTTATAAAAAAACAACCATTAATGTAAAATTTATCAAACGGACATGACAAAATTCTTTTACTTTTATAAATACATTATAATAATTTATATAAAATTGTGAGATTATACACACATAAATTTATATTTAGAAGTAATTTTATAATATTTTATTTTAATATACCTAATATGTATAATAATTTTTTTATAGAAAAAATATAGCTTATAATTAGGCTCGATTAAACTCAAAAATCAACTTGAGATCACAAAATTTTTAGTAGGCTCTAATTAAATTCGATTCAAATTCGAGTTAAGCCCGACTTACTCGAAATGGACTAGAAGCCACCCCTGCCCTCTTTATACAATTAGTGCTGAGTTTTTTTGGGCCCCTTGCAGTTTACCTTTGTTCAACGCTACTGTAATTGTCAAGGTCTCACATATCTTCGAATTGGCTATTATGATAAACTGAAATCCTATAATTTCTAATCCTTTGTTCAACGCTACTGTAATTGTCAAGATCTCACATATCTGCAGATTGGCTGTTATGATAAACTGAAATCCTATAATTTGTAATCCCTTGGTAGCTGGGAAAATGTTTTGCATAATGCATGTACTTTACTTCTTTTATGTTAGATGTGGGAGATAAGGAGATACGGCTGTACTGAATTTGAATATGATTAACCATGCTGTGGTCTTATAACTTGTATAATTTATTTTGATAAGTTCTGCTTGTTCTTTTTTACTCGTAAGAATGCATGGAAGTGTAGTTAGTTTGACATTCTGGTAGAGCTTGTTTAGAGAATGCAGGCCTCTCTTCAGCAGGTTTGGAAGGGGCTAATGATAAAGCTGGGATATGGTTGTCAATTATTGTGATTAATCTTGACTTTATTGTGCATGTTTTTAAATGTTAACGAATGCTCAGAGTTCTCCTGGCAAATTTGAGGCTGTTGATTGAAAGCATTTGCATGGATTATTTTGTAATGATTGAGAAACCTCAATAATATACATGTTATGTGATTGAAAATTTCGAAGTTTCTGCAGTTCCTACATTCAAAATGTTTTCTGGAAATGCTGGGATTGCAAATGATGCTTTCCCTGGTGTGCTCTTGCAATGCTCTGGAAATATAGCACTAAATACCGGAAGAAAGTCTGTAATACTGAGGGTTGTCAACAATGCAGATAGGCCAATTCAGGTGCATTCATTCTATTCTTATCTTTGCTATGTTACCTAATCCTGTGCATTCATTCATATTTTTATCTTTGCTATTTCATTCTATGACTTTTCATCCTTTTAGGTATGAAGAATTCTCTGCCTTGCTATGCAAAATCATTTAAACCTTTTTTTCATGACTTTAAAACTTGGTTCTTTTGGATTAGACTGGTTGAAGATTTCAGCCAAAGTTTGCCGTTTATTTTTGGCAATATTCTGTTTTTCCAATCAGGCATAATTGTGTCTGTAAGCAAAGGTAGTGCTGCTTGATGACTCGCTTATGAGCATGACAGGAGTGTGTGGCACGAGAACAACACAGTTCAGTGCTCAATGGTGGCGAAGTTTGTCACACCCATCCCGCCATGCTAAATTCAATAACATCGCGGAAGCATCACAATGGGACGAGGGTGACGGGGAACATTATACAAAATATAATATTCAATAAACATATATAGAGATATGCACATGAATCTATTTAAAAACATAGGGAATCAAACTTTATAAACAAATGTTCGAAAGAAGAGTCTACTAAACCATACGACTACATATTACTTCATTTAACAAAAATTCAAAATATCTAACACAAATGCAAAAGAGAACATCCTATGAACCAAGAACTAAGATCTAAACTCTGCATTTTCATTGGTCAAAGCATGAATTTATCTTGCATTGGTTGTCTGGTCTGGTGGTGATGTCCTCTTTGTTGTTGTTGACTTTCGGTCCCATGTTGCCTTGTAGTAATGTATTTCTTTTTTGTCTTTTTGGCTTTGAATTTTCATTATTGTATTGTCTTTACATTGCAACTTTGGGGCATTCCCTAGCCTTATGCAATAGCCATGACATATAAAGCACTGACCTGTCTTTCGAAAGCACTGCCCGCTCATGCAGGTTACTACGTGTAGAACTAGGAACTTTAGATCTAGAATCCTATCATTGAACTTGATTATTTTGTCTGACATTTGTTTCTTCTGAAATTGCTTTCCACTTCTTGGTGCATCTTCAAACTTTTCCTTATTTTTATCTAAAGTGTTCACATAGAGCCTCAGTGAATTCCTCCCAAACTATGTTCTGGAGTGATGTCCCTACAAATTGCTGGACACTAGCTCTTCCACCAATACTGAGCATCTTGCGAATAACAATAGTTGCCTATAGCACCTTCTGTTCAGGGCACTCAATCACCTCAAAGATGTTCTCCACTTCTTCAAGCCAATCCTCAACAACAACAACAACAATAATAACAACCAAGCCTTAATCCCACTAGGTGGGGTCGGCTATATGAATCCTTTATTTCCATTGCGCTCTATCAGTTACCAAATTCTTATTTAAGTCTAAGTAACTAAGATCACTCCTTATAGTTTTTTGTTATGTCTTCTTTGGTCTCCCTCTTCTTTTTTGTATATGGACAAAATTCAATAACTCAGTTTTTCTAACTGGAGCTTCAATCGGTCTACAATTTATATGTCCAAACCATCTAGGCCGACTTTCTTTAAGTTTATCCTCAATTGGTGCAACACCAACTTTCTTTCGGACATACTCATTTCTCATTCTATCCTTTTGTGTATATCCACACATCCACTTTAGCATCTTT
>JAEMOT010001062.1:276821-310709 GCA_019297695.1 Apostasia ramifera | reverse complement strand
CTCCATTAAACTTCTTAATAAATGAATGACTTCTATAGTAGATCTACTTGGCATAAAACCAAAGTGATTCTCAGATACCTTAGTATTATGGCGTAATCTTTGTTCGATCACCTTCTTCTAAAGTTTTAAAGTATGACTCATTAATTTAATTCCTCTATAATTGACACAATTTTGTACATCGCCTTTATTCTTATAAATAGGTACTAATATACTCTTTCTCCATTCATTTGGCATTCTTTTAGTTTTCAAAATCATATTAAACAATCTAGTGAGCCAAGAAACTCCTTCATCTCTTAAGCACTGCCAAACATCAATTGGAATGTTATCTGGTCCTACTGCTTTTTTATGCTTCATCTTCTTTAAAGCTTTTCAGACTTCAGCTTTACTAATACGTCGGATGTAAGAGTAATTTTTACTTTCTTTTAGGGTGCTGAATTCTGTAAGATCAATTGAATTTTCACAATCTTCATTGAAAAGCTGTTGAAAGTAACTCATCCATCTATTTTTGACATCTTCTTCCATAAAAAGTACTATTTGATCTTCATCTTTAATACATTTCACTTCAATTAAATTTTTAGTTTTTCTATCTCTTGCCTTGACAATCCTATATAATTGTCTTTCTCTTTTTTTAGTGTCTAGCTTCTTATATAAATCCTCAAGAGCCATATTTTTTGCATTGCCTACTGCTTTCTTAGATTCTCGTCAAGCCACTTTATATTTCTCTCACTTATCATTATTTTTTGTATTTAAACCAATCTCTATAACAAATCTTCTTCTCCTTAATTTTTTCTTGTACATCATCTTTCTACCATCAAGTATCTTTATTATTTGGAATCATTCATTTGGATTCTCCCAGCACATCCTTCGCCATATTACGGATACAGTTAGCAACTATCAACCACATAAGATCAGTTTCCCCGTTAATGTTCCATTGCTCAAGTTCTAGAACTTTCTTCTTAAATATACATTTGTTCTTATTCATTAGATTCCACCATCGAGTTCGAGGATAGGATTTTGACTTATTATTTCTTCTCCAATACTTTATCTCGGAATCTAAAACCATTAATCGATGTTGGGTAGTCAAACATTCACTTGGAATGACTTTACAATCTTTACAATTCAAGCGATCTCATTTTCTTATAAGAAAATAATCAATCTGAGTTCTTGAAGTTCCATTCTTGTACGTGATAATATGCTCCTCTCTCTTCTTAAATAAAGTATTAGCAATTTCAAGATCATATGCTGAAGAAAACTCTAAAATAGTTTTACCACCCTCATTTATCTCTCCAAAACCATATCCACCATGGATACTATTAAATTCCTCAGCAACACGTCCATTTAAATCTCCTCCAATAAATAATCTTTCCTCCTGAGGTATCTCTTGTATTAACTCTTTTAAATCATTCCAAAATTTTCTTTTATGCTCGCATCTAAGCCAACCTGGGGAGCATACACACTTACAATGTTAATAATCATTCCATTGATTATAATTTTTAAAGCCACAATTCTATCACAATTTCTCTTAACTTCCACTACATGATCTTTCAAGCTCTTATCC
This sequence comes from Apostasia ramifera, assembly GCA_019297695.1. Classification (NCBI taxonomy): domain Eukaryota; kingdom Viridiplantae; phylum Streptophyta; class Magnoliopsida; order Asparagales; family Orchidaceae; genus Apostasia; species Apostasia ramifera. The sequence goes on along the minus strand of JAEMOT010001062.1, from coordinate 309,151 downwards.
AGAATTATACCCACTTTATTCTTATTTTTATTCTTACCAGAGTACCAAAGTTTAAAACCTAAGCCATCAATTTCCTTAGCTTTCTCTCCAACCCATTTTGTTTCCTGCAGGCACAAAATATTAATCTTTCTATGAATCATAATATTCACCAACTCCATTAGCTAGCCCGCCAGGCTGCCTATATTCTAAGTTCCTAATCTAATCCTACTGACTTGAGTTCTAGTATGATGGACTAGCTTCTTTACCCGCATCCGTCCATGATGTGGGGACCCTTGCTCATTTTTCACTACACCCGGGCGTGCGCCGATGCAGTGACCCTTGCCTATTTTTCACTGTATTCAGGCAATACAGTGCGTCGCTTCCAGGGAACGCCCTAGCTTTAGCGCAATTTTCTAAAGAATTCATGTCATGATTGATTCGACAAGTTTTACGCTGGCTGTCGACTGCCTAATAAATTCGACAAGTTTTACGCTGGCTTCAAGCCAATCCTCAACAGCAAATAAATCAACTTCAACATTAAAATAGGGAGGATGCATGTCCTTGACTATCTTAGCTGTCGATCGCCAGTGGATTCAATGTTTCCTCATTGCTTGCATAGTATTCATCATTTGGTTAAACATTGCGAAATTCTGCGTCATAGCTTTGAACTAGGGTTCTACCTGTGGTGTGCTGTTTGTTGGTGGTATGAGGTTGGGTGATGCTCCATCTCCAAGAGGGACTTGGGTTTGAGGAATAGTCTGAGTAGGAATATCTTCATGATTACTCAATGAAGGTTTACCCCTTTCTAGAAGTAAAGCCTTCTTTCCTCAAAAAAGTTGGACTGGCTTCATTGGGATTCTTTTGGCCATTCATATGGCTTGTAGATGGAGAATAATATGACGGTATATTGCGCTTATGTTTTTCACTAGTCATATTCTACATGCGATGCAAAATAAATTTCTTGTAAGCAAAAAAAAAATAGATAGAATACCTTATACAATTGTCTACTCATATTTCTCAAATCAGATTGATTTAAATACCTAACCTGGGCTGTGATACCAATTTATCACACCCCACACGCTATACTAAATTCAATGATGTGGAAGACGGGACAAAAGTGGCAAAGAATATTATACAAAATACAATATTCGTTAAATATACATAATGCCATACACTTGAATCCATCTAAACTACAAGAATTCCAACTTTATAAACAATTGTTCGAAAGAAGAGTTCACTAAACTATATGACTATAAATTTCATACAACAACAACAACAACAACCAAGCCTTAATCCCACTAGGTGGAGTCATAAATTTAAAATATCTAACACAAATGCAAAAGACAATATCCTACAAACCAAAAATTAGAATCTTCTTTCGCTTAAACTCAACTTGTCGTTAATCTGAAAAATAATAATGGGGTGAGTAAAACAATTTAGTTGATAGTTCTAACTTACATAAACCAGCTAACACAAAAAGCTGATCAAACACACACTAGATGATAAGATCTCTACAGAACTGGTGTATGATAATTAGGAAAATAAGCTCATCAAAAAAAGAATACAAGATATTGTACTTCAAGACATACTTATGCAAAGATAAATTTTTCAAACATAGAAGAAACAATGAAATTTGAACTGATCACAAACAGAAGATATCAAACAATGTCAATATTGCATCATAGGACTATTGAAAAAGTGTGAATATATAGAGTATAACAAAGGATTAAAGACAGTTAAATACTTTCAATCACACAACAATAATAACAACAACAACAACAACCAAGCCTTAATCCCACTAGGTGGGGTCGGCTACATGAATCCTTTATTTTCATTGCGTTCTATCAATTAACAAATTCTTATTTAAGTCTAAGTAATTAAGATCACTCCTTATAGTTTCTTGTCGTATCTTCTTTAGTCTCTCTCTTCCTCTTTGTTCATGGACAAGATCCCATAACTCAATTTTTTTAACTGGAGCTTCAATCGGCCTATGATTTATATGTTCAAATCATCTAGGCCGACTTTCTCTAAGTTTATTCTTAATTGATGCAACACCAACTTTTTTTCGGATATACTCATTTCTCATTCTATCCTTTTTAGCATCCTCACTTCTGTAATATTTATTTTATTTGTATATTTTCTCTTTGCATGCCAACAGTCAGCACCATATATCATCGCTGGTCTTACTACAATTTTATAAAATTTACCCTTAAATTTGGATGAAATTTTTCTATCGCACAACACACCATAAGCATTTCTTCATTTTACCCATCCTGCTTGAATCCTTTTAATAATATTATTATTTATTTTACTATCATTTTGTATAATTGATTCAAGGTAACTAAAGCTTTCACTCTTTTTGACAATTTGATCACCAATTGTCACATCATTAATATAAGTGTTTCTTTCTTGACTGAATATGCACTCCAGATATTCAATTTTTGATTTATTAAGACAAAAATATTTAGATTCTAAAGCATTCCTTTAAAGCTCGAGTTTCACTTTAGTTTTATCAACAAGGACAATATCATCTGCGAAGAGCATACACCAAGGCACCTCATCTTGGATATGTTCAGTCAGTACTTCTATAATCAACGCAAAAGGATACAGACTTAAAGCTGAGCCTTGGTGTAATTCAATTGTAATAGAAAAAATTCTTAGTCAAACCTTCTTATGTTCGAACATAAGTAACAACTCTTTTATACATATCTTTAATAACTTGAATATAAGCAGTACAAATCCCTTTCTTTTTTATAATTCTCCAAAGTACATTTCTTGAGACTTTATCATAAGCTTTTTTTAAATCAATAAAACGTAAATGTAGGTTTTCATTTCTCTCCTTAAACTTCTTCATTAAACTTTTCAATAAATGAATAGCTTCTATAGTAGATCTACCTAGTATAAAATCAAACTGATTCTCTGATACCTTATTATTATAGCGTAACCTATGTTCGATCACTCTCTCCCAAAGTTTTAAAGTATGACTCATTAATTTAATTCTTTTATAATTGACACAATTTTGTACATCGTCTTTATTCTTATAAATAGGTATTAATATACTCTTTCTTCATTTATTTGACATTCTTTTATATTCAAAATCATATTAAACAATTTAGTAAGCTAATAAACTCCTTCATCTCTTAAGCACTTTCAAACATCTATTAGGATATTATTCGGTTTTACTGCTTTTTTATACTTTATCTTCTTTAAACCTTTCCAAACTTCAGCTTTATTGATACGCGGATGTACGAGTAATTTTTATATTCTTTTGGGGTGCTGAGTTCAGTAAGATCAATTGACTTTTCACAATCTTCATTGAAATGTTATTAAAAGTAACTCTAAAATAGTTTTATTTTTCTCAGTTATCTCTCTAAAATTATATCTACTATGAATGCTATTAAATTTTTCAGCAACACTTCCAACATGTCCATTTAAATTTTTTCAATAAATAATCTTTTTTTGAGGTATCTCTTGTATTAACTCTTCCAAATTATTTCAAAATTTTTCCTTTATGCTCGCATCCAAACCTACTTGAGACTTCTCATTCCATTGATTATGCTCGCATCCAAACATACTTATAATGTTAATAATCATTCTATTAATTATAATTTTTAAAGCCATAATTCTATCATAATTTCTCTTAACTTTCACTTCGTGGTCCTTCGAACTCTTATCTAGAATTATACCCACTTCATTTTTATTTTTATCCTTACTAAAGTACCAAAGTTTAAAAACCTAAGTCATCAATTTTCTTGGCTTTCTCTCCAACCCATTTTGTTTCTTGCAGGCACAGAATATTAATTTTTCTGTGAATTATAATATCCACCAACTCCATTAGCTAGCCTGTCAGGCTGCCTACATTCCAAGTTCCTAATCTAATTTTACTAACTTGAGTTCTGTTATGATGAACTAGCTTGTTTACTTGCATCCGTCTATAATGTGGGGACTCTTGCTCACTTTTCATTACACTTGGAGGCCTTCCAGGGAACACCTTAGTTCTAGCGCAATTTTCTAAAAAATTTATGTCATGATTGATTCGACAATTTTACACTGGTTGTCGACTGCCTAACGCAACCCTCCACATTTCTCATCCGGGACTTGGGCCCGGCAATGGCGCGTTACGTACTTTCAATTACACAATCATATTTAAATTGATTGATATTACAACAATCCAATGAGGTACTGAGACAAAGCTAAATAAAATGAGACCATCATCCTGACATGAATCCTTTAGAAAACTGCGCTAATGCTAGGGCGTTGTAATATCATGGACGGATGCGGGTAAAGAAGCTAGTTCATCATAATAGAACTTTTTATTTCTTCTATGGGGCCTCGTCAATCCCACTCATGAGTCATCAAACAAAGGGACTAGCTACCCATATTGATTTATCATATTATAAGGTGCATCTACTGACAATCAATTAATTAATATTTTCACAAAACCCCTACCTACTCAATAATTCTACAACATTTTATGAGAGTTGGGGATGTGTGAAATTTAAAATACCTAAGTTTCAATATAAGCTAAATTTTAGGCAAATTTTGGAATTTAGAATTTTCAGATGATTTTAAAAAAAATCATTTGAACATTAAATTACTTGAAAATTTGGTATCTCACAAAGTAAGATAAATGAATTTTCGGAACGCCGGTAGCAACACCGCATCCGCACGCTGCCCGCTGCCGTCGCGTGGACGCCGGCGCTCGAGGCCGCGGGCAGGCGACCCATGCGTGGATGCCCTGTGCGCAAGGGATAAAATCGTAATTGAAAAAATATTAATTTTAATTTTATTTTATTGATGAATTAATAGTATTTTAAATGAAAACATTATGTTGAACCTAATTGAAAACTTTTTAAAAATAGCCAGGGCCCTAGTGAACTATATAGTAATTATTGTGGACCTACACGACATGTTTTGACGTTTGTGAACCTTTACGGCAAATTAAACAAACCTCAAGAGCCTAAGTGGAATTACCCCAATATCAAAATATATAATTATACAATAATCACAATGGAGGAATCAATAGTTTATACTTAGGAAGGCCGCTGATGTCATCAAAGAACTTGGAATACGAAAGCAATTCATCCATATACGACGAGATTCCACTTTCTTGGCATTATTTTGAAGTTTTTTGAGAGAAGATTATCTTAAAAAGGCTCAATTGGCACCAACAAGATTGAGGTTATAGAGTAAACAACTGATTGCTTCTAGTGTTATTTGAGGTAAGCAGTTCTTACTTATCTACGTAACTTTCCTATATGTATGCCCTCCTAATGTAGATATTCTGTATAGTATTTACATGGCATCGTTAAGAGCGGTGACCATAGAAATATAGTTGTTTCACATTCTTTTAATATTCATTATTTGATACACCTATCATCATTAAAAATTCATGATGAAGTTACTTTTTGATATGCTCATTTGTTAGATATGTGTATTTTTAGCACAAACTCTAAAGTAATATGCTCATCCTCGACATGTGAACAGATGAAGTAATGCTTTATTTCTATGTTTGGTACGTAAATGTTGAATTCGATTTTTTGTGAGATTTATAGCACTTTTATTGTCACACCTAAGCGGAATATGATTTACGATCATTCTGTAATCTTTTAACTATTGTTTTAACCACAATAATTCTTACAGATGTCATGTGTTGCTGTTTCTTTTGGGAACTAACTACACTGCTTGACTTTTCTATCTCAGCTGGGCTCATATTGCAAAAATGAAAGGACTTTGGCTCTCCTTTTTGTTTTATCAATTTATTCGATAAGTCAAAAACTTGAAGGGAGGGGGACATGCATTTGCTTTGGTTAGATCATTATATTCAAAATCAAGTTATAGTATTGCATTTTGTTTGAATTGAGTTAATGATTTGAGTCGGATTTGGGTTGAAACTAAACGTAACCTACTAATATTTATTAAGACTCATCTCACTTAGATATCCTATGACTTATTGGGAAGTGATTGAATAAATTTTATAATATTATTGTTAATTTAAAATTTTAGAAACTCAATAGCTATAAAAGGATGTTTTTTTTTGTTTTTAAAGTTTGATTATCGATTATATTATCTTTAGTAGTATCAAGAATATTTGAGAATATAAGTATAACTAAATTCAAGAAAATTCAAAAAAATATTTTTAAAATTTATGTCAATAAAGCATACAGCTCATATAATATCTGAGCTATACATTAAATATGCTAATATGACATATTTTACATATATATACATATATATTTATATAAGTGGTTATCATATCCTGATGTATCTTATCTTATATAAGTAATACAATATCGTATCCATATCATCTTATTGTACCCATATTTCATAGGACTAAATAATATAGCTCTGCATATGTAGAGATTATTAGTGTAAATAAATTGGAACTATAATATGAAAAAAAAAGTCATCACTGTAGTCTAAGTTTATTGAATTATTTATCTAATTATCTTATTTTGACTTCCATTTTCTTATAGGCTCTTTTTTCAAAACTCTCTCTCTCTTCATTTTATCTAAGTTTCTAGGTTCAATCTCCATTCTCACACAACTTTTGTTAACTCTTTAGTCTCTCTCTTGTTGAAGGGAGGGATAACCAAACTTTAAGGATGATTTTTATTTTTAATATTTCCTCCCATAACTTGAGGGAAGGTTTTGCTTTTTGTTATTAAAATAACTTTTGATTTCTAATGTATTATATTTTGTTAAAGATTTATGTAGTTTATTAAAATAACTTTTGATTTCTAATGTATTATATTTTGTTAAAGATTTATGTAGTTGTCCTCACCTAGAAAGGCTTTTTATTATTATTGTATATGATGTTAAAGATGATAAATAATTTATACACGCCTTAAAAATATTTAATTAGCACAAATATGGCACCCTCGTTGGCACCATTATTATATTATGCAAATATTCCATTTAAGTTGTTCTTTAGTATTATAGAATCATCAGTTTTCTGTTGTAATATGGTTTTGTAAGAGTATCTTTAATGAGGGAAATTCCTTGATTGGAATTTGGTATTATGGAACTTGATTATTTTGTGCTGTAATTCATGGTCATTTTTATGCCACACCCACTCTCCGCCACCCTAAACCTGTGTAGAAAGTAAATATCTATTTCTTTATGAATTATCTTTTTGTTTATGATTTTCTCAGCCATATTTTATCAACAGGATGAAGGTTACTTTTATTGCTATTAATTGCATAAAAGTGCATGCAGACAAGCTCTCTACTTTGCTCCAGCACTTTTTTGTTTCCTTTGTGGATTATTGTTTTTTTAGATATGAATCTACAAATATGATAAACCTTCCAGTCTCATTCCCTTCCCAGTTATCAAATTGGAAGATGTTAGAATATAGGTTCCAAAAAGCAATGCATGTTTTATATGACTTCTCTATGGATCCTTTTTCATTTTTTCCCTTCAGAAATGATTTTTTGAAAATGCCCTTATTATTTTATATCAACATTGTGAAATTCTTTACATTTTAACTTCTGATACCGTACTGGTTATTAATGCACTTTTTCCTTCATAATTTAAAATAGAAAAACATTAAAATTGTGTCTAAAATTGCTATGGCTGAAAAATAACACAATAATTAATGCAACTCCTGATTTTCAGGTTGGGAGTCATTATCATTTTATTGAAGCCAATCCCTACTTGATTTTTGATAGAAGAAAGTCATATGGCATGAGATTAAATATACCAGCAGGAACAGCTATTCGATTTGAGGTGATCACTGTGGCTAATGATTCAAGTGGATAACTTATGTTTTATGAAAACCTTAAATATTTCATAGATGTTTCCCCTGTCACGTGTTATATGGTGCTTTATTCCTTAACTGAAATGCTCTATGTATATAAATAATTACTTATTCTAGTTAATGGAAACTGTAAACAGGGAGGAGAAAGATTTTTTATTATTGTCTTGTCCAAAATAATACACACCACTCATCTCTTATAGAGAATACAAAAGCTTGAAAAAGAGAAGCAATAGAAATTGGAAAGCACATGACTATACACAGCTATGTGTATTTTGTTTCGTAGAATACAAAAGGTGGGACAGCTATCATAGTAAAAGAATAAACGACAAATAAGACAACTTTGAATCAAGTAATATTGACAAGAAATCTTTCTGATTTTCCATGGGATTAGGTATCTACAGGATTAGATAATATTGACAGCTATATATTCTTGATTTTCCACTCCCCCTCAAGTTGGTTTGAAGGTATCTTTTATGGACTGTTGGTTATCAGCTTGTAAAATTGCCTTCTATGTATCCCCTTTATTTCAGCACCTTAGCAATCCGATTGCATGCTGCGGCATTTTTCCTAGCCTTGTGGGGAAATAGTTTACTTGTCTACTAGGGGCCCCGGGTTCAAAGCCACACCAGCGCAATTTTCAAGTAGAATGAGGAAATTACAGTGCTCTGTGAAACAAAAAAGCAATTTGATAGCTTGCTGGGATGTAGGGAATACAAATCAACTTGTTGTCATTATTTTTTTTATAAAATGTTTACCAACTTCAATGTATTTCGTTTTGTTATGAAGTCTTTGTTTGTTCCTATCTTATGGTAATATTGAGATTTTGATGTTTAGCAATATGTTTAAATTAATTTGTTCTAACAAAATTGTTTAGTGCTTTTGATCACATGTTTATTAAAATTACATCTCAATTATGATCAAGTTGGATAATGGAAAATATTTGTTTGCGCTAAAATTGAGATCGAATCAAGTTGGACAGAATTGATCAAGCATTCAAGATTAAGTGGAGCAAACTTCATCTATATTATTGTATCTTTTATTTTTACTTGAGAGTAAAATTTTTGTGAGGTTGATCTTGATTGCTAGAATAGGTTGGATGCGAGTTTGAGCACTTAGAATCTCGTGCGTGTTAATTAAATAATCTTAAAATCAATTAAAAAGTTGAAATTCACCTTAATGTATTGCTTGGCAGTAATGAGGTTGATCTAGAGGTTGACCCTAGGCTACGCTAGCTTCAGAGTAGCTCTAGGCTGGTTGGAGGGTGACCTGCTGTAGTGAGATTAACTTGGGGTCGACCTTCAGCAGTGACCTTTGACAGAAATTTGGCCTTCTTAGGGGATTCTTTTAGGTCAACCTGGAGGTGACCTCAGTAGTGAGGTTGGACCTGACCGATTGCCTGTTTTGAATCTCCAACGGCTAACTGGGGGTGGACCTGAGGTTGACCTCTTGGCTAATTGAACTCTCTAATTGCTCCCAATAACTACTTTCTCTGCCATTACAAAGCGAGTAAGGCATTCAAGTGAAAATTTAGTCAAGCGTTCAAGGCGATCTAAGTGTGATTTGGACTCAAGTGCTTAATCTCCATCCACTTTTTTTCTAGCTCTCTAGATGCATAACATTATCAACCATGCATAGCCAACATTATTAGATATAGATCACCTAATAAGATCATGATAGTATTTAAGCTTACCGAAGTATGTAATTTACCACTAAGCTCCACAAAGCAAGCTACAACATCTCTGTTGATTGGAATGATTAACTACATGAAAAGTTTTAAGGGAGCAACCTCAATTTATCAGTCACCTGTGATCAGTGCTCAAGGCCAAAAACTAACCCGATTATAACTGTTGGCATGGCATGTATCGTATTGTAGTGCATGGGCCTAACCACTAACACTTGCTGCAAAATTTCTCAAGTTCATTAATACGTAAGATCGCATTTGTAATATACAGAACCCACCAATTTCACAGTCAAAGTAATAACTATCTAAGGGTCTGTTTGTTTGTAAGATTAAGTTTAAGAAGGTTAAAATTAAACTTGGATAGAAATATTTTTTTATTAAAAATTATGAATGATGTGAAATAAAGTTAGGTATTAGTTGGGATATGTGAGGGATGTGATATAAAGTTAGTTATTATGTTGGAATATGTGAAGGATGTGATATAAGTTAGTTATTATTTTTGTAATATGTGTAGGATGTGAAATAATTTTAATTTTTAATATTAAATTTTATGTGTGATGTGATATGCCTGGTTAAAATTAAACCAGGTTAATTTTAAAATTCTAGACAAACGGGGCCTTAGGGGTAAAATCATATATTTACAACCATAAAAAAATCATAGATTTACAGGCAAGCTTCACTATTAATCAGCATGGATTTTTTTTTTGAAAAATCAACTTTGTTGTTTGATATTCTGTAGCTCCCATCTAGACAAATGCATATGAATATCTAAATCACTTCTGTGGAAAATCAAGAATATACAGATGTCAATATCACTAGATCCAAAGCTGTCTTAATTGCCTTTATTTTCATTACAAGATACCCACCTTGTATAATGTGAACCAGAATACACATAGCTGTGTATAGTCATTATCTCTCCTGTTTTTATTGTTTCCCTTTTTATAGCTTTTGTATTCTCTATAAAAGATCACGGATGTGTAATTTATTGAATAAGGAAAAAAAAAATTATCTTCTCCTTGTTTACAAGGCATCAGAGCTCCTCTAAAGAACCCTAGTTGTTCTCTTGAAGCCCTGTCCTTTCACCATGTCTGCTACTTCATCCAAGACTACTTTTCCTACTCCAGTCCTATCCAAATCACCAATATCCTTTTTCATGGTGATAATTCCTGGATGGATCTCAATCTGTTTGGATGTATATTGTGGGCATGGTGAAAATGGATACTTAACTAGCCGCCTATGCTACACGGGATTCTGAAAAATGGCTTTGTGAACTCAATGGAAGAAAAAATAAGCTCCAACGTCAATCAAATGTTCTCAAATTTGGGAAATCAATCCCAAGTATAAAAATTGACCATAAGCTTGGTTAAATTCAACAAGAATGGGACAATATTAGTAACTATTTCAGTTCATTGATGCAATTATGGAAACACCTCGATCAATTTAAGGACTATGAATGGAAGTCCCCTGATGTCTGCATCTACAACAAGAAGATAGTGGAGAACCACTGAATTTTCAATTTACTAACTAGATTCTAACACCGAGTTTCATGAAGTTTGGGAGAGGATAATCGGAAGGAAACCTCTTCCTTCTCTTGGTAATTTTTGTTTTCCTTTCTCTAGAAGATAGGACTCTGAAGTTGGGAGGAAAGAGAGTCATAGGAATGTCATGCTCAGGAAGAAGGCTGGGAATGTGCATACCGAAACTTTGAAATAGTTGTGGCTAACACTAATGTGAGTAAAGAAAGCCAACAAGAGAAACCACGAGTTCGGGTGACCACAACAAAAACCCCGTCATACACGAGAGACTTGGTTGAACATTCACAGGAAACCAAAAACTGGAAATCAAGAAAAAATAAGAAATTAGGGCACACTTATCCTATTGCTAATGAAGCTGAGGCCAGACCAATTACTAAGGAGTAGATAGATAATCCTTTGATGTTGCTGAAATCCAATTCCACATATATTAGTAGTCCTAATGTGTCGATTGCCCAAATAGATAGCAATTCCCTTGCTCCATCTGTGCATCAAAATACCTTAAAGGGCAAGGAAACGATGGGATGCAAATGGTGGTCTTATGGAAGCTATACCATTTTACACAGAAGTACAGCATTGATTATCAAAAGACTTTTGCTCCTATGGAAGAATTTAATTCAATTAAGGTCTTGCTTTCTCTGGATTGTGAACTTCAACTAGTCCCTACATCAGTTGGATGTTAAAAACACCTCCCTGAATGGAGTCTTGGAGTAGGATGTCTTTATGAGTTTATCTCCTAGATTTAAAGAAACTTTGGCAGCGGGGAAGGTTTGCATGTCAAAGAAGTCCTTATATGAACTCAAAACAAACACCCAGAGCACATTCGAATGCATTGGAAAGGCTATAAAAGGTCATAGTTATTTCCAAGTCAAGCAGACCATACCATGTTCTATAAGCATTCAAGTGAAGGTAAAATTGATATCTTGTTTGTTTATGTGAATGATATAACCATGGTCAGTAATGAAGAAACTGAATTGGAAAAGTTGGAAATTTTTTTTATTGAATTATGAAAGAACTTGTTAGTAACTTTGAAATGAAGGACTTGGGCAGGTTAAAATACTTCCTAGGAGTCAAGTTCACCAAATTGAAAAAGGTACTTTTTGTTTGCAAACACAAATACATCCTTCATTTACTTGGTGAGAGAGGTTTACTAGGTTGCAAAGCAATGGAACCTCAAGTTGAAGCTACTTTTCAGAAACTCCAATTGAAGCAAATCTCAAGTTACAACCCACCAAGGACGAAGTAGTAAAACTGGGGAATACGTCTAGTTTGGATGATGTGACATCTGCAATTGGTCCCAAGTCAAAGCTTATTTGGCTTGAGAGCCCTACTAATCCCCGCATGCATGTCACGGATATACGTGTAAGATAGCATTTCTGCAACTTACTGCTCAACTTGTTTTTCTCTTGAAGTTCAATAGTGCATATAAAATATGGAAGTTGGTTTACTTGTCACATATGCGATTTGACATTGCCTTTGTTGTATGTGAGCCAGTTTAAACATTCATCAGGCCCCGAACACTTGCAAATTACGTACAAGATCTTGAGGTACTTGAAAAGGATTCCTGAAAAAGGGTACAACAATAACAACAACAACAAAGCCTTAATCCTACTAGGTGGGGTCAGCTACATGAATCCTTTGTTTCCATTGCGCTCTATCAATTAACAAATCCCTTATTTAGGTCTAAGTGAGTAGATTCTTGAAAAAAGGCGCTTGATAAAAAAACATAGACCACTATAGATTAAAATCTACACAGGTGCAAATTGGATTGGCATTATCACAGAAAAAAGAATTACTTCACATTATTGCCTTATTTGTTGGAGGAAATCTCGTGTCACTCGGCAAAGTAAGAAACACAAATTTGCAAAATGTGGTAGCGCAAAAGCAGAGTTCGGAGCTGTTACACATGAAATCTATGAGAAACAAAAGAGTGTTGCATGAATTAAAAGTATCTAACTCCACTCTTATGAAAATATACTGTGATAACAAAACTGCCATCTCAACTACTCACAACCCAAGACTATAGGATCAAGTATGACGTTTAAAGGGGGGTAAATAGACATCATTAAAAATTTTAGATTTAATTTACTTAATATAAATAGTTAGTGCAATAAATAAAAAGTAAATAACATAAGCGAAAACAAATATGAGTGCAAGCAAGAAACGAAAATCACATCCACAACGAACACACGATATAACATAGTTCAGTTTAAACACGAGCCTAATCCATCCACCTCGATCAGAAGAATCTCACTACAACACTCCTTGGTTTAGACGAAAAAGTCCGTGCATAAATCCTCCTCTATCCACTCATTAGAGGCCCTCTTCACCTTTAGGTGAGGGCACATTTACTCATCTCCTCCAACTCTTATTTGGATGCCCTCTTCACACACAATAACAACAACCAAGCCTTAATCCCACTAGGTGGGGTCGGCTACATGAATCCTTTATTTCCATTGCGCTCTATCAGTTACCAAATTCTTATTTAAGTCTAAGTAACTAAGATCACTCCTTATAGTTTTTTGTCATGTCTTCTTTAGTTTTCCTCTTCTTTTTTGTACATGGACAAAATTCAATAACTCAGTTTTTCTAACTAGAGCTTCAATCGACCTACAATTTATATGTCCAAACCATCTAAGCCGACTTTCTTTAAGTTTATCCTCAATTGGTGCAACACCAACTTTCTTTCGAACATACTCATTTCTCATTCTATTCTTTTGTGTATATCCACACATCCACCTTAGCATCTTTATTTCTGCAATATTTATTTTATTTGTATATTTCCTCTTTGTAGGCCAGCATTCAGCACCATATATCATCGCTGGTCTTACTACAGTTTTATAAAATTTACCCTTAATTCTGGATGGGATTTTTCTATCGCACAACACACCAGAAGCATTTCTTCATTTTACCCATCCTGCTTGAATCCTGCTAATAACGTCATTATCTATTTCACCATTATTTTGTATGATTGATCCAAGGTATCTAAAGCGCTCACTCTTCTTGACAATTTGATCACCAATTGTTACATCTTCAATATAAGTGTTTCTTTCTTGTCTAAATGTGCACTTCATATATTCAGTTTTAGATCTACTGAGATGAAAACTTTTAGATTCTAGAGCATTCCTCCAAAGCTCTAGTTTCGCTTTAGCTCCCTCTTTAGTTTTCTCAACAAGGATAATATTATCTGCGAAGAGCATACACCAAGGCACTTCATCTTAGATATGTTCAGTCATGACTTCCATAATCAAAGCAAAAAGATACGGACTTAAAGCCGAGCCTTGGTGTAATCCAACTGTAATAGGAAAATCCTTAGTCAAACCTCCTTGTGTCCGAACACAGGTAACAGCTCCTTCATACATGTCTTTAATAACTTGAATATAAGCAGTGCAAATCTCTTTTTTTTCTAAAACTCTCCAAAGTACTTCTCTTGAGACTTTATCATAAGCTTTTTTCAAATCAATAAAAATCAAATGTAGGTTTTTCTTTCTCTCCTTAAATTTCTCCATTAAACTTCTTAATAAATGAATGACTTTTATAGTAGATCTACCTGGCATAAACCAAAGTGATTCTCAGATACCTTAGTATTATGGCGTAATCTTTGTTCGATTACTTTCTTCCAAAGTTTTAAAGTATGACTCATTAATATTTGCTCTATAATTGACATAATTTTGTACATCGTCTTTATTCTTATAAATAGGTACTAATATACTCTTTCTCCTCTTTACACACAATGTAAAGGCAAAATGAAAAGAACAAAATATTATAATGAGAGAATAATCACTCAGCATAATAGGGCAAGACTTGTGTGCTAAATGCATGTTACAAATGTAAAGGTTGATCCTTTAATTTGAGTGAGGCTTTAGCCGTAACCAATTGTTTATCAATCAGCTTAACCTGAAAAAGTATAGGGACATTTATATACATGCTGCACAATTTTTTTTTATATTACATTATATACTCGCTCTTCATAAAATTTATACTATATAATAGTTTTTGAGAAGAGGGTGTAGTGTAATATAGGAAAATTTATGTGGCATATGTGTAAAAATCCCAAAAATATTATAGAAATCTCTTCTGCGTTCTGAATTTGTGCTTGGAAATAAAGAACTAGATATTTAAATGTAAAGAATGATTTTCTGCCTCTCTGAACAGCCAGGGCAGGCAAAGTTTGTTAATCTTGTGAGTATTGGGGGAAAGAAGATTATCAGAGGTGGAAATGCAATTGTAGATGGTGCTCATGATGTAGTCCAGCTTGGAAAGGTCTTGGAAGATGTTAATGCTCGGGGATTCGGAAATTTGGATCAGCTTGATGCCAGGTTTATTACTATAAAGTCATTCTCTGGTATATACATGGATGGTTTGGATGTATCATCTTTCATTATCCTTATAACTACTAATAATCAAAATTGGGGGATTGTCCCTACTTGCTGCAGTGCACTCATTTTTAAATTTCATATGATTTCACGGGCCTCTGATTCTGCTTGGCTTATTTTTATTTTTTTTGTTTTTAATTAGGGAAATGAGGGAAAACTACTATGTGAATTTTTTTCAATTCCATAATAAATTTTAACAATTTGTTCACCCGAGAGGATCTCCATTAAGCTTCTTCGCATTTTACTTTTTATTGTTTCTCCTATTTACTCCCTAGATTGCTAAAAACCAAAACACTGGCCACTTGGCATATCTGATGATGGAAAACTTCCTTTGGCATCCACCCCTATACTGCTGTTTGGCCATCAGTATGTTCTGCTTGCGTGAGAAAATTCCCTACATTGTTGACCCAAGGATAATGCTAATATTGGATTTGACTCATCCATAGTTATGCAAATATGGCGAATGAAGCCTAACGATCATGGCTAAAACATTGAAATTTGGAGTTTTCTGTGACCAAATGGTAAATAGGAATTTGAGGTTTAATATGTAACTTGGTCAGAATTTTGTGGTATGCCTATATTTTATTAATTAACTTGGCATTCTGTTGCAGTGAAGGTGTCACTGAGCATAATTCTACCTTTACACTTGAAATATCACGTGAAGCCTATGCAAACCTGTATGGACCTACTACTGGTGACAAGATACGGCTTGGTGACACTAACTTGTATGCCGAGATTGAAAGAGATTATGCAGTTTATGGTGATGAATGTGTTTTTGGAGGTGGAAAAGTTCTACGCGATGGCATGGGGCAAGCTTCAGGCTATCCATCATCCTTCTGCCTCGACATGGTTATCACAAATGCTGTAGTCATAGATTATACAGGAATATACAAAGCAGATATTGGTATCAAAAGAGGTATCATAATCAGTATAGGGAAGGCCGGGAACCCTGATATTATGGATGGTGTACACTCAAATATGATTGTGGGGGTATATCACTTCTCAACTCTAATTGGCTTATGCTTTCTTGTCAGAAATTTCATTGGTTCATCAATTGTTGCAGGTTAATACGGAAGTTATTGCTGCAGAAGGCATGATCATAACTGCAGGAGGAATTGACTGTCATGCCCATTTAATATGTCCTCAGTTGGCTCACACGGCTATATCAAGTGGTTAGTTTCCTTGCTAATTGTATATCCATTAGTAAACACTCTGAATCCAGGCTAGTTGACCTTGAACATTGCCCGAATATATTACTTGTCTCATTTTGCTGCCCAAATATTGCAAGGCCATAGGCTATGCATGTCTTATGGTTTTATATTGTGGCTAGTACTTGCTGAATCTCTTGTTACTGCGACATCATTTGCAGTTAGTCTCTCCTCTGTGAGAGTGTCAGGTCTCTCCTCTGTGACAACCCCGTTATGGTTTCTTCGATGGCTTGGGCTGTCACGGCCTTTTCCCTTGCTCCATCCCCTCCTCCCTCCTCCCTTCTCCACCTTTCTCCCATTTCTTCCTCCCTTGCACCCAATCTTATTCCCTCTTTTATTTGCACAATCTTGGTGCATATCTCACTACCAGCAAGTCATCTTCTCCATTGCCATCGCCAGTTTTGCCTACATCACAAAACTCAGTGTCGGCGCTAACAAGCCCACGTATTCTGTCCGGCCGTAGCAGCCTAAGGAAGAGAAGGCACCATGGAAGCTAATATGGATGTGAACTAGAGTTACTATGAACAAAGCAAATAGCGAGATCAAATATTCAGCCACGGATGGTACCTGAATTCAAATGGAAGAGGTTAGCCTATAAATCAGACAAAGATAAGATTAGCAGAGGAGGAAATACTAAAAGCCCAAAAAATATTTGGGATATAATAGCACAAGAGGAGACAAATCCAAAGTACACCAATGAATTCAAAAAACATAGTAAGTCTTGTGATGTCACAGAACCAATGAACCTGCAATCAGTGGCCCCTGCCTCAATCTAGGGCTGCCAGGAACAATGAAAATCTTTGTTCTGAACTGTTGGGGATTGGGAGGCCCCTGAGCAGTTCGAGGTCTTAAAAACCGACTGAGGAGGCTTAGGACTCGGTTGGTTTTTCTCTCAGAAACTAAACTCTTTAGCAGTAAATTCGATAAAGCAAAGAGCCAATGTGGGTTTGACTCCATGGTGGTAGTGTAGGCAGAAGAGGAGGTCTGGCTGTCATGCCGAACTAGGAATTATTTGTATCTTTATAATCCTTTTCACGTTATCATGTGGATGTGATGGTGCAAGGGAAGGAGCAGGTTCAACCTTGGAGATTCACAGGATTTTATGGTGAATCGGAAGAGTCGAAATGCTATTTTTCTTGGAATACTATAAAACAACTAAGCAAGAACAACTTAAGTGCATGGATTTGTGCTGGTGATTTTAATGAAGTGTTATTTAGTTATGAGAAACAAGGTGGTGCTATGAAGGAGAAGAAACTCATGGCAGCATTTAGAGAAACTTTGGAGACCTGTGAACTCTATGATTTAGGTTTTGAAGATGGCAACTTTACCTGGTGGAATGGGAGAGCAGGGGAAGCAAGGATCCTAGAAAAGTTAGATAAGGAAGTGGTAATCCTCAATGGCT
Organism: Apostasia ramifera; assembly: GCA_019297695.1. Lineage (NCBI taxonomy): Eukaryota > Viridiplantae > Streptophyta > Magnoliopsida > Asparagales > Orchidaceae > Apostasia > Apostasia ramifera. Next base: position 291,214 of record JAEMOT010001062.1, on the reverse strand, counting down.
AGAGCTTTTTTCATGCTGGAAGATCAACCATGTTCCAACTACAATATAAGATCACTGCACCTTACTAATTGGGATAGATAGAATAGAAATTCAACAATTAAGACATCAAGCCAAATATCGTGCCAAAAGCTTTCGTTTTGAGCCAATGTGGTTAAGATGATGAATGCAAGTGGGTGATAGAGGAGACATGGGCTGACCTGGAAGGCAAAGGTACAGTGGGCTCCTTCTTGAACAGAATCTATAGTACTGGGCAACAATTACAAAGCTTGAACTACGACTCTTTCGGTAACGTTCAACATCAACTGAAGAAACTCCATTCTAAACTAGAATCAATCCAACGAAATTCCACTCCCACCAGTTAGAGGAAGGACAAGCACTTAAACTTCATATCAATGAACTATTAGAACAGGAAGTTCTAATTAAAGCTATACTCCAATCTCTCCCTACTTATGCGATGAGTCTATTTAGATTACCATCAACTTTGTGCAATGAACTAGCAAACGAGATGGCAAGATTTTGGTGATCATCATCTAAAACCAAAGGAATTCGTTGGGCCAAATGGAGCAAGGCCTGCAAAACAAAAGGTATAGGCAGATTGGGTTTTAAAAGTTTGAATATTTTCAATCTTGCTATGCTCGGTAAATAGGTTTGGAGGTTGATGAGTCAACAAAACTTCCTTTGGTATAGAGTATTGAGTTCAAGATATTTCTCTAGAGGTAATCTAATAGAAGCTGTTGTTGGATGCAACCAATCAAATGTGTGGCACAGCCTTTGTGAAGCCAAGAATATCATCAAAAGGGGGATTATTTGGAGAATTGGTAAAGGCTCTGCAGTTAATATATGGAAGGATCAATGGCTTCCTAGACCATGGCATTACAAAGTCTACTCACAGGTCAAACTACTCCCAGCTGAGGCTGCACTATGCTGCTTAATTGATTAAGGCAATCAGACTTGGCACTTAGCATTGATCAAACAAATGTTCAAAGAGGGTGATGCCCAAGAAATTACTAATATCCCACTAGGTGGCAGGGAAGCGACTCGAAGATGTGGGTCCATAGTCCTTCTAGGGAATATTCAATTAGCAATGGTTACAATTTTATCCGTTAAATTAGCAATAATACAGAAATTAAAGTGACAGGAGAGGATAAGGCGGATGGCAGTAGCGGCTCTACAGATTCAGCACACTCTCAGATATGGCAAGCAATTTGGAAGCTTCCACCCCAAGCAAGATCAGACATTTTGCATGGAGTTGCTGCAACTACTTCTTACCAACCTTTCAAAGGTGATGAAGGAAGGGAATTGTAGAATGCACAATGACTTGCTTGTTATGCCAGCAAAAACAGGAAACAACCACACATTCTCCGTGATTGTAATTTTGCACAAAAAAGAGGCAAACTACCATCCTGGAAGAACTATTCCAAAGCCCAGCTCCACATATATTAGAATGCATTACTGAGGCTGTGCAAAAATGAAAGAATATTTCATTGAAGCTATTCTTCACGGTGTTGTGGAGCTTGTGGAACAACTGCAGTGCTGTTCTCACAAAAAAAGCAAGTCCCCATCACTTATAACCAAGTTTTGCCGAAACTACCTAGCTGAATTTATGGAAGCCAATGCAAAAAAGACAAGGAACCTGGAGGAATTAAATCAAAGTGAGAGGCCAAAGACTTCACAAGACAATAAATGGATCCCTCCCCCTCCTAATTTGGTCAAAATCAACTTTGATGCTATCCGAGAGTTAGTAGGAGAGATATTGGCAGTAATGGCAGAAAAGAGGAGAGGAAATATGAATCCATTCTATGCTGAATGCTTCGCGGCCTGCACTGCAGTACAGTTAGCAAAGGTGTCTCAAGCTCAGGATTTTACCTTTGAATTTGATGCCCTCCAGGTCATCCAAACTTAAAGAAGAAGGATAAGATCACTTGTAGGCCTATCTATTGACAAAATCAAGAGGCAGGTGGAATCATTCAATTCCTACTCACTCTCCCACACCAAAAGAGGAGGTAATGAAGTGGCCCATATCTTAAATGCGACACTCTCTAGCTACTGAAGGAATGACAATTTGGAAGAGTCCCCTACTTTATTCATCATGTTTTGAACAAGGATAGTAAGAACCTTTATCTTGCTTAATGAAACTTTAAGCCTTTCTTATCAAAAAAAAAAGAGAAGAAATCATTTACAGTTGAATGAATGCCTTTAACAAGACTTATGCATGATGCAAACTAAATTAATGAAAGAGCCGAAGGAAACAAAAGGCTTTGGAGTCATAAAGCCCTACTTTGGGCCAAATCAGATAACTAATTAACTTTCTGAAGTTTATGATTTCCTTTATACTTTTAGCCTTTTTTCCATTGATGACTTGCTTACTACATCAAACGTTGATTAATATCCAAATAAAGTTCCAGAAAATATATAATCTTAATCTGATAACCTAAAGATATATTGGAGGGGAATGCAGCAGAAACAGAGCAAGCTCAACCTGCAGCTATGAGAATTTCTCTGGAATATTACAAAATAGTAGCTCTTCATATGATTTGCCAATCTTCAAGGAGTTTGGTGCTTTCAAGATTGCATGTTTACATTAGGGCACAAAGTGACACCCAAGGAGGATGATATGCTCTTGACACTAGACTTGATGCGTGGCGAAAAGAGAGTGATATTCTATGATAACAAATATAATGTGGGATAATGATTTTGTTATGTAATAAGAAATCAATTATTTAGATGATAAGTTATCTCAGATAAACGTAAATATTTTCAAGATTTAATTATGTAATTAATTGAAATAATTTTAAATTTTGCAAATTAATTCAATTTAAAATTCAAAATTGGTTAGATTGTAGGTAAATAAGAGGTTACCAAGTTAAATTAGTTTATTAGATTTAACTTTTAAGTTCCAATTAGGTTTGTTTCAGTAATTTCAGAAATTATATTGGGTTCTCTCAGAATCCAATGGTAATATCTTTCGATTAGATATAAAGTCTTCCAATTGAGGGAAATCGAGTAATCCAAATGACAAATATTTCCAATTCAAATTCAAACAAATAAAATATTTGAATGTTAAAAGAGAAATATAGCTTTATATTGGTTCCTCCTTTGGAATCAATGATAGTTTGAGTACACATTTAAATTGGTCATCAACTAATATTAGTTGAAATTGATATTGTAGGATTAAAAGATTCACTTGAACTTAAGTGTTATCAAGCCATATGTTTTCAATGAAAGCTTGGAGCTTGTTGACCCGAATGAAAAAGAAAAATCTAGAGGATAGAGTGGACTGTGGAGTGCCATGTCCACCTTTAAGAATATTGGTCGAAGCACTGGAGCATCCAAGACAATTAGTGAGTCAACAAGGCAACTCAAAACCATAGAAGTTTTCATTATTTAGGTGGGTTATTTCAAGTAAAAGTCCTTGTTAGGTTAAGTTTGAGTGCATTAGGTTTGAAATGTTCAAAGAGTACTTACTCTAATATTAATTTAAAAAAGTTTTTTAAGTGAATTGAGTTGTCTCTCAATGGATTTGATGGGTGTCTATTAATTGTGGTTTAAGTTGATCGTGGATAAGGCTGAGTAGGTCTAGTACAAAACTTTGTTTTGGCTAGCTAAGCTTAGGTTGACCTATGCCAAACTTAAGTCAACCCAGGCCTTGGTTAGGTCGACATAGTATAGAGAAATATAGTTTTTGCACATAGGTTATTGTTAGGCTGACCTAAATGACTTAGGTTGACCTAGGTTTGAACTATTGGAGTATTTTTGGCTAGCATTTAGTGTTAGGTTGACTTAGGCTCAAGTCAGGTTAATGTAAGCTCTATTTTTAGAAGTTTTTAGCCAGTCATTCTACTTCCATTCTTGGCTTTTTCTGATTATTTTGAGGGCTAATTCTTGATGTATTAGAAAGACCCATTATTTCTAAGGTAGAATTCTTAGATGATTTCCAACATTTTTATATGGTTAAATTTGTTAACGATGATAAGGAAAAGATAGTACTCGTCATTCCTTTCCTAACTACTCCAATTCAAGCCGTAGAACATAGAATGAAGTTTGGCTGCTACATATTATTATTATATCATATTATTTTTCAGAGAACACATTATTGGTAGGTCTCAAGTCCTAGATGTGAAAAGGAGATGGTTGTATTAGGTAATCAACAACTAGCATAAAACCTGTTGAATAAACATGACAAATTCTTTAGGAAATTATGATAAAGTTAGGGTATTTTTTTCGAAGCGATGTAGTTTATTGTCTGGATATAATAAAAAGTGTGCAAGGGCCACCACATTAGTTCCCCTAGTGTAGTGATAAGTGAGCGAGCTTTCGACATCATGCATGTATGTGAATAAAGAAGCTAAAAGAAGATACTAAAATGAGATTAGGAGCTTGAAATATAGATACTCTAACAGGTAAGTTAATGAAGTTGGTAGATATTATGATGCTTGGGATGATTAATTTTTTGTACTTTTAGAAAATGAAATGGTGGAAGGCTAAGAAGTTGATACTTTTTGCTTCAAACTTTGGTGGTCGGATAAGAATAAAATTAGAAATGAGGTTAGTATAGTTCTTTGAGGGATGGTGTAATGTAAGGAATGATGATAGAATTATAATCTTACAACTTGTAATCGGTGAGAAGACTATTGACATTATAATTGTCTATATCCTTAATGTAGGTCTGAATGTAAGTATAAAAAAAGATTTAGAATAATTTAAAAAGTTGATTTAAGAAATATCTCAGGAGAAAAGGATATTTATTAAGGAAGATCTAAATTAGCATGTTGGAAGTGCTGTTGAGAAATTTAATATCATTTACGGTGAATATGATTTTAAGGAGCCTAACGAGTAAGATAAAATTATTTTGAAGTTTTTCTTGACTTATAATTTTGTGATTGTTGATACTCTGTTCAAGAAAGAGATGTGGATATAATCACTTATAAGAATAAAAATGCATATTGATTATTTTCTTATAAAAAAAATAAAATTATTTGAATTATAAAAATTATAAAGTTGTTCTAAATGAAAGCTTGACAATCTAATACCGATTGAAGGTCTTACACTTTAAAATAAAGAGTTAGAAAATGAATAGTAAGTTAGTCGAAACAATATTTTCAGACTCAATGATGAAATATAAGAAATGAGAATAAAATAATGTTAAGAGGAGAGCTTTGGATTTTAGAAAATGAGATATTGACGGGAAAAGTGATCTTATGTAGTGAACGGGTACTAATTGCATCTGCAAGGCAGTAAATGATATGCTTAGAGAATCTAAATGAAAGGCTCTAAGTAATAAAGATGTTTGATAGTAATGACAAGATGTACAAGAAAAGATTAAAGAGAAAAAAATTTATTATAAAAACTTGTTACATGCAAAAATAAGAATTAAGAGAAATTTCTATTGGTGTGAGTCCAAGATAACAGTTTGTTATATAAAAGATAGGCTTTTGGTGATCTATATAAGAAGTTGGATACTAAAGATGAAGAAAGACATATATAGGCTTACTAATATAAGAGATGACAACTAAAATTTTTTTTCAAGTAGAATGTATTAAAGATGAATATAAAAAAGTATATGTTAAATGAGAGTATATTTAATATAAGTAAATGAGTTATTTTCATGAGCATTTCAATGAATGTTGTGATAATATGATTGATTTAAGTGAGCTTAGTATCCAAGAGGGAAATAGAAATTACTTTTTCCTTTGGTATATTAGAAAAACTAAGGTTTAGGAGGCTTTGAATAAGATGAAGTGTACAAAAGTAGTAGGATCAGATGACATTCTAATAGATGTTAGAAATGTATGGAAAATAAATGAGTTTCATAGCTCACAAACTAGTTAATATAATTTTAAAAATAAAATATCAAATAAATGAAGAAAAGGTATACTAGTACCTATTTATACGAATAAAAATAATGTACCAAATTGGTCAGTTATAATGAAATTAATATAATGAGTCATGTATTAAATTTTTGGGAGAGGGTGATCTACCATAGATTGCATTGTAATACTAGGGTGTCGTAGAACTAATTTAGTTTTATATTAAATAGATATACTTTGAAAGCTATTCATTTGCTATAAGATTTTGTGAAAAAGTTTAAAGAGAAAAGAACTATATTTGTTTTTTTATTAATTTAGAAAAAGCTTATGGTAAATCTCCAAAGAAAGTGCTTTGGAGAGTCTTGAAAAAAAAAGATTTACACTGCTTATATTCAAGTATTAAGGATATAATATATATAAAGGGGGCTGATACATGTGCTTGGACACGAGAAAATGACCAAAGATTTTCCTTTACAGTTAGTCCTTTACAGTTAGATTACGCCAATGACCAACTTTAAGTGTATATCACTTTGCATTGGTTTTGAAAGTTCTAACTTGAAACATTCAAGAGGAGGTATCTATGTATATGTTTTTCACATATGATATTTCTCTTGTTGATATGACTAGAGATGTGTTAAGGTAAAATTTAAGTTATAGAGGAATATAAAAGTTTTTTTTATCTTAGTAGATTTAAAACTGGATATATGTTGTGCAACATAGTCAAGACAGAAGCACTAGAATTTGGGAAGTGATTATTGGTGATCAACTTATCAAGAATAGTGAACAATTTAAATATCTTGCTTCAATCATAAAAGATGACGAAATATATAGTGATGTTATTTTCAGAATTGATTAAGTGAAGAAATTCATTTGGTGTGTTACGTGATGTTAAAAATCTCATTGTGATTTAAAGATAAATTTTATAGGATAATAGTAAGACCAATAATATTATATGGTGTTAAGAGTTAGCCCATTAAGTAGAAATATACAAACAATATAAGTGTCACGGAGATGAATATGATATGGTGATTGAGCGAGTGTGCACAAAAGAATAATATGGGGAATGAGTGCATTCGTAAGATGTTGGAGTGGTCTCTATTGAGGATAAGTTCGGAGAGAGTTGTCTTAGATGGTTTGCAAAGATCGTAGGCCGATGGAAGCTTCAATATGCAAGGTTGAGTTTTTGGATTTTACTTATGTAAAAAGAGAAAAAAATAAAAAAAATACATGTCAAGAAACTATGAGGAATGGCCTTGCTTACTTGGAGCTAACTGAGGTGTTATTTGATAGTGTAATGGAAACAAAAAATTCATGTAGCTGACCTCATCTAATGGAATTTAGGCTTGGTTGTTGTATTATTCTTCTAGGATTTTGTATTCCTTCATTTGGGAAGTGAAAAGGACTTCTAAGTTGGGTTACTTAGAGGAGATGGGTGCTTGCCTTCACATTCTAGTGAAGAGGGCCTCTTGGTTTCTACATAGAGGTTGTAAAGCTTTCTAACTCATTCTAGTCGTTTTCTCATTTACCCCGTGCAAAGAAATGATTTTATGGTGAAACGTTTTGTGAGGTGCTTCTTAGAGAGGCAGACCAAGGATGTAGATACCTTGAGGTATCAAACCATGTAAATCATGGTGTTGGTTGTGATGTTTTGTGTGTGATTCCGCATTTACTCGTATTGTTTTTACTAATCCATTTTTGGGTTTTTCTTTGAACGCATACTTTGTGAATTGACGCATCACATTATGTGCTAGGCTACTTTGTGGATTGTCTTGTAGATGATGTCAGGCAAAGATGGAAGGGCTCTGGTTCCTTGATGTTTTATTGATATCATCATTTTGTTAAATGATGATCTCAGCCACCTTTCTTTGCTGGAGTTTCACTTATGCTTCTCATCTTCACGTGGGTGAAATCAAGGAGAACAACAGTCACAAAAGTTTTAGGTGCTGAATGGAATGCTGGTTTGAAGGCATCTTCATGGGAAGAGTCTTCTGGCACTAGCTTCATGATTACTGTGCACTAGCGTCATGATGTGGAGGTGCAAAACAGTGGCGTTAATATGCTTGAAGATAGCCGGAGACTCTTGCTAGGGTGGCTAAGTGTCGAGGACTTCTGGCATTAGCTTCAGCTTGGCCTAGAAATAGCCTAGAAATAATTTTATAGCTTTTGTTGTGTTTACAACCATACTTATGTTGCCAATGTTATCTTTTTGATCCCTATCCCTGCCTTAAAGGTATGTGGAATGAACAATGTCAAATATTACAGGTATCACAACATTGGTAGGAGGGGGGACTGGGCCTGCTGATGGAACTCGGGCAACAACTTGTACACCTTCGCCATTTCATATGCAATTGATGTTGCAGTCTACTGATGATTTGCCAATAAATATTGGTTTTACAGGCAAGGTAAGATCTTTTATACATGTTTGGAAGACTTATTTATTGAATATATTTTTTACTTTTCACTTTATTTATAAGATTTATCTGACTTGGAGCCGTCTGTACTCGTGAATGGGAATGTAGTTACAATCATTCTCATTATTATCCCATTTATTTGAGGTCAATTTTATTAGTCCTTTTTCTCTTGTTAATCATGTCTGAGGACATCTATTATAGTGGGATTATGCCCGGGTTTAACATACTAGATTCTTTTCCGTATGGCATTTATCTAAACTATTTCTATTGGCTTTAATAGTGCACCTTCTCCTTATTGTACAAGTCCATAACACTTAATTCTTTCTCTATAATCTTACTTTGAATGCAGTAATAAGAAAAATCATGTGAATGAAAGCCATATTGTGTGGGCATTTCTATGAATGTCCTTTGAGCTAGCCATCTGCTAGGTTTGGTGAAGTTCGAGATGTTAGCGCTGTTGGCGCATTAGGCATTGATGGTAACTTCTATGATTAATAATCGTCTTATCGGACAGGATGGATATAACAATGATTACTATGTCATGTTTACCAAGGTAACAATTAAATCTGTGGATTATGCTAATGTCAATACTAAGGTAAGGCTAATTCTCTCTCCTTTCTTAATAGGAATTACTCCAAGTTGCATTCAATGTAATAACTATTGTTCCTCTCATCCTCTGTATTTTATCATCATCCAGTGGTTTTTATTGTGCTTAATCTACAGCTCCGTTAGCTTCCAGTTCTCAATGTTAATCAACAGAAAATTTCATGTAAGGTGGCAGCAAATTTAGCTAGTAGTGTTGCTGCCAATCTTATTATACGATATGAGGGGACCTTAAGGTATAAGCTTTACCTTCTCCAGTTAATCTTTATCTAATTGGTTCTCAATAAAATCCAGTATCCCAGATTCTCCCTTCACATAACGATTATCATGCCATTGACTAATTTTTTTTTTATCAGCCTGATGCAAGTATCTCTGTCTACACGCCCACAATTTTTGCCCTATCATTGATATCTTATGTGTTTTGAGGTTTCTCTCTTATTGCAAATGGAATATCAAAGGGATTTAACGGAATCCTAACTGTGACCCGCCCACAAACTTGATAAACTATCATTACATGCCTGGCAATGTTTTACCTTCCCTCGAGAACACCATAATGTGAGTGGAAAACATCTTGTCCATCTGTCTAAAGGCAAATTGCTGCATTTTTCATTTCAATTTGGTCTATATGAAGCCAGAATGACCTCCAAACTCTGTTAAAAGAAGTTATACTGTATTTGGAACTATCTACAACCCAAAATGTTTCCAAACATCATAGAAGAGCAAGCAGGTAGCCTTTCTGTCTTTATCCTTTTTTGTGCATGGAATCAACAGAATCATCTTGGAGAATCATTTAACTAGAAAAATCGAAATGACATGTTCCTTAGGTCTTTGTTATGCTTCCAAATGTATATGGAAATTACCCCCATTGAGAATGGATTTCTTCCATACAAGAGATACCCAAGAGCAAAATATCCTGTTATTTGATTTGTCATATTGTCATCAAATTGTACCTCTTAGCATTAAATATTCATTGGCTAGCTGGTGCTACTCACTATTTGTAAGCTCTTCATTTTTTTTTGTATCTGTCAACTACCTTTGGTGGACTTCCAAGTTGAACTCTCGAACTCGAGTCTTGCTTTTAATTTGGCATCTTCATTAAGGCTGCTTGGTATCTTCGTTAGGGCTCAACTTTGGCCTAATTTGGTTGTCGCTTTAAAAACTCCAAAACTCCTTCAAAAATATTTTCATCAATGTTTTATATTTATTTCACATTATATACAAATTTAAATATTAAAAATCAATTTTATTTCATAACATGCACAAGTCTCAATCTTAAAATATAATTGTATTTCACTTCCTGCACATGCTTAAATAAAATAAATTAACTTTATTTTACATCCAACACAATCATCACTAATAAAATAACTTTATTTCACATCGTAACATTAAAATAATTTTTTTCTCTATCTCAAAAAAACTTAAAACGTCTCTAAAACGTACTCTAACCAAATAAGGCCTTATGCGCCAAATTTAAGCCTTAATTAACTTTGGTGGGTCGTTTTAAGGATTAATTAATCTTTGGTGTACCATAAAAAAAAATAATAATATTTGATGAATTTTTTGGGTTTTTTTAAGCCATACATTGCTTGGGTTTAATAATTGGTGATTATTTGCACAAGTTTTACAGTGAAGAAAGTGGATTAATTAATCTTTGGTGTACCATAAAAAGAAAAATAATATTTGATGAATTTTTTTGGGTTTTTTTAAGCTATATATTGCTTGGGTTTAATCATTGGTGAATATTTGCACAAGTTTTACAGTGAGGAAAGTTCATTTGCTTGCGAATCTTGAACATGACCATAGTCATCTCTTCTAAGCATATACATTTGAGCTCTCTATTGTGGGACAAATATGAAGCGAATAGTGAGGTCTGGAGACCAGCTAATTAATGCTAGTATCACATTCACTCAAACTTAACTTCATTATGGCTAATCTGAATGTTCAAGTATAGACTATTTAAAGAAGGGCTAATCCTGCACTAAACAAAATAGACGATATCAAACTAAATATGTCCATTGAAACTAACTAAAATAAATTTACTTTAAAAAATTTGCCTAAGTCAATGCTAACAAACTCTGTAGATAGTTAAATAAAATACAAACAAAACAATTTTTATCTATCCATCAAAGGCATCAAGGTGCACACTCTAATAGAAGGTCCTCACCAGTCTCAGATATATCATAACTTTTAATTTACAGGGAAATAGTGCAAAGCCAGATGGATTAAAAGAGATCATTGAAGCTGGAGCTATGGGTCTAAAGCTGCATGAAGACTGGGGAAGCACACCTGCAGCTATTGACAATTGCTTAGAAGTTGCAGACATTTTTGATATCCAGGTCATTAAGATGTGCCCTCTTGTATTTTGATCATTTCTTCGCCAACTTCTGTTAATTTTTGGCTTCATTGTTCTGCTTGGATCAGGTCAACATCCACACGGACACTCTAAATGAATCTGGGTGTGTGGAGCATACTATTGCTGCATTTAGGGATAGAACAATACATACATACCACAGGTATACGTTCTCTCACAGCATATGCTGTCATCTATGTACAATTTCGCTTTTCTCGTGAAACATAAAGTTAGCAATTTACCCTATATTATGTTCATTTTTCCTGAACAATAACATGTACAATATTGAAGTACTTTGTCTTGAAAATTTTTTATGCAACATAGTTGCTGCTTGATTGATTTTAATTTTATAATTTCCCAGTGAAGGTGCAGGTGGTGGCCATGCCCCGGACATCATTAAAGTATGTGGTGTAAAAAATGTGTTGCCTTCATCTACAAATGCAACTCGACCTTTTACCATAAACACAGTAGATGAGCACCTTGATATGCTGGTAAAATTTGCGTCTCTATCTGTATCTAGAAGTCATGCTACTTTGAAGGTGAAATCTAATGTTGATGGAAACCTAGCAGTTGATTTGTCATCACCTTGATAAAGACATTCGTGAAGATGTAGCATTTGCTGAATCCCGCATTCGGGCTGAAACAATTGCAGCAGAAGACATTTTGCATGACATGGGAGCAATTAGTATTATTTCTTCTGATTCACAGGCAATGGGCCGTATTGGAGAGGTAAATCTTCTTAGCCTACGTTCCCTAATTTGTGGCATTTGATGCTCAAACTATGTTATGCCGTCTTGCATTTTTTGGTGTTAGAGTTGATCAAACTTTTCTGCTAAATTATTTTATTGATTAATCTCATGGACAAATTATATTTCTATGTTCGTAATGCTGCTGCATAACTCTTGTTGGTAGCTTAATATGATGCACAATTTGCTGATGTATTTATTTTTGTGATTAGGAATGGGAACTATGGTGAAACATTAATCTTGCTCAATTGCTGAAGTGAAAATCTATTCAAAGTTGATTTGATTTTCTAGACATTCAGGCTAACTTAATAAGAAATTGAATAGCTCAGAAACGTTTCATCATATTCGTACATGCACTTATTTTATTACATTCTTATAGTTTATTGTGTTTCAATCTTTGAAATTGTCTCTGTGTTTGTGTGATGAATTCAATATGTATATTACTTGACTTCTTTAAGTTGTTAGTTGTGGTAGCTTGATTTGGCTCATAAGCATTTAATTTCTTATTGACTCCTGTCAAGCTAAAAAGACACTCTCCAGTGTTTTTCGTTCTCAAGTTGCTTGAATTTTTAAATTCAAAATTCTCATTCAGGAGATTATTCTGGCAAGTCTGCCGCATGGCTTTTTCTGTGCTCTAGTATGTGCACTACGTTAGTGTCTCCTTCCTCTATCATTGCACAGTAATATCTGATTTGACACTGTTAATCATCTATTGCAGAACATGACACCATTTTTAGTTGAGTAATATGATTAAATGTTGGGAGAGTTATTACATATCACCCAAAAATATGACTCCATCGCTGCCCTCTTCACAAAATTTTAGCTATGGAGTGACATGTATTTGAAAGAGGAATTTGGGTGGCAGGTTTGTAAATGCCCCTTAAATGTTTTAGAGTATATAGGTTATCTATGATTCTTAGTGGATCTATGATTGTTATATGTACTAAATGTAATGTGTGAAATATGTGCTAGCTACATTTTCTTATATATATAGCTAGTTAGACTTTCTAAAATGTTTTCATTAGTGTGATTTCTAGAATTGTGTCCTATAATAGGGTAGTATTATTGGTTGTTTCTTCTCTTGACTTCGGTCTATGAGAGAGGAAGATATCTTTGTTATCAATTGGACGAACCATTTCTTTCATTTCAACGTTGTATTAGAGTAACTCAAATGCCATTTGCTATCCACCGGAATAGTTACTCGCTATTTAGATTTTAACGGAGACTAAGGGAGTGAGGAGAGATTTCTTAGAGAGAGGGGTGGAGGGAGGAGAGATTTCCCCACTGGCAACTTTGACCATGAGAATTGAGAGATTCTGTCGAGTTAAAAGTGGTCGTCGGAAGGGGAGAGTGACTGAACATCGCTAATTCTCCCATCTGAGGACCACCATCTCCTATGAACTAGGAGGTAGAGTTGGGAAGAAGATACAAATCAAATTTTGGTATCAGGGCAGTTGACACTTTATTTAAAATTTTTATAATCTCCAATCAAATTGGGATCTTTCAGTTGATAATGTCCTATGACAAAAATCATGTATACTCGAAAACTGCCGAAAAAGCCAATCGAAATTGACAAAGGAGGGGTTATGAAATGTGATAATTTATCATCATTTTAATTTCATTGTAAGAACAATTACGTTACTTTGGCCCTAAAATAGTCTTTATTTCTATTTAATTTAATTCTTCGGCCTCGATAAAAAAGGATTTGAATTGTAGTTTCAAGTGACGAGGCCACCAATGAATAGCTCACTTCATTCGAAGGAACCTCGTAGAGGAGCAAGGGACCTAAGAAGATGTCGAACAACGAAGAGGGGTAGAACTCTGACTTCAATAACATTGCCTTACTCTAGTAACAAATGACCACCGTGGTGAAGATAGTCAATTGCATTATCGGTGGACAAAAAAAACCAACCAGGCGAGGAAGACTATATGAGGAAAACCTACTGCCTGTATGAGGACTAGAGAATCACCTTGGGAAGTGGAGATGGAGACAACCCTTGTGCACCTTGGGAAAAGTCAAAAGGTTCAAAGTGGCGGCCAAAATTGAACCAACGAGCTATGACAGGAGTTTGAATGCTGAGAAGCTAAACGCACAAGTAGATAAGCTAGAGACCTGTTTCGAACTTTACGGCTACGAATAGTTTGGACTCTGTGATACTTCCTTTTTGGTTGTAACTTTTGAAATAAAGACTGTACAAACTTGTAAATAGCTATAGCTTTCCATGCTAGACTTATTCCATTTAGTTGGCTGGTGTAATTCCCATCGTCAACATGAGGGAGATGAGATCCCTTGTGATCAGTAGAAACAATTGATCAAAGAGGAGTTCTACCTGCTTAACTATGAGTAAGGTTGCTAATTGGAATGGTTCCAATCAAAAAAGTTCAATCCAAATCAGGACTATTTTTCCCATGTCCAAGACCAGTTTAGAGTGGTTCCATGATGACAGAAACAAAACCTAGTTTGATTCTAATGTCA
>JAEMOT010001062.1:265461-276621 GCA_019297695.1 Apostasia ramifera | reverse complement strand
TATATATATATGTATATATGTATATATATATATGTATATATGTATATATATATATGTATATATGTATATATGTATATATAAACGGGCAGGGACATTGGACCACATAGCACGTGTTAGCAGCAACAAAAAAATAGTTTTTTAAAGTGCAATGGCCAAATGACTGTTTAAGGTCATTTTGGCCATTTTTCTTTGTTGCATGTCCTTTATAAAATGAGGGACTTACATTTTGTCCAAACAATTAATCTCAACACATCATTATTACATTCGCTCTCTGTTAAATTATCTCTAAAATCAATTTTAGCTCTCCAACGGCTTGCTAGCATTGTCCCATTAGTGCTTCCTCCAAACACCGATAGATTGTGGATCTGGATTACATTTCGGATTTCTCTATAATATGGAATGGATCATCACAATAGTACCTTCTTTTGTCTGCCTTGGCTCGTGACATTTTAGTAAGGCAAGCAATGATTGTGATATTCGAATTAACCTTTTTCATGACAGAGAGAATAATCAGAAACTAGATGTTATTTCTCCGCTTTCACTTTATGTATACATGTTTACAAGATTGATTTGCAATCAAGTCAAGAAATCTAAAGTACAATTTTGTAAGCTAGTTCAAGAATAACAACTTGGACAAGGAAGAGGATTACATGAGAAGAATTATTTGCAATTATAAAACTTGATTTTTTTCTTTTGAAAAGCATTAATGTACTCTTATTTCAGATTAGTGTATGTTTTTATCTCACACGCGTATATGAACAATTTGTAAACTTCAATGTATTCCTTTTTTGTGCAATTAAAAAAATTAATTGGACTGGACAAGAACTGGTTGGGAACCAGTTCCATCAACAGGACCGAATGCGGCCCGATTCTATGAACCATGATCCAGTTCTGAACCTAATTAGAAAGGACCGAACCGGTTTTGAGTTGGCCCACATCGGTTTTCTTCCAACCAAACCTAGGTCTGCCAAAATAGGATTGAAATCAAAGCAGACCATAGAGTTTCAAGTTTCAACTCCAAGCTATCATGTTAAGCGTCTTGTTAGAAGATAAGTCGAAGCTGAAGAAGTTCACTGCGGCTTTGCATGGGCATCCTATGTGTGAATTCTAGAATTTTCCTACGCTGAGCATTGAAGTGGGAAGTGCGCTTGCAATATCCATAGAAAAGAACCAGCCTCAAGAGGAGATGCGTTTATGAGTAAAACGGTATGCCATTCACGAGACCACCCCTTGGAATGGAGACTCAAGAAAACCACCACTGTAGTCACTTCTAGATCACTAGTCAGACAAAAAAACATGTATTGGAAACTTTATCTAGAGCTATGTTCAAAAAAATGAAGAGAGGAAACAGGTTGTAGTCATGGAACCCAAGGAAAGACCCAAATCAAACATACATAGAAACCTAAGTAAAGCGTACCCAACTCCATCGTTGATGGCAACATCGCAATAGGTGGAGGCATTTTTGTTATCTGTAACCTATGAAGCACCGATACTTTATGAAGTCTAATGTATTTGTATCATATCCGTATCAAATACCGATACTCCACCGATACGTATCGTATCCGTATCAGATATCGATACTCCACTGATACGTATCTGATAAGCCACGTGACATATCAATTTTTATTTTTATTTTTTAAAAATCTGATACTTCCTGATACCTTTTCGATACTTTTTCGATACTTTCTAATACTTCTAATTAGAAAAAAATATTAAAACAGTTGATTCGGCCCACACAATAAAAAATAAAAAAATATCTTACATAAAGCACAGCTCATGTATAGATTTGAACATTAAGATTTAGAGAGATATATTAGGTTACGCAATTGGGATCACAAAAAATTTTACACAAACTAGTGTTTCAGTAATAGAAAAAGATTTGGTATTCGCAAGCAGATTCACCGTTTATTTTTGCTAACTTTTTTGTGATCTTATAGATACTAGTAACGTTTCTACTTTTTTACCTTAACTGATATTATGTTTATTTTTATTGGACGTCGATCACATTTTTTTTACCTTAATCAACTTTATATTGCGAAAAGTATAAGATTTTGGTCTTTTTATTTTATCTATTTATTTAATTAAAGACTTAAAAAAAGAACATATATATACTTTAATCACATTAGTATATCTTGATTTATGTCACGACATTTGTATTATTAATTGTATCTCATTTGTATTAAGCTAATCTATTTGAATGAAATTTAAATTAAAAATAAAACTAATCTACTGATATATATATATATATATATATATATTTAAACTCTTATTTCATGTAAATATTTGACAGATTGGGAAGCAATTAAATAAGCTTTATAATATTATTTAAAATTTAATTTTTTTTTAAATTCAATAGTTGAAAGATTTTTTTTATTTTTTCAAGTTAAATTGTTTATAATATTGCTTTAAGTGATATAAAAAATATTTAAAAAAATATAATTAATTTGAAGAAAATTTAAAAAATATTTTTGAAATTTATAACAACAATTTGTATAAGTTATTCTCATCTACCATAGAACTATATCTTAAATATAAGAATATAACGTATTATACATACATATATAACAGTTGTATCCTAACGTATCCGTATTTTACTTTTTTAAATGTCATTGCCATATCCGTATCGCCTTGTATCCATATCGTCATATCGTACTCGTGCTTCATAGTTTGTAGCTAATCCACGAAGAGAACTGGTGGGGTCACCATGACAGTATACATTTGACTCCTTCCATATCTGTTTGATGCTTATTGGAAAGGCTAACTAATTATTTCCATATATAAATTGAATTTGTTGAAGAATTTAGCAACTAATTTGGAACACAAGTTATTCATCATTATTTTTAATTATTTATATTTTTTACTTGAGTATAGGTTTATTTGGTATGTTATTTTCTACATTTATTTTTTGTATTTTCTATTTTATATTATGAGATCTTTATAAATAAGAGTCTCTAAGCATTATAATAGTTAATAATGAATGAAATTGTGTTTGAGTGCACAACTAGATTTGGGTTAAAAGATCGATAGTCTGGATAAGAAAAGATGAGGGCTAGCCTTAGGTTAAAATTTTTAAATTAGCCTAGTTATGCCTAAATATTTTTTAAAAAACTTATGATTTTTTCCTCTAAGTATCTACTTCTGCTTCACTTCATGCGATTGGCACAGAGGAGGCCCGCACGAACTTCTATGTGCACATGCGGGATACTTTTTGCACTTGTCCAGCATGCCTTGCTGCAATCGCACGAAGCCAGCAGGCAACCATGCGCTCTCGGCACTTAACATCTACACTAGTGAGCCTCTTTACCCCTCACCGATGGCGTTCCCAGATGTGCAAATCTCCTACAACTCATTGCCTCTCCCCCTGATCGCGTGCACCTCCATTTGCACTGCATGGTCACTTTGTCTCCAACAACAGTGCATAACCGCTTCGCCTTAGTGTTGACACTGCTTACCTCCATGCATTAAGACTAGCTCACTCAACTTTATTGATTTCTAGGTAGCTAGGTCCTCCCGTCAGCCCGATATGCACTTGAGTTCTTTAAATTCAGGTATAATCTCTTATTGCCAAAATTAGTTATTGATTATTAAGTTTACAAAATCTATTTGCTCTATTTGATTATTTCGGTAGCTCTAATTGAAAGATTTGCTATTATAGTTGAGTGATTATTTTATTGTTGGGATAATTTGTGAGTTACCAGATTAAATCCTTGGTACTCTAAATCTAATCTATTGAATTTAAATCAATATGCCTTAAGTTAATTGATAAATTCTAATTTATCAAGCAATTCAGTTTAAAATTTAAAATAATTTGTCCATGGGATTTAAAATCTCCTTTACATATAATTATATTTTAGATAACAACTTGTGCTTGTTAAAACTAATTCACTAATTATTTTTGTTAATTATAAAATTTAAATATCATTTCAATTTTCAAATAGTGTCAGGAAGTCTTCATCTTCCATTTACATGTCAAGGAGCTTGTCATAGCCGTAGTTAATAACGACAACCAATAAAGCCTGAGCTTACCGGCCTTATCCAGTGACTAGGTCAAATACAACCTCACGCTTGAGGTCCTATAATTTCGGGTGGATCAATAAAGAAAGGACAATGGTCATCCGATCACTATGCCGATTTCGATTCACCATCATCGACATTACTTTAGTGAAGTGGTATGCGAAGTGGTGGCATTAAACAACTATTAGATGGTCTTTGGGAGTTCCTACTTGTATGTTTTGGACAGGGTCTACAATAATAAGGCTCACACATGGATGCTTACTAATGACAAGAAGACCTGCCTTGTTGGCTGAGATTACATAGCAACTGCCGACGCCAAGAAAGCAAGGCATACTAGAAACCCAGAGGAGCCTTGTTAAAAACTTTTTTTTTATGCAAGGGCATTTTGAAGAGAAGACTAGTCAATTCAAAAGCCTAGAGGTTTCAACCTAGAAAAGGGGTGATGTGAGTCTTCAACTTTAGAATACATGGCAAGTGATCCAAACTATAGTGTACGAAGACCCAACTTGAATCTTGGATCAATTCCGGAGGAATCTCAAGGCAACGTGCGGGACAAGAGGAGTAAACCCCAAAACAAGAAGCCTTAGAAAGAAAGCCCACAAGGCAAAGAGTCTTGTAAGAAGCCACAGTTCTGGGGACATCACAGGCTTTTCCAGTATCTCAACTATTATAGCCCGAAATGCCTCAAAGTCCGCTTTCTAGCACAAGGACTTGGTGAGTCTAACATTCATGCCTAAGATCATGATGAGGCCCAATGAGGATGCACTAGAAACCGAGTAAACATTGGTACTCAAGGTGATGCTATTGTCAGAGGATGTGTTGGAGCCTAGAGACCGCCACTTGATGCTGCCCAAGGAGTGGAGACCCACCAAGCGAGGGAAAGCATGATAAAGGAGATTGCTGATTTGATTTTCTATTTTATGCTTGTAAACGTACACACATACGTAGGAATATCAATAGTGTTATCGACTGCTTAGCCCACCTAGCAATGCTAGGGAATTTTAAATTGGATAAAGGAATGCTCCTCCCTTCTGATTTTTTTTTTTGCATTTCCATATTTTTTATTTTTGCTATATCTTTAAAGGGGATGTCACTTAGGTTGGACTTTTTTTACCTTTTGTTTTAATAGATGGCCCGGGCCACACTTTCAGGAAGAACCCTCAATTCAAAAAACTTGTATGAAGGATCGCTAGGAAATAAAACTCTTAGGAGGCGTTTAGTACAATGTTATTTTAATATTATTTTTTATTATTTAGAGAAAATAATTATTTAGTTTGATGACATGTATAGATGATCTTGTAAAAATTTATGAAATTGTTATTTAAAAAATAACATCTAGATATCGAGAAATTTAGATAACGTGATATAATATCAAAATAATATTGAACTAAATACCCTTTTTATAGAGGTCTGGGGAATTCCTAGAGAAAAATAAAATCCGAAGAGACCTCTAAAACCATCACCCGGCCTGTAAAGACCCCATACTGGACATGTCCTGTAGGATTACAAGAAAAGCCTTTGGAACTGCCTGGAAAGATGCATACATACTCACAAGCATCCATGCATTGAAAGCAACAATCAAAGGCAAACGGAGAACTATACTTAAGGAATGAAAAAAATTCTAACCCGCTTTTTGTGCCATATTAATAGGAGAAAGATCTATGTAAAAATCAACTCTTCTTTAGGCACTTCTTTCCTAACTTGCCTCCACCAGCCACTTTTTTCTCATATCGATGATTTCCCCGAGAGCGAGTGAGAGAAGGAGGAAAGATTCTGCCACTATTGACTCCGATGATGAGGGTTTAGAGATTCTGATGGGCTACATGTGGTCGCACTAGGGGAGAGCACAGAAACCCGTTGTTCCTCCCATCCAAGCACCACCATATCTCATAAACTAAGAGGTACAATCGAGACAACTCAGATACAGATTAGTTGCTAAGTTTCTTTGTGTGAGTCACTAAATAGACCTTGTTTTGTAGATCGATACCAAAATTGATACAAAATGTTGCGAAAACAAAGTCGAAAGATAGTGGAATTAAATGGAACTAGAGTTTCAAGAATTTTACCTAAGGTTTCTAGAATCCCGCACCCTAATCCATTCCAGAGCTAGATTACATACAAACTCAAATTTTTATTCATCATAGGCTAGCTAAACCCAAGTATATGATTCATTTAAAGAGAACTAATCTCATTCTAAAGTAAAGGCAAGTTATACGAGATCATACAAACCCACTAATAATAAATAAATAAAAAGAATTTGACTAAGGACACATTTTGTCAATGTCATCATGATATGTCATATTGTTTGAGGAAATTGAGTATTTGGTTTGATGACATATTTTGATAAATATAAAAAATTACAAGATTATCATTCTAAAATAACTTATAGATGACGTTTTTTTTTTGTTGAATGTATGACACTTTTTAAATTGAGTGGTATCTAGATGTCGCTTTAATTGTAATAAAGGTAAAGTTGGAATGATTGTTTATTCTTTATCTTTTAAAATAATGAAATTGAACTAAACAAATAATAATTTAGAGATAACATTGACATCTAGATAACACTAAAATCTAAATAGCATTACACCAAAGGCTCTCTAATTCAAATCCATGACAACCCTTCTAAATAATAAAATAAAATAACATAAAACTAAAATAATCACTAATCATATTCATCTATGATATCAAGGAGTGTGATCTAATCTAGACTATTGATCATCAATATATCCCCATCACTTTTAATTTGCTTTCCTAAACTTAATTAGGATACCTTCAATGTAGGTTTCCTTTTTTATTTTTTCTGCGTAAAGAGGAGTATCTATACTTATAATTTTGATAAATATTGCTACTCTTGTCAACAATCTATGATCCCATTTTATGAATAATGAAAGATCAAATGCTTATGTCATGTAACAAAGGTCACCAACTTGGGTAGTGTTTTTTTGACAGATGCTCTTTGCTCAACGATCTATTGTGCAATTCCTGTACTTGCATACTATTCTTGATATCCTCATAACTTAAAGATTCATTTGAGACAGCTTTCCCTGACTGATGATTTTATTTTTTTTGGATGAAACTGATGATGAGTTTTTGGAAACAATGGAATGTGAAAGATATGATACATTTATTTAGTTACGTTCTCATCTCATTTTACATAAACAAATAGGCACATACAAGTAGATGAAATGGGAATAAATAAGTTTTTTTGAATAAAATCAAGCAGCACTGAATACGTTATGGTTATAATAAGCTTATCCTTGCTCTTATGATGAAACTAAAAGGTACCGATAAATTTTTTAGTCCTTGCTACTTGAAAGAGCAGGTGCTACTATATTGGTGTCATTTATGCTTGAATATGCCTGATACTGGTGACGATATGGACAGGTGATTACTCGCACGTGGCAGACCGCGCACAAGATGAAACTACAGAGAGGTAGATCGATTGAACCAACTGGATCTGAAAATGACAACTTTCGTATTAAACGCTACATAGCAAAATACACTATTAATCCTGCAATTGCCAATGGATTCTCTGAGCATATTGGTTCAGTTGAGGTATGCATCAACTGGTTTCCTTCTTTGTTTTTCATTTGAGTGCAAGGTTTACAGCCATCAAGCCTTTTATACGTTCTTCTTCGTTTTTTATTTGAATGCATACAACAACTGACATAAATCTTATGCTTTAATTCCACTTTTATTCCATGAAGAAAACAACATGGTGAGTACCTAAAATAGGCATAATTTTCAGTGGAACTGACCAGAAAGAAATTGATGGCAGACTGGCTACAGATTCATGCGATTTTCACTAAACAATAGTTTAGGCAAAAAGAAAGGGTGGCATATTATTTTTAATATTCCAATTAAAGGGGAGGATTTAGTTGGTCCTTCTAATGTATCTGAAATATCTTGATTTTTCACCTTTTATTGTTCGGAACTTTTTTTTTTCTACTTTTGTTGTTTTGGAAAGTTTTTATTGTTTTTCTTCTCTCCTATATTAGCAGCATTACAAATTGCCCGAATTGCTTTAAATTTCCCACCTTTGATGAATTGAATAAAATCATCCCTAATTTCTGTTGTGGAAAGTCTCTTCTTCCCTTTCATCCATTTCTCATTCACTTTTCACGTTCTACGTCAGAAATGCATCATTTCGTTTTTATCAAAAATGTTGAGTATAAGTTAATGTAATAGCTTCTTATCTGTTACTCTTTTATGAGAAAGATAAAGATGCACAAATAAGATGCATGTTTACCATCAAATTCTGCTGCTCTTAACGGTTATAGAAGATGATAAATAATTTGTACAGGTTGAAAAATTAGCTGATCTTGTTATGTGGAAACCATCGTTCTTTGGTGCAAAACCTGAAATGGTGATCAAAGGTGGTGCCATTGCATGGGCCAATATGGGTGATCCAAATGCTAGTATTCCCACACCTGAGCCGGTAAAATTTGTTTGCTAATCTGTGTCTGTTGTTTTGTTTTAAGTTTAAATTGTTTGATTGCCATAAAGAAGTTGACTATTTTACCATAAATTGTTTTCTGAAATTCAACCATAAATTGTTTTAGGTTTACCATGCTGTTATTTTTTTTTTTTATATTTAACTATTTCCTTGGAAAATTTGAATTTTTCTATTCAATTACTATAAGAGGCTGTTTGGATTGGGGGTAGGATAAACTAATCCGGGGTAGCTTACCCCCATTAACTTACCCCAGCTGGGGTAAGTGATTTAATGCAATTTTGTGTTTGGATGATAATCCGGGTTAACCTGGGATAATTTTGTATTTTGTTTGGTAAATTAATAACTTAACCCAGGATAGTAAACAAAAGAAAAGATAAAAATAAAAAATATATATTTACATACCTTCTAAATTCATGATCTAATCAATAAATATAAAAACAATAAACTTCTAAGTACATGATCTAATTAATAGTTTGACAAATAAATACAAAAATAGTACAATCTTCAATATGAAAAATGGAAAAACATGAAGTTGTAAATATTCATCCAACTCAACATTGGCATCTGTGCAAGGTTTTCTCCTCTGAGCCAAAAATCCAGTTAATATAACTACTTTGGTCAGCTAATAAATGATTTAGCCGGCAGTTGGCCATAGCAATGTCGGAAGCTCATGGTGGCAATTTGGGCAAGGTGGAGAAAGCCTGCTATTATAAGTTAGCAGTAAAATGGCATGCAGTACTATTGAATTTATGGTTGTTTCTCTGAAAAGCAGCATAAAAATATAGTGAGTTTGTCGATGAATTTGTGAATATTTCTGAATATTTTGCCATTGAGTTAAAACAGGAGACATCTCGTCAAAAAAAAAAAGAGACATCAACATTTCTATTTTTTAAAGTAAAATAGAAAATTACAGGTTTAAGTACTTCTCACATACAATGAAGTGAAATAATATTAACTTTGCTTTAAGAACAAAGCGGCATGATTAAAGGAAAATTTACGCACTAAATGCAGTGGGCCTTCAAATGCTTCTACATGATGATTTGGGAAAAAAGCTATAATACAAAATAATCTAGCTCATCCACAACTGTTCAATAATGTCTGTT
Organism: Apostasia ramifera; assembly: GCA_019297695.1. NCBI lineage: Eukaryota > Viridiplantae > Streptophyta > Magnoliopsida > Asparagales > Orchidaceae > Apostasia > Apostasia ramifera. Next base: position 267,048 of record JAEMOT010001062.1, on the reverse strand, counting down.
CAGATAATCTCCCATCTTCGTTGTTTGCTTGTGGACATATGAGTTATCGGGTCTTCATCTTCTGCCTCATCATGTTCTATGTCAGCCTTACACATGTTGAAGCACATATCATGACCATGATGCCTGCCAATGTAACTATACAAAATATAACATACAAGTACAATATCTGCTTGTATATTAAAGGAGAACGGTTTCATATCAATTAGCATTTTAAACTGTTTCTTTAATATACCAAATGTGCGTCCAACTACGTTTCTGAGTTAAACGTGTCTATGATTGTACAACTCCTGCGGAGACTCATATCTTCGTTGTGTACAATTACGAAAATTACTTAAATGATATCGTACGTGACATACTGGTGCCAAAAGCTAGTTATTATTAGCATATTCAGAATTAACCAAGTACATCCTTCCTGATTTGTTTACAAGAAGAGGAAAAGCTACTATAAGCATAAATAGTCACATTGACAATATTATTTAACTTAAATTATCTTGTGGTACTGAAAACTCACCTTGCTCGAGTGCCCATTTAAGAATACGCAAGTCAGCAGCCGATCCTTCCCACTCAGTTGCAACATATACAAATTATCAATCAAAAGAGATAGCAGCCATAATATTTTGTGATATGAAATGTTTTCTATTCCTATATCAATTTTGCTTGCTAACAGAAACTATGATAGGAACATATGTTCTGTCAATAGCACCAAGCATATTTTTAAAATATGGATGAAAATGTGAGTTATTTCGAATATGAGGATGACATGATCATCTTTCAATGCCAGGACTTCATGTAGGATTTGTCTAAAATTACGACTAACAGTCTCTAGTGAGTGTTGGAAAAATTCACACACTGTGATAGCTACCAATCTATGCAATAACTCAAAACAATACTAATTATTCTACAGCTAGCATGAATCGAGTGTCTCTTAGAACACCACTGGTGGGGACACGACGACATCGGACCGTCGATTTGTTTCAGACAGAGTCTTACATTCGACGGTCGAGATCTCATCACGTGGCGTCGATCTGGATGGAGGATTGATCTGCAGATTTGGCAGCAGGCACGATTGGTGGCTGATCAGTGGATTGGAAATCCCCATTTGAATCAATTTATTGATTTGAATGGGAATATTCCAAATTTTGGGCTGATCTCATTTATTTCCTTCTATTTTTAGATATTTGTATTTGGCATGTCGTAATCAGTTTTTATTTCAGTATTTATTTCTGCAAATTTGAATTTCGACTGTAATCGCCTATATAAGGGCAAGAACTAGTACTATTTGTTGGAATTCGGGAATGAAATTATTTTGAGTTTGAATATTGTGTGTTATATCCAGGTGAAGGGAAAGGTTAGGGCCTTGGGTGAAAATCCCTAAATACCTTAAAGAAATTTAAGGTATTTCCCCAACTTTTCTCGCCTTTGAATCACTATTTCAGCTCAGCCAAAAACCCAGGCCCTTGCAAGTAATTTTCCAGCCCTAATTCCCCAAGCAGAGCCCCGGCTCGGTCTCTGTGGCTGAATCCACGCGTGCGCCGCCCGGTCCTTCGCGGGATCAGCTCCGCCCGCCCTCACCGCCGTCCGGCGAGC
>JAEMOT010001062.1:245983-265360 GCA_019297695.1 Apostasia ramifera | reverse complement strand
GGCTCGCTCGCCAGCACCTCGCCTCGCTCGGCCCTGCCGCGCCACTGGCCGGCGAGCTCACCGACCCTCGTGGAACACCTCCGCATTCCCGGCTCGCCACTCTGTTCACCCGCACCCCGCATCGCCTTCTGTTCGTCTACCTCGACACCATCCGCTTTGGATCGCCTTGACTCGTCCCTATGGTGTTGGAATCTCGACTTGAGGTAAATTTGAACATCAGCTGAATATTTCGAATATCTTGCGAGATCTTGTAGTGGTGTCTGCTATTGAAACTGTTTGATTTGCTCACCCGTGTGACCTGAACATTATTGTGTGATTAAATTGCTGTTGGGTAATATTACATTGTGAGGATACCCATAATATTGCGTATCCTGGTTCGACGTGTTGAAATATGGTTGCCCAATATCATTTGATAAATTTATTAAATATCATTTGACTTGTTTCTAGGTATTTAAAATTGATCTGTTTCTCATACTTATAGTTTCTTAGTTATCACATGGTTATCATTAGAGATATTCCTGAACCAATTTATGCTTATCCGTTTTAATTATTTACTGATCTCTAATCTGGATTACATCTTGCATATTGTCCCGCATCAACCACAGTCTATTAACATATCCCTCAATCCAATAAAAGTTTGTGCAGGCATACAAAAACAGTTGTATGCTTGTACATCATGCCTATTTAAGATCGCATGGATATACAAGTTACCAGGATATGCTCTATCATATATAACTCGAGGAACTCTTATGTCAGATTGATCTAATTTAGCAAACTTAGAAATAAATTTCAGTAAGGCTGTCTTTTCATCCAAACTTGTTATCAGGTTCGCAACCTCATTCCCATAAAATTGGCTAATATTCATCTGTAGCTTAATATTAGAAAGGCAACTTTCAATCAAACATAAACATGTCTTATTATTCCAACAACACAACACAAGGATAACGGTACAAATCATATAAAAAAGATAAAACACAAATATTATTATCAAACTTCAACAACACAACAAAACAAAAAGACAGTTATTTTGTAGAAATCTAAAGAGCAGATCAATAGAATATAAATAATAAACTAGAAAGTGGGGGAAGAATCAAAGGATGGGTTTGGTCGATCAATAAATATTGGCATTCGTCCAAATTGAGCATGTCGCATAACAGTAACACTAACTTAGGTTTCTAAGCCAGGCCCATCCAGCATCATGAACACTGTAATGTTGTTAGGAGTTTTGTTGGATGCATTTATCATTGCACAAAGGGCAATATTCGTAAAATTCTGCATAGATGTTAACTTCTTCATTGCGTCCTCCATAGTGTACGGCATTGCGCGTTGTATTGCCTGCAATGCAACACTTGTTTTGTTCCTTGCCTCAGTTAGCAACGACTCTGCATCTTTCTTAGTAAAAGTTTTTTTTGTCGTCTACATTGCTTACATGTTTTAGCCGCACTTACCTCCACTTTCAGATAAAGGTTCGCATGTTACATTATTGTCTTCAACGAAAACATAATTCTCAGCAAAACTAGAGTCTTCCCCATTAACATATCTAACATCAAAATCTTGGTCGTTAAACTCCATCTCATTTCCGTGAACATTTAACTCCATCGTTGGATACTTGGTCATTGATACATAATTCACAGAACACCTTGCGTGGTTTTCTAATGCATAAGTGTTCTTAGTCGACTCCCCAACTGCTTCGTAATACTTGAAGGGTTTTCTTCGTAATGATTCATATTTTGGGTGAACCTACAAAAATTAAAACTATCAGTTGAAGAAACATAAAATATTGTTATTCAAATTTGACAAATAATATTATGTTACACCTAAAAAAAATTTTCCCACAGATCATCAATAGTATCTAGTATGTTTTTAATTGGATCTCATCCTCATCTACTTCACCCAGCAAGTTCATGATACTTCTTATATTCTTTTTTTAAAGTTTTCTAAGCATCTTTGAGTTGTTGAGTCATTTTCTTATTACCCATTTGGCTATTGTATGCTTTAATTATCTCAGTCCAAACCAAAGATGTTGGATTCTCATTAACCACATCTCTGTTATCGTGTTTCCCAATGATTAGTAAAATTAAGATATCTCTTTCTTCGTATCACCTGTTATGTGGAAACCATCGCTCCATTAACCACATTCCCATCACCTGCTATTTTAAGTTAAATTCTGTATGATCAAATGTTTTGTTATAATTATTATTAAAAAGCTTTTAAAAAAATTTATTCATCTATGTTAGATATTTTCTTTCCTAAAAAGTATTTTGTAATCTTTTTCCTTAATGCATTTTACTTGAGTCAAGTTTTTAATTTTATTATCTCTTATCTTAGTAAATTTGTATAAGTATTTTTCTTCTTTTTTGGTATCTAACTTTTTATATAAATCCTCAAATTTCACATTTTTTTTATAATATAGATTATTTTCTTGGACTATTGTCAAGCTATTTTGTATTTCTCCTAATTTTTTTTATTCTTACATTTGTACTAATCTTTATAGCATATCTTTTTTTTCTTCTTGCACAATCGATAACTCTTCATAATTTTTTAACCTCATTATTGCATCTATTAACTCAATTTTGGCTCGGTAAAAAGCATTACATTCCCATGTTTACCTCTCTACCATGATACCATGAATAATTGACATTGCAAAAAAAAACTTAGGCTAAGAATTAATCAAGTGTAGAGATACAGTAATTATCTCAACCACAATAATAAAGCAATATCATTGCCCACATCTTTAACGTTATGAGAAATCAAAATCAGTTAAAATATGCAGCAAGTTCATAATATCATCTTTTATGCGGACTGAAAATGTATGCCTGCAGCTTTTTAGAAAACCTGAGCATATAAGTCGTATGATATGACAAATATATGTCCTATTAGATTACTCAGCTTCCGGCAATTTCATCTCACTTCAATCACTTGCGATCATTCTACTTAAATGAATTGCTTTAAAATATGAATCATAAATTGAATTATGCCACAGATCAACAAAAATAATATGATTCGAATAAGGGTAGTATCCAATGATGTGAAACCATAAAAACAGCAAAATCACAAAATAGAAAAACTACAAAGATAATATGGTTCGAACAAGTATAGTATCCAATGATGTGAAAACATAAAAGCAGCAAAACCACAAAGTAGAAAAATTACAAAAATAATATGATTCAAACAAGTGTAGTATCCAATGATGTGAAACCACAAAAATAACAAAACCACAAAAACATAAGAACCACAAAAACAATATGATTTGAAAAGTGTAGTATCTAAAGAAGCACAGAAATAATAGAAAATACATAGCATAGCAAATATTTACATAAGTTTGTATAATTGAACTTACCAAAGAAGCACATAGACAGTAAAACCAAACCAATATACTGAAAATAGGAAGTGCATGTAACATAAGCTAGCACATCCAGCAATAAACAGGAAAATCAGCAAATAATTAAGGAGGAAGCAGCCAACCACCATTGACTCCAGTAACATGACATCCACCAATAAAATAAGAAAAACAGTAATAATCAAAGTAGCAAACAACCAACCAACCACAATTAATGGAAATAACAATTAGACAATAATTTCAAGATAAAAAAATATAAGTTGTAGTTGAGAGTAACATGACATGTTATAGGGGCAACATGACATCTTTTCAGAGGTAACATAGCATGCATGAGACAAATCCAACAAGAACAGTAGAGAAGACATCAGCCTCAATTTGTGATAAAGCCTAATAATAAAAAGTGAACTCTATCTCAAGATGAACACATGAAAACTTTCAACAGCAGATAAATGTAAGTCAAATGAGAATGAAATCATCTCAAGTTGATTTTTTTGTTAATCAGCAACATCATATAGGAGCATCATAATATGAACACATAAAAAAATAAAAGCAAATCCAAGAATGTATTATTGCAGCCATGAAAACCCTCTCATCAGTAGCCAAAATGAGATTGAAATCTAGTAAAATCAGATCTCATTTTGTAACAAAAAAAAATTGTAACTGCCGTACAAAACAGTGAGGTAACGATGTCGAAGAAGAGGGAAGGAGATCAAGCTAAAAAAGCCTCACCAAACCCACAGAGGAAGAAATGGAAGAAGATTTGGAGGGGAAGAAGGTGGAGAGAGATCAAGTTGAGTAGCTTGCCAAAACCCAGTGGAAGAAGTGGAAGAACTACGCAGCAGAGGAGACAAGAGATCGGGTTTAAAACAGCCTCACCGAACGGCCAGAGAAGGAAGAGGAAGCAGGCAGAGCAGGCGACGCGCTTACCCAACGACTAAGATGGGGCAGCTTACCCTTGTGGTAAGCGGGGTAGTGAGGTGGAGCAGAGATAAGCTACTCTGGGTTAGATTTAGAAGCGGAATCATTTTTTTTTTTCAGCTTTTGAGTTTGTGTAAATTAATTCACTTTATTTATTGTCTTCATTAGTGGGATATAGGCTTAGTGGTTGTTGTTGTTGTTGTTACTTGTCTTCATTAGGTTCTTAGAAGTGTTTCATATTGATCCTTATTTATCATTCGAGTATAAGACGTCTTCTTGATATTGTGCTCATATATCTATTTCATTTATGAAAGCCGACTATGCATGTAGGTGATGATGAGACCTATGTTTGGTGCTTTTGGGAAAGCAGGAAGCTCCAACTCTATTGCTTTTGTTAGCAAGGCAAGAAATCTTACTGCTTTTGGACCTATTCTTTGTGTTTTTTTTAACATGAGATTGAGTTTGGCTCAAAGTCGAAGCTTCTGTTTTTAAGTTGAGTTGGATGTGAGTTCATTAAATTTTTTTTTTCGTTTTCAAATTCTATTTTTTGATTTAGTTCGAGATATACATTATGAAGAGCTAAAAACTCATGCATATTTCAATCCACTAACTAAAGGTAAAAAAATCGACAACCGTTGAAGTTTCTAACACAATTGCCAGCCGTGACCATGTTCTAGATGATTAACTTCAACTGGTTTCAGGCTGCCAAAAATGCTGGAATTGCCCAAGGGTATGGACTTGGCAAGAGAGTGGAAGCAGTCGGTAATGTTCGTGGACTGACAAAGCTCGACATGAAGTTAAATGATGCATTGCCGAAGATCCATGTTGATCCGGAAACATATATAGTGACTGCCGATGGCGAGGCTCTCATGTGTGAGCCTGCAACCACAGTTCCCTTGTCTAGGAATTATTTCCTGTTTTAAGTATTTGTTTGAGTACGAATTTTCCACTGCTTTTAACTTCTACAAATGCTCTTCATGAATGAAGCAAGTGGTGAATGAAAACTTCTTGTATAAGTGGAACTTAACAATCTTAGCCATTGAAGTCATAAGAATAATAATAATAATAATTGTGAGCTTGTGTTGCAGAAGTTGGCAATAATTACTTTCTTTTAATCGGAATGCTATATGTTGAGAAGGCAAAAGTAAATTTTTTTTTTTTTATTGGTGTTGATGTGGGATACAGGGTCCCAAGAGAAAGAGAGAGAAAGAGAGAGGAAGAGAGAGAGACTCCCGAGAGATAGCGGCACGCAATGAGTTAAACCTGATAATTATGACTTAAATGAAAACAATACACATCTAGAACAACACACAGAGATTTAAGGTGGATTCTCTACGTTCACCGAGCAATCAGCAAGAGATGATTCTACTAGAAAAAGAAAGGAGATGGTCGAAAAGACCAGTACAATGAACTAAAAAAAGAGAGAGCTTACTTATCTTGAGCTCTTAGTACAAGGGTAATAGAAATGAGATCCTCTTCTCCCTTTTAAAGCCTGTTCGAGGGTATTTATAGACAGGAGATAGCGGAGCTGGGGCCGGATTTTTCGGAGCAGGATAATATAAACAAATGCTGAGTTCACACCAGGGGTCCCATTGTGTCGGCCACCGGGGAAGCTGAGAGTGGTGGAAGGAGAGCTTGACTTCTTAATCTTGGAAACTCTTCTAGGGGTCTGTGATGGCTGGAGCACGCTGGCCCTTGGTTCGCGTGACTGGAAGAGGCACGTTGCATTGGAAACGGTGCGGTCGTGGCACGCCGACAGCGACAGGCGCAGCTGGGAAATATCGTCATCGATGTTGTTGGGGTGGTCTTCGAATCGTCGATGTTTGGCCGAACCCTCGTGGTCGAGGTTTGGGACCTGCAAGAATAATAATAAATAAATAAGAAGCTAGTGCCACGTTGGCGCCACGTGTGCAGCTGAGATGCAGCGCTGGAACCACGTGTTAACAATTGGAGAAGTCAAAGTAGATTTGATTAGAATAAAGAAGGGGAACTTGTCTTTTTTTCTTACTTTAATGTATTTTTCCTACTTTAATTTTGATGAGAACTCTCAATGTTTAGTTGACTCAATGTCTTGTGTGTGGATCTTGGTATTGCATTGGCTGATTGGTTTGAAGTCGGGTAAAATCGATCCAAGCTTCTTGAGTAGTCAGGCTGGTCAGCCGTCTTGATCCTACATATTTTGCAGGTTTGCCTGTGCCCAACCTAAACTGACATTTTGGTCAATTTTCTAGTCCGAGCTTGTTAAGTAGTCAAGGTGACTCAGGTGGGTCAGCTGACTCGATTTGAGAGGATTTTTTTTTTTTGGCATGTTTAATTATTTTAACATGTAAAGTATGCGAAAATAGAAGACAGAAGAGTACATTCATATTATGACGTGCAAAGAACCTTAAAAATTTGATGGTGTATGAATTACATGTATTTGGGATGAGGCCAACTTATTTTTGTTGCTGTGGAGATCAAAATTGATTAATTTGAAATAAAATTAATTTAAATTTATGAAAAATATAAAATATAATTGTTATATTAAAATTATATAATATGAGTGACAATTTATTGTTGAAGTTCTACGTAATAAAATATGAAATTAATTTGAATAAATTGTTAATAGATTTTTATAGTTTATCTATGGGTTCATATTTTTTTAAAAAATTTTTGGTAGATTTTTATTTTGCAAACATTAAATTATTAAAGGCTCTTATAGTTTATGTTTTTTGGGGGCCTAACGGATCTAAAGACCATCGGATTCTAATTGTAGTAAACTAAAGAATTTAAAATTTGTGAATCTCATTATAATTATGCGTAAATTTTAAGATCATATTAGTAATTTATCCTAATATTTTTTATACAAAGAAAACTGACCATGGATAAGAAAGCCATAGTTTTTTGTTTTTAAAAAATTATCCTAAAACTTGAGAATTTTAATTAAAATAAAATCAACAAATTTTGAATCAATCTTACTCAAAATTAAAACAAAAATGATCAATTTTAAATAAAACTTAATATTATGATCAATATACATAAATATTATTTGTTGAAAATTAATACTAGTAAATATCTTTTAAAAGTTCTTTTCAAAAAAAAAAAATTAAAAGTTTAGAAGTCAATTTTGTCGGCAGTCAGATCACTAGCTCACCGTCTAACAGCCACTGGCAAGATAAGTTAAATAACGCACAATGGTGGCTGTGATTCAGCCACGTGGATAAAACTTTATAGAAAATAATCCACGTGAAAGAACACAATATATTATTATTCTTAACAAAATTCCAAAAATGAAGAAAATTAGTCAACCCCCCTTGATCTAAGCTCTACAAACTAAAAAAATCCCATTTTTTTGTCCCAAACTTAGATTGATTTCTAGGGTTGAGAAGTCGAGCAAAAATTTTGCTGTTTTCTCTCCGATTTGGACCTCCCAGTCAACCTCGTCTTCCTGATTCTCTCCAGAATGTCGTCTTCCAGCTCGCACATCCTACGCCCAGCAAAGGCCGCACCTTCCGGCCTGCCTCTGCTCTCTCCCCGGTCATCCCGCCGCAGCTCACAGCTACCGGACCTCCGCCGCCGGCGACCGCCCGTCCTGCGGGCTGTGATTAGCAGAAAGGACAACAGCGTCAGCATCCTACGGACGCAGGCACCCGGCGATCTAACCGGAGCCGCCGCGGCCGGTGCTATTGAAGTGAGGGTGGTGCTCACCGTGAGGAATAAGATCAAGGAGAGACTTTCCGACAAGGTTGAAGGCCAATGGGAATCCTTCATCAACGGGATCGGCCAGGGGATCACCGTCCAGCTCGTCGGCGAGGACATTGATCCCGGTTAGTTCCCTGTGATTCGAGTTTAAATGCAGATTCACTTCAAGTACCTGATTTTAAACTGAAAACAAGCAATCCGAGTTTACTTGGGTTTCATTAAACTTTCCAGAGTTCATTCCACTCAAACCATTGTTTAAATCTAAGGGACCGTTTGGATAGGGTAAGTTAACCCAGCTAACTCACCAAATACTAATAAAAGTGTTTTCATACCCCTGGGTTAACAAACCCAGCAGGATTCCCTTACCCCCTTTACCCAGGGGTTTAGCTACCCCATCTGCGATGCTGGGGTAAGGGCAGAGATGGCGGAGCGCGCGATTTTCTGTCGCGGGTGCAGCTCTCGCGAGTGGTTGGTGAATAAACCTCATGTCTCTGAAGATGGAAGTTGCAACCCACTACTCCTACTCATAGTGGTCGCAGCCCTCTGCTACTCCCAGTGCCAAACCAGCACCCCAGCGCGGATCAGCCACTAAAAGAAGGCCCTTCTTCTCAACTCGCTCAAGTGAAAATCTTCTCAAGTATTCATTAATCATCCACCTGTACAAAAGAATCCAGGAAACTTTCTATAGAAGAAGAAGAAGAAAGAACGAAACTTCCTCTGAGCGCAGGCGACCTGCGGGCGACCCAACGTGTAATGGCGTCGTCGTCGGAGACATGCGACGTGGTTGAGCTCCGCGGCGAGGACGAGGGCCAGTGACGTGGAGAGCAAACGAACAACGCAGCCCTAGCGACTTCAGCAGCTCGGCAGGATGAGTACACGGACAGCCAGAGACAATTTAGAGCAAAATTTGTGAATGTAATTGCATCCAACTCTCCCAATTTATCGCACACTTACCGATCAGCCCAATGTAACTTTTTGGGCCATTAGTTTGCAAATATTAATTTAATTAAAATTAAAGTTAAATTTAAATTAAAATATTTTTTATTAAAAATTAGGAATAATGAATAATATAACCGCGAGAGCTGCGCGCGATAGAATCGATGATTGTATCATATTTAATTATACTTTGTTTGTTGTAGGAGTTAGTGAATCGATGATGATCATGGTGCTCAATTGTACGAGGATGTTGATTTTGATGAATATTTGCAACTTCATATTGTTTTATTGTTTATGATGAAGACTGTATTAGTTCTGTGTTGAGTGGATCAGTAAGTCCTCTTTCTATTTCATTCTTTTTTTTACTACCCTGAGTTAATTTATTTATTTGCCAAACTGAATTCAAAATTATCCTAAGTTAACCCGGGTTAGCATCCAAATATCATATTGCAAGCTGGGGTAAGTTATTAATGGGGGTAAGCTAACCCGGGTTAGCTTATCCTACCCCCTATCCAAACGGCCCCTAAATTTATGGCCGGCCAGAAAAACCGAATGCTAAAATTTTCTCTAATTTTGAGTTTCTCTTGGGATGGAACAGCTCTGATCTTACATTTAAATTCGATGTTTTTACTTAAAAGACACTGCAGAAATTAAAATTTATAATGCGGTGTTCTCCTAGTGCAGTGTGAAAGGAATTTGCCTAAATACTATTAGATGTTCTCAAGTTCAAATCACACTGTCACAATTTAATTTTTGAGTGGAATGAAGAAATTGTAGTGTTCAACCATAAATTAAAAAACATTAAAATCTAAAGAGAAGAAAAAAAAAAGATAAAAGTGGCCCTTTTATAGCTTCTCTCACCTTTCATTCTGATTTTCAGAGACTGGATCTGTGAAGAAGAGTGCGAGGATTGCTGTGAGGGGATGGTTGCCTAAGCCAGCAAATCATTCACATCTCACAGAATATGCTGCAAACTTTAGCGTTCCATCAGATTTCGGCCGCCCGGGAGCTGTTACCGTCACCAATCTTCAGAGCAAGGAGTTCTACTTGATGGAGCTTGTGGTTCATGGTTTTGCTGATGGCCCCATCTTCTTTCCTGCAAATTCATGGATTCATTCCCAGAAAGATTGCTTAGATAGCAGACTAATCTTCAGCAATCAGGTGATAAATCGAAAAGTAAACGAAGATTTATAGAAGGATAAATTGCGTGCTGGTCCTTGAGGTTCAATGGACATGGCATTCTGGTCTATATTTTTTCAAACATCACATTATAGTCCTTGAAGTACCTCCAAGGCTTCATCTAAGTGATAAAATAGACATTAAAGCCATGAAAAATTACTACTCTGTCCTTTAAGTATTGTATTAAAATGTAATTTTTAAATTTAATAATATATAATTCAGAAAAGGCCATTATCCCATCCATAATTTTTTTACATTTTTACAACCTAAATTAATATAAAATAGAAATTTCAACTTAAAAATAGATGAAAGGACCTATCAACTAGATGAGAGGACAAAAGCATAGTGTTTCAGGAAAAAAAGATCAAATGTAATGACCATCAGATCTAAAGGTTTTATAAGAAGCCTAAATCTCAACTAGTTGGTACCAGCTTCATGTATTTCTCTTCTCCATTCTAGTTCAAGTGAGTTAGGGTCAATGTCTAATGAATGTCTCAAGCCTTTTTTTTGTCTCGCCTTCACTTTATTCCACTATGATTTGACCACCTACCTATTAAAAGCCTCGACAATAGGTAGTCAAACCATCTAAATGTCACTCAACCATCTTATTTTTGTTAGTGCCATGCCCAATTTCACCTTAATACTAACATTTTCAAAATGATCGACCTAATGTGATCATTGATCCATTTAAACATCAGCATTTTTTGCTATATTAATTATATAGATATTAAACATTTAACTATCCAATACTAATTCCCATATAACATCACTAGTTAGAAAACAATCTCAATAAAACATTCAGCTTGTTTGATATCTTTCCATCTCTTACAACTCCTCCAAATTTGATTCTGTAGTCAATATCATTCCCTATACTCTCGCTGTTGTGAATTACAAAATCAAGGATAGTGAAGTTCTCATATAATATAATTACTCCCATACTACTAAATCTCACGGTATTTTCCACTTCCTCTGACAGTGTATGTAATTTATATTATTTTTTATCTTTGTACAAAAGAATGCTGACATCATGGTGGAGAGTTGGTCATTTGTCATGTAGGCTTACTTGCCTTCACAAACTCCCCCTGGCCTAAAGAAAATTCGTCAGGAAGTCTTGAATTACCATTGCGGGAACGGAAAAGGAGAGCGCAAGAAGTTTGAGCAGATATATGATTATGCAAAATATAATGACCTGGGTAATCCTGATAAGGATTCAGATCTTGCTAGACCACTGCTGAGTGGTAGAGAGAGGCCTTATCCCAGACGGTGCCGAACTGGCCGGCCGCCGACCCAATCAGGTACATTTTTCTGGTACTTTAGACATAAAGTTGAGTTTCAGCAGGTTCAACCTGAACACAGAGAAATGAAAGATTCTTTTTTTTTTCAAATTTCAAACAAACTCTAAAAAGTTACTAAAAAGATGAGTTTAACTGAAACACAAGCAGATCCATGCGCTGAAAGTAGGGTGGAGAAGCCGGATCCTGTGTATGTTCCTCGTGATGAGAATTTTGAGGAAATCAAGCAGGAAACTTTCTCTTCTGGTTCTGTGCGAGCTCTATTTCACAATCTTGTACCAGCTCTAGTGGCTGCACTATCAAGATCAGACAGAGAGTTTGAGTGCTTTTCTGATATTGACAAGCTATACAAGGATGGGATCATTTTGAAGAACGAAGGAGAAAGAGTTAGGATGCTTCTACCAGAAATGCTGAAAAATGTTATGACTATGGGTGAAAAGCTACTGAAATATGATGTTCCTTCCATTATATCAAGTATGTACTAGTGGTAACTATCATGATCGTTTATTCTTTCTTAATATGATACTTATTTTTGAATTCAGTAATCTGATTTATAATTTGGAATGGTTGCATATATTGCCAAAAGGCAATATTACATATTAACCAGTCTAATCATGTTATTTATAGGTAATAGTATATTTTTTTTTTAAACAAAGTGATAGAATACAATTTCAAATATGACAGAAGTAATGCATTGGTTAACTTCCAATACAAATACTTAATCATGTCTTTTATGTTGTGCTTTCTAATGTTATATTTTATAACAAATCTAAGTACACATGTAACAAGTAGATAGTAATTTGCATATTTTTGATGCATTCAAGCCTCAAGGTATATTTATGTTCTGTGTATATAACAAGGTTGGTTTTGGTGTTTAATTATCAAAAGATCTCCTTTGTTGCTATCTATGTATTGCCCTGACTAGCTATTATCTGTTTGGCAGGAGACAGATTTTCCTGGTTGAGGGACAACGAATTCGCCCGCCAAATGCTGGCTGGTGTGAATCCTGTTTCAATAGAGAGACTGAGGGTATAAGAAATCTACTTCATAAGCAGTTTTTTAAGCTTAAATTTGACCGCTTAATTTGAATACATTGAGCAGGATTTTCCAATTGTGAGCAAGTTAGATCCTTCAGTATATGGCTCCCCAGAGTCTGCTATAACCAAGGATTGCTTAGAAAATGAATTGCATGGAATGGCAGTTGAGGAGGTCAGTATGATACCTTTGTAATTTTTAAGTGAACTTCCGTAGTTTTTTATCATGTTTCTAATGCCTTATTGTGCAGGCGATCAAGAATCATAGACTCTATATACTTGATTATCATGACCTTCTGTTACCCTTCATGAAAAAGATTAACTCTATACAAGGGAGAAAGACCTATGCTTCAAGAACAATACTCTTGCACACTCATAACGGTATCCTCAGACCAATCGCTATTGAGCTTAGCTTGCCATCAAGAAAAATGGTATACACACATGGCCATGATGCAACAACAAATTGGATCTGGAAATTAGCAAAAGCTCATGTCTGTGCCAATGATGCTGGTGTTCACCAGCTAGTGAACCATTGGTGCGTATATTTATATAATATAAAGATAATCAGAGTTAGCAAACTGTTGCTTATATTTAGAAATACTTCATATGCGATCATGACACAAACAATTAGAGCTTATTTCGTTGTGATCATGCGTTTGAATTCACAAATTAGACTTAGCAGAAGAAATACTGCATATATCAATTCCCCATAGAATCTACGCTTGTGGGAGCACAAAGCATTCCCTTTTATGCATTCAATCCACACTAGACTTCTGGATATCATGCATTACAAGGAGGCTGGGTTCATCTTGAAAAAAAAAAACTGTCTATTATCACTATGGTTTCCTAATCTCCATAGATGAAAACATAATTGTTATTGTATAATGCATCTATATTCTTTAATTTCACAAATTTGCAATCGTTGACAACAAACTAAATCGTTGTAATAATGAGAAAGCTGAGATGAATGTATGATACAATTAGAAAGGATGAAGTAAAAGCTGACTGTTAAGAAGAGTGTAGGACTATTATTTAGCAAATGTAAGGTTATAGAGAATAGATCTAAGTGGTACAAGCATATGCAATGGAGAGCATGAGATTATATTCTTTAGGAGGAAAAAATGATAAATTAAAGGTAGCGAGGAGGATATACAAAAGAATATTTAGACAAGCGCATTGTTTGTTAGTTGTATGTTTTGAGATTTTTTTTAGATTGTTATGAGAGAGAGAGAGAGAGAGAGAATTATTTTAATATTTTGATGTAAAATAAAATTATTTTAATATTAATATTTATATTGAATGTGAAATAAAATTTATTTTTTATATATGCGTAGGATGTAAAATAAACTTGAAATTTAATATTAAAATTTATTTAGGATGTGAATTAAAGTTGATTTGTTATGTCAGAATTTATACAGGATGTGAAATAAATATTAAAAATTAATAAAATATTTTTACGATAGTTTGGAGTTGTGACAAATTTAATAATTGTGATAGATGTATTCTTTAGTTAATGGAGTTTATTCTGTTTTATAATTTGTGTCTCTTCAATGTCAACTTAGTGGTACTGACTATAATGCCAAAACAATCTAATAGGTTGAGGACACATGCTTGCATGGAGCCATACATCATTGCTTCCCATAGGCAGCTAAGCACCATGCACCCAATCTTTAAGCTGCTGCACCCGCACATGCGATACACACTGGAAATAAATGCATTGGCGCGGCAAAGCTTAATAAATGGGGGTGGCATTATCGAGAGCTGTTTCACTCCTGGCAGATATTCCATGGAGCTAAGCTCAACAGCATATAAGACCATGTGGAGATTTGACATGGAAGCTCTGCCAGCTGATCTAATTAGGAGGTAATACACAATGATACTGCTTCAGCATTACCGTATTCCTATTGCTTATAATACCTGCTTGTAGTTTTGGTAGTTAAGACTTAGGTTCAAATCTTTTACAAGCCATCATATATATATGATATTTATCATCATATATTTTGAGTTCAATATTTAATCACTAATTATGATGTAGGAATTTTCACCTAATGCCCTAGCTCTTCTTTTTATGGGATGTAAGCACGAGTTTAAATTTGAATTATATTTCCAAGTTATTTTCAAAGAGGAAACCATTTCTACATATACAACTCCATTCACAAGACATACATTTCCTTGATGCGAGACTGAGTTACATTCCAAAAAAAAAAAGAGTATGAATGTAATGCAAAAGAACTCAAAACACATACAACAATAATAACCAAGTCTTTATCTCATCCACTAAGTGAGATGGGCTACATGAATCCTTTCGATTGCACGCTCACAATAACAATTTCTCATTTAACTCCAAGTATAAAAGATCATTCTTTATAATTTTTTATCATACTTTTTTGGTCTTCCTTTTCCTTGTTTAGCATGAGCAAGATCCAATAATCTAATTTTTCTTACAAGAGCTTATATCAGCCTATGATTTATATGTCCAAATTATCTAAAATAACTCTCATTGAGCTTGTATTCAATTAGGGCTATTCCAACCTTTTCGCGGATATACTCATTTCTCCTCTTGTCCTTCCGCATATATCTACTCATCCATCTTAGCATTCTCATTTTTACGATACTTATCTTACTTATATGTTTCTTCTTTATAGGTCAGCATTTATAGTGAGAAATAATCGAGATGTCAATCCATCCATATTGCCATAGCTCGGGAGGTCTAAGTTCTGATGCTAGAGAGTTATTTCCATTGCTCCAATGAATGCATTTAACCCTCTCTTTTTGCACTATTTGTTAGCTTGGACCTTTTCTTCTCATGCTTAACTGTAACGCTGCTCAATTTAATCACCAAGATCCATAGATAAAGTTAGCTAACCTCCAAATTTTTTATGCATAGCTCTAAAGCTATTTGCTTAATTTTTTTTCAGAGGCATGGCAGTGGAGGATTCCTCAATGCCCGGTGGCATCAAACTTGTCATAGAAGACTACCCTTATGCAGCTGATGGAATCCTCATATGGTCAGCAATCCAAGATTGGGTTCACGACTACGTTAGCGCTTTCTACTCCGACGATGACACCATCGCCTCAGATTCAGAACTCCAATCCTGGTGGGATGAAATAAAGAACAAGGGTCACGAAGACAAGAAGCACGAACCTTGGTGGCCAACCCCAGACACCAGGGAAAGCTTGACGAGGATTCTGACCACTATCATATGGACCGCATCCGGCCAACACGCTGCCATTAACTTCGGTCAGTATCCCTTCGGCGGATTCATGCCGAATCGACCAACCCTAATGAAGAAGCACATACCTCTCGAAGGCGAGCCCGAATACGAAAACTTCATATCGAATCCTCAGCAGACGTTTCTCTCTTCCTTGCCGTCCCAGCTCCAGGCGACGCAGGTCATGGCTGTTCAAGACACATTATCGACGCATTCGCCGGACGAGGAGTATTTGGGGAAGATGAACGAGTGGCGTGCACACTGGAGCAATGACCAGAGGGTCATTGATTCGTTTGAAAAATTCTCGAAGAGATTGGAGGAGATAGAGGAGATCATAAAGAAGAGAAACAAGGACCTGAGATTGAAGAACAGGAGCGGGGCCGGAGTTCCTCCATACGAGCTGCTGCTGCCCTCTTCGGGCCCGGGAGTGACCGGCCGGGGGATTCCGAATAGCATCTCCATCTGATTAATGCCCTTGAGGCCCAGTTTGGCGCCACGACAAAAAGACCAAAATAGTACTGTTTAAATAATAATAATAATAATAATAAATAAATAAATTATTTTAATTATTTTATATAAATTTTAATATAAAAAATAATATTTTATTATACATACTTAATAATTTTTAATAAAAATATAAATTTTATTTCACATCTTATATCAAAATACTCTTTTTAAATATTTAGAATATAAAATAAAATTGATATTTTTATTTTAAATTATTAAATATATAAAATAAAATAATATTTTTTATATTTAAATTTATATAAAATAATTTAAAATATTTACATATTCAAAACTCGAAAAGTTGCTTCATTTTTTTTACCTAAATAGAACTAAAACTCTTTTTTGATTTTGATTTCGAGTATAAGTTTTGAAAATTTTATTATTTTTAATTTAATGGATATCATAATTTTTAATTTTTAACTCAAAAAACTAAATCTTATAAAATTTTGTTCTAAAAATATGAGAATTTAGACTGAAGTAGAGTAAATTTTGGATTAATTTTGACTGAAACTGAAATAAAATTAATGAAACTAATCAGTTTTAATGAAACTTAAAATTATAGCGAAAATTTTGCTGATATTTGATACCTCGTTGATCTGTCTTATGTGATGAAAAAGATGTATAATATGATTAGAAAGAAACGATTTTTAATGTCAAGAAGAAACATGTGACTTTTCTCTTGAAGTTTAGATATTGCCTCGTGCATTGACAGATAAAAAATAGCAGTTAAGTAAAATTTAAATTATCCTCTAAAAGAATGTGACAAATCTCAGTTGAGTAAGGCATTACTTTAATTCAACTGATATCCTCAAAGCATGTCAAAAAGTTATATAATCTGTTGTCTTATTGGTATATTTATAAGCATATGTGATTCTATTTTCTCTGAACAAAAAACAACATATGCAAAGGAAGCAGTGTTGCCTTAAGAGTCGAGCTTCTTGGTTGCTTTTATGATATCTGCAATGATTAAGATTGAGTTGCGGTCAATCGAGATGGCGTTTGCTAAATCTATTCATTGCTCCACTATCTTTAAAGCCTCTTCTATCGCTGCTCTGGTGGAGGATGGTGACTCATAACAATATACATTTGAGAATTTCATCAGCTATTCTACACATATGCGACAAATAATTATAACTTTTTTCAATAGTGGGAATCATTCTCCAATGATTTACATGACATAGAGAACATGAAAACTTCAAACATGCTTGACAACATGTCCAAAGCATAAGATCGTGAACTCTAGCATCGAGGTGATTGGAATATATCAATATCTACAACAGCTTAACAACTATATTACATCCCTTATGTATTTTACTTTGTATTTGTGTATCATATCACTATGATATATTTACTTAGATGGAATGACTATTTAATTTTACCATTATTTTTTATAAAATAGTTATTTTCATATTTATTTTAG
This sequence comes from Apostasia ramifera, assembly GCA_019297695.1. Taxonomy (NCBI): domain Eukaryota; kingdom Viridiplantae; phylum Streptophyta; class Magnoliopsida; order Asparagales; family Orchidaceae; genus Apostasia; species Apostasia ramifera. The sequence goes on along the minus strand of JAEMOT010001062.1, from coordinate 247,841 downwards.
TAGAATAACTATTTCTTAAAAAAATTTATTCTACATTTCATAAAATAGTCATTACTTCAACCAACTTAAGAAATAATTATCCTTAATTATTTTTTGTAAGCTAAAATATTATTCCAAAATTATCCATATTCACATATATACACTCATACAAATATGTATATATATATATATATATAATCATTTAATTATTTATATAATTAAATTTAATAATAATAAATAACATAAAAATTTATTAACTTATATTTATAGAAATTTTAATACTTTTTGTTCTATTAACTTTTTATTTTACATTTTATTTTATTCAAATAAAAAAAATTATTATTTTATTTCTCTTGAAATGGTAATTTTATTTATATAAAATGACTTTTTATTTCATTAAACTAAACATGCTGTAATTATTAGTTTCTTAAATCCTTGAATTACTTAAGAATTTTATAAGAAGAGAAACATTTATAAAGGCGAGATTTCATAACACAGGCTTTTAAGATCGCCAAGCCATTTATGCAATATAATTAAAATAGGTACAATGTGCTAAAATTTTACAATACGTTGATTACCCTTAAAAATTTTAATAATTTTTCTCTCGACCGTCTCTTTCTCGCTCTCTCCACTCTCTCTACTCTCTTCTCTACTAACACTGTTTCTTTCTTCTCTTTATGCTCTCTCTCTCTCTCTTGCCGCCCCAATTTCCATACCTTCGCTCTCTCTCCATTCTCTCCTCTTTCTCTCCTCTCTCCTCTCTCCTCTCTCCTTTCTCGCTTCTCTTTGCTCTTGCTCTCATTCTTTCTCCACTCTCTCCTCTTCCTGTACTCCCCTCCCCTCTCTCCTTTCACTCTCTTTCTCTCTTCATTCTCCTCCATCACTATTGATGCAAAAAATGCACCACCACAGAGAGAAATGAGACGGCGATTTTTACGTGGAAACTCGAGTGTCCAGGGGAAAAACCACGACGCTGTTCAAGCGATTTGAATCCACTAATCTCATATCCTCTTACAAAGCTTGAGGGTCTCTAATGGGAGACCAAATCAGTACAAGAGAGAGCGGGTAGAGAAATAGTGGCTCCTCAAGCTTTGTAAGATACAAATAAGTAATGGTGGCGTTATTCAATTAGATACAAGCAACTTAATAGTGGCCCGCAAGTTTTTGAGCTGTTTGGCAAGGGGTGTTAGAGAAGATTCTAACAATCCCTCTCTCCTTTCTCCTAAAAGTATAATAAATTTATTTATAATTGAAGTAGGTACAGTGGTATTGAAATTTTAAAATACTCAAATTATTTTTAAAAATTTTAATAATTTCTTCTCTCTCCTTTTCCTCTCTCCACTCTCTCCTTTGCCTGCCCCACCTCTACTAACACTCTGTTTCTCTCCTCTCTCTCTCTCCTCTTTCTTCCCTAACGCTCCAATCCCTCTTCGCTCTCTCCCTTTTCTCATCCCCTCCCCTCTCTCCTTTCACTCACTTTCTCTCCTCCCTCTCTCCTCTCTCCTCTCTGACTCCAAAAAAACTATAATAAATTTATTTATATAACGAAATAAATTCGTTTATATATACAATAATACAAGTTATATTTAAATTTATTTATATTAATTTAAATATAAATTCTTTTTAATTTCACCATTATTTTTTATAAAATAGTTATTTTCATATTTATTTTAATAAAATAACTATTTTTTAAGAATTTTTATTCTACATTTTATAAAATAGTCATTTCTTCAATCAATTTAAGAAATAGTTATTCTTAATTAATTATTCCTTACAAGCTAAAAAAATTATTTCAAAACTATCTATATTCACATATATACACTCATATCCATATTTATATACATACATTTACATGTATACATTTGTATTTGCATTCTAC
>JAEMOT010001062.1:206996-222626 GCA_019297695.1 Apostasia ramifera | reverse complement strand
AAACTGCTAAATAAATAGGCCTAAAAGGCAATGCTTAATCAATTGGATGATGTATCAAAAGCAGGGACAACACCACAAAATTTTTCATAATTCTGAGTAAATTTGTTATTATGTCTAATATTGTTTGCTATGAATGTCATTTTAATAGTTATAACGACCTCGACTTTTACCTTGATCGTTACCTATTTTTTTTTTATCTTCAAATAATTCTACTATATCTTAATGTAAATCTGTCCTCAATATACAATTACTATGTTACACCATAAATAAAAATAAAATCTTGAACACAAATAATCTAAAATAATCTTCCAATTGTCTCTCAGTCATATCTCTTATGTCTGTGCTAAACTTGTAAAAATATTACCAAAAAGGCATCAGCCCACTAACAGGACTCAGTATAAGATATCAGCTACTTGTGGGCTACATAAAATATTTAATAAGATTTCATGATCACAAATTTATTATTTTGAGATTTAAGAGAATTATTAATGCATACGTAGTAACATTCATAAACTTATATCAAATGAAAAAATAATATTATGATAGCAATGACTATGGTAATTATGCATATTTAAATTGTAAAATAGAAAATATCAAATAAGAATTTATAGCATGAGTACTATCAAATAAATGAGCATGTATATTATGAGTTTTTTAAAAATAATTGAACACTATAAATGCAAAATAAATAATAACTTAACACAATGTAAATATTAAATATAAACAAGTGTAACATGATTTGCCTAATAATTATTATAATATAAAATGATAACAGAACAAATATAAAAATATGATTAACGAGCAAGTTCCATTTTAATTAATTTTATTTTACTCTTTTGGGCCCGTGATTTCTCGTACTACGCGTCAGTTGTCTTTTACATCATTGGGGATCGTCACCCCCATGAATATTCCTTCGTATGCATATCCAATGGACGTCGTTGCGCCAAATATCATGTGAGGACCTCTGGTGGACACGTATCCATTGCAGACACGTATCTGCTTTGGGGATCGTCACCCCCAATGACAGTCGAAAATTGCCAATGGACATCGTCATGCCAAATATCATATACTCGAGCTAAGGCAAGTGCGCAATCTCATAGAAATCACATTTAACTTTTAATCCATTATCGTCTTTAAAATCTTGATTATAAATTTAGTTATATAGCAAGCTCATACACTTGCCTAAATATTATATTATATTTTTGAATGTGACAACAAGTCCGTACACTTGCCCTCCCGTAGGTGTCACAAACACAAGTCAACATATTCTCAACGAATGTGACGACAAGTCCGTACACTTGCCCTTCCGTAGGTGTCACAGTCGCGAGTCAATATATTCACATCAAATGTGACGACAAAGTCCGTACACTTGTCCTCCCGTAGGTGTCACAGTCGAGGAAAAGAGGCATATCTTTGTATAATATATTTATATCATCATTAAAAAAATAAACAAGGCCAGCAATTAATTCATAATAATTTATATGCACAATAAATTATCAAACTTTCACAACCCACCTTTATATTATAATTTCGATAATTTAATTTTAAGTCATCTCTCTTATCTGAATCAAATTTATATAATAATCCAGCAATCACTAATAAAAACAATCATGATATCTTCAAAGATATTTTAATCTAAATTAATAAAGATCATTAATTCTCCATATATAATTTGTGAAACCTCAATCAAAGTTTGATGAGAGTATAATTAGGGCTAATAATATAACTATAATCTATATTTGAGCCTCATATTAAAGTGAATCAATTTGAATCATAATCAATTCCAAATTTCACATTTTTATCGCTCTACGATTATAAAAATATTATCACTATTCTAATCAAATCATCTATCAATAAATCTATTTAGCATAGATTTTAAAGTCCAAATTATCAAAAATTAATTAAATCATCAATCCTAATATCTCATAGCATTTAAACTCGATTTCATAAGTCCAATTCTTCTAAATATAATAACTAATATCACTGCCATAATAACTCAATTATTTGGATTTCTAATAATAAAATATATATTTCTACACTAATTAGTAAAAATATTATATAAATATAATAAATAATCTAATAATCTCCAAATTCATATTTAATAGCAATCATTTAACATAAGAAATCTTCATTTAATTTACATGTGATGATAAGCTCTTTCAAATATAGATTTTTATGTCAAGTTCCTCCAGCAAAATCTCATTTAAAATGAACTTTTTAAAGGAATATTTCTATGTAAAAATTGTAGTATAATGTGTCCTCTATCTTTATAAAAATTTTCATATCAATCCGAATTCATTTAGTACACTAAATCCCCTATGAACTAAACTCGGTCAAAAAATCTGAATTTCTGTCAGATTTTATTAATGATGCCGAAATCATACTTTGTATTCGGAATTAATCAAAATTTCCTTCACAAAAGTTGTAGATACTTCAAGATCTAACTCACCATCAATTTTCATCAAAATCCGAGATCATTTGGTACCCCAAACTAACGCAATAAAGCTCAGATTCAAAATTAAAAAATTTCAGCAATATACAATCGTGCGTATATCTAAATAAATTTCTCTAATAAGATAAGAGCATTAAAATGTTAAGGGCATTTTAGGTGCCAATTTTTTTATGATTTTTGACTCTACTTTTATAACCAATTCAATTGCAATATTTCTAATAAATTAATCATTAATAAATTAATTGTAAATATTAGTTAATGATATATATATTATCAAATTGATTACATATTATTAATTAACCATTTAGTTAAAACATTTGTTTGCATGCTTACTTTTTTTTTATAATATTTTCCTCTAAAATCAAGAAGCATTTATAAATTTAAATAGGATAGCTAATAATTATATGTGATAATTATATGTGGTGTTCTTTTGGTTGCTGTTAAAGCTATTAATTTTACTTGAAAATCAAAAATTTCTTAAAAATTGAATCAATTTTTAAATCGAGTTAAGCTCGATTCTAATTAAACGAGTTGACTAACGAGTCATTTTTGTGGCTCAAGATTTTTAGTAAAAGTCGACATAGGATTAGACCGAGACGGCTCAAAATCAGATCAATTAAAAAACAAAATATCTTTTTATATATTTATATATGTACTTGAATTTATTGTATTAATTTTTTATAATATTTTAATGAAAAATTTTATTAAAATTTTTTTTATAATCTTTATTTAAATTATATTTATTGTAATTTTTTTTTAAATATTAGATCAGGAAGAATAATCATACTTTAAAGTTATTGAATAAATAACTATATATATTCATAAATAAAATTTAGCTAAAAGATTAAAAATTGCCGGATCAATTTTGGCTCGGATCGAACTTGAACTTATAACAAATGAGTCGGACCCAGCTCAAATTGAGCTATTCTTCTTTATTCTTTGGATTGAATCGAGATCAAATCATTAACAACATCTTTACTAATGGGGAGGAAGCTTACCCAAATACTAGGAGGTTTAAGTTTCAATCATACTACTTTTATAAATTTTAGATGAGAAGAGAAATTATGATATTCACAGTTTAACAAAAAGATGGACAATATACAGTTAAATCTAGATTCTACCCTTACTATAAAAAAAATAATAATTACTGATAGGTCCCCATAGTTAATTAATAATTATATTTTAGTTCACAGTTTTTAAAAATATACTAAAAAAATTTTAAAAATTAAATTATTACATACAGGTCCAAATTAAAATTCAAAATTAATATTTGATATAAAAAATGCTATGTAGTTAACTCTAATAAATGACTAGTAAATTAATTAATTATGATTTAGGATCGTAATTAATTCAATGGATTATTTTATAGATAAAAAATTAATCTACTAGTTAATTAAGAGCATAAATCAATTTATTATTAAAGGACTACCACTTTGATATGTAATAATCCTAATTTCTTGATTTATTTTTCATTTTAAGATATTAAATGCCTAATTATATGACTATTATCCTCCAATTAATGATCATCAAGCAATTTCAACGTGAGTCCGTGATGAGGCAATTTAGTTTTTCTTTAGGAATAATTATTGAGTTCATTCGACTAAATATTCAGTCTGTCAACTCTCGCGCCACATCAGCATTGGAGCTCATCTACTGCTGATGTTATAATTATCGACTGATTGACTGAACCCAATAAAATTTTCTTCTAGATGTATATTTTAAACCATTTCGTTTTATAATTTTGTAAATACAGTAATTTTAGATTATAGATATGTGGCGAAGCTGTGCGGCTTCCAATGAAGGCAGATCGTTTTTAAAATTTATATATTTGATCCTCATTATATATATTGTTGACGTAGGATGTGGGGATCCCAGGAAACACCAAAGAGAGAGAGAGAGAGTTCCGGGAGACGGCGGCGCGCAAAGGAGTTGAGCCTGTTAACGGAGGCTCAAGGAGATGATTAGTCCGAAGCAACCAGAAAAGCACACAAGGATTTAAGGTAGTTCAGGGAGAAAATCCCCTACGTCCACCGGTCGGTCAGCGAAGAAATTTCACTAATAGGAAAAGGATGGCCCTGAAGGCTGTACAATGTTTTGAGAAGAGGAGAGGAAGAGGAAGAAGAAAAAGAAGAAGAGGAAGAAGAAAGGAACTCCTCAGTTGGGGTCCTGATACAATGAAAACTGTTCTAGAGAGAGAGCTCTCCCTTTTGCCCTGCCCTCCTTCTTTGGGAGAACTGTTCAGCGATATTTGTAGGCAGGGATGGTGCAGCTTTACCCAGGTTCCCTGGTTTTCCAGAGGGAAGGTGATGGACGATCTCCGAGCGCCGTTTATCTGTCACCGGAGAGATTTTGCCGTTCGTACGGGAAGGTGACATCTTTTAATCCTGGTACTTCTTCTGGGAAAGAACGTCTGTACGGAAATCGGCGGGATTAGGTGAAGTTGATTGTGACAGGCGTTACCTCGTGCCCTCGTGCCCGAGGTTACGAAGTTTAATCCTGGATCGTCATGGACGATGGTTGGTTTGAACCCTCGTGCCCGATGTTTTGACCTGGATCGAGAGTCCTGCAAAACCTGAAGCTGAGTCAGCAAATTTGTCAATCAAGTACAAGCCTGGCAGGCGCCACATGTTCGGTCAGGATGCAGCGCAGGAGCCACGTGTTAACATCAGCCCCCCGCATTGTCAGGGCGCGAATATTAATATGGGTCCTGGAATGCGAACCGTCGCGAGGGTGGACGCGCTGCCCGAGGCCTACAAGGATAAGATGGGGGCGGAGTCTACCGCATCGCATTCTATCCTTCCTTGTCTATTTGAGTTCTGTAATAGTGTGAGAGCTTTGCGCAGAAGATGGCGGAAAGGAAATGGAAGATCGCATCCGGCTTTTCTAAGAAAAGAGCCGGAGCACCTCCGGTAGATGCTCCTCCGGGGAAGAAGATGCCGGAGGCAGGTGTACCCTTGGAGGCAGAAGCTCCTACGGCTAAGGTAGCCACTGCTCTGGTGCAGACACTGGAGTCTCTTCAGGGCCCGGCGAGGGCAGCAACCGCGGAAATGGTGGTGGAAGTTTCTGACTCTCCCGTCAAGCCACCTCCAAAGGTAAATGGTTTGCAGGAGGTGGTTCTGGTGGGGGAGACGGCTGTTGGGGAGAAGCTGGCATCCGGGAAGGTTCTGGTAAAGGATGAAGAGCTTGAGCGGCTCTTGCCCAGATTTGGAGTTCCTTCCGTTGAAAACCTGGAGAAGGGCCCCCTGGTGATTTGCAGGCCTGCCCTAGGTACGCTAATTCCTGCTCCTTAGAAGAAAAGAAAACCCTTCCTCCTTTCCCTCCCTCCGTTAGACCTTCGAAGTAGTGAGGGGAAGGAAGAGAAGGACAAGAAGGGTGGAGAGGAGGAAGGTTCCAGGATGGAGGGGGTGACCCAGGGGAGAAAAGGAGGAGCCCTCCCCACCGCCTCCGCAGGTATTCTTGGCATTGAAGGGCCAGGAGACAGGATGGAGGAGGCGGCGAAGGAAAAGGGGGAGATTCTCTCAGCTGCTCCCAGTGCTATATTTGGTACTGGAGGGTCCTGGGGTGCGCTGGGAGACAGCTTAAGTGAGATTAGGCGGGTAGAGGAGAGGATCTTTGGGAACACCTCTGAGGTTCTGGAGGTGGTAAAGTCCCTGAGGGGCAAGGAGGTAGCAGAATCCCACTACCTTCAGAAAATAAGGGGCTTGGAGGATGCTTTGTCCCAAGTTACAAAGTGTTCTCTGAGTAATCAGAAGGAGGAGTTAGAGGGGCTGTACCAGCTGGAAAGTAGGTTGGCTTCCTTAGCCCAGGTTAACGCGGAGTGGGCCAATAAAAGTGAGATTGCGAGGGGGGAGTTTAACCGCAATCTGGCGGGTGTGAATCAGGCCCACTCTGCCCATGTCAAAGACCTCCAAAAAAGGATAAAGGATTTGGACGACGACAGGGAGGCTTTGAGGGAGGAGAGGAGGAGGTTGAGAGGGGAAGTGACTAAGGCCAGGGAGGCCTTGTCAGGGGCGAAAGAGGTGGCCTCCGAAGCTTGTCGCCGGGAGGAGCTGCTGAAATCTGAAGTCCGCTCACTGCGGGCCTTGGTGGAGAACAGCTCTGGCTGGCGGGGGCGACGCATGGAGGACCTGGAAGAAGCGGTGAAGAGGGCAGTGAAAATTGTTAGCGCCTCGCCGGTGGGTTGCCATGCGCAGCATCAGGCTGCCTTTGATGCTCTTCTACAGACATTGGTTGATGTAGGTACCTTGAACCAGGAGAATATCAAGGACCCAGCGGTGCTTTCCTTCTGTGGTCCTAAGGGGCCAAACAGGTTCTTCAATGCTGGGAGTTGTCGCCCAGATGAGATTCCTTCCCCAAGGTCCTACGCGGGTTGGGGAAGTTGGCCTCCTCTGCGCGAGAACTTGGGAGGAAGCCCTGCGACTCCTCTGGAAGCCAGGTGGCTAGGCCGGTGCGATCCCTCTAGAAGCCAATAGGCAGAGCGTCAGCTGAGTTAGAGGTGATGGGTCTTCCTCCTCAACCAGTTCCTCAGCCTGCTAGGAGATGATTCTTCTTTTGAGGCACTTGTAGGATCCACTTCTCAAGTAGATAGCCCCAGTGAAGACTAATCCATTTTCCTTACAAAATGATGTAATCCCCTTTTGTAAATTTTGAGAAATGAATAAAAAGAAAGTTTATCACATACCTGTTCATTCTGCTGTGTATGTATATGTACCTTTTTATAAGATTTAAGATATCCAGACTGATCCTGAGAAAAACTTGTAATAGATTTCCTTTTGAGCCGCATAGTAGTTGGCTTTAAGTTTGGAACTTCCCGAAACCCATAGAGGAAGAAGAACACTGTGATAGTCAGGGTGAATCCCGCCTAAGAGGTGTCTTCGACCCAATGCCACAGAAACTTTGAGAGTCTAACACATCGTGCACGATATTTGTATTTGTGGTAAGGGCTAATCTCGGGGATCCCCTTAGTAGAATTTATAGATATTCCTTTGTGAACCTGCACAGGAGAGAAGTAATGATAGTAGTGGAGATCCTGCCTGAAGGGAGTTTATCTGACCCCATGCCAAAAGATCTTTTTCGTCTGAAACATTTTGTACGATGTTTGTACTTAAGGCAAGGGCTGACCCTCTTGGAATGACAGTTATTCTAGTGGGAAGCGAACGCACCCTGCTTAGGGGGGACCTGTATCTTGATTCGATATCAGGGACAGCCCTAAGGTTACGAGCAGGCCTTCAGACCTTCCGCTGGCCAGATGGGCTTATGAAAGGGTCCCAGATGCTTGTAGGAAACCCCGCCAGCCAGGCACTACTAGGCTTGATGATCACCGTATTAATGAAGGTTAGTGAGTATCATCGTGCGTGAGGTTTGAAACCTCGGGCACGAGGCTTTGAGATTGAGTAGAGATCATACCTGAGCGACACTATGGTCGAAATATATATATATATATGCCTCCGTATATAAGGACCACTTGCCATGAGTATGTTTGAAAATATGAAGCCTTTCAAAATATAAAGAAATTCTGGTCGAGAATAAAGCCAGGACTTGGCGTTTGAATCCTCTATAAACGAATCCTTTAAATGAATCTGTACAAATGAAGAGTACCAAGATGGACTGAAGCAAGGGATTATGCGAAAAACTTCTTCAGGTCATCACCACTCCAACTCCTGGGGATCTGAGTACCTTCAGCAGTCATAAGGTAGTAAGCATTGGGCCCAGCAACCTCGCGCACGATGTAAGGGCCTTCCCAATTTGGCTCAAGCTTGGGAACCCCTAAATTGCTTCCTGCGAGAAGTCGCCGCTTGAGAACTAAGTCGCCTTTGCCGAAAACTTTGGGGTTAACCTTCCGGTTATAATACCGCTCTATTCGTCGTTTGTGTTCCAGGCGCTTTATCGCGGCCAATTCTCTCCTTTGTTCTAGGAGGTCCAGGTCGACCCTTCGTGAATCGTCATTTTCGTCCACCCAAGTTTGCAAAGCCTCGAGTTCAAAGCTGGCAGCAGCTTCTATTCTGGGGGAGAGGTATTCCAGCTCAACTGGTATGACAGCGTCCATCCCGAACGAGAGGGAGAAGGGCGACTCTTGGGTAACCTTGAAAGGAGTTGTGTTGTAAGCCCAAAGAGCTCCTGGTAATTCTTCCGGCCAGCGGGCTTTTGTGCCGTCTAGGCGTTTCTTCAGAATGTTCAAGATGTTCTTGTTGGCAGCTTCTGCCTGGCCGTTGGTATGAGGGTGCCAAACAGAGGTGTACTTGAGGTTGATCTGGTGCTCTCCGCAGAAATCATGGATTCTTTGATTGGCGAATGGAGTGCCATTATCGGTGATGATTATCATGGGTATGCCATACCTGCAGACGATGTTGGCCCAGAGGAAGTTTTCGATATTTCGGGCGGTGGACTGAGTAAGTGGCTTGGCCTCAATCCACTTTGTGAAGTAGTCGACTGCAACTAGTATCCACTTATAGCCCCTCATGGCCGTAGGCATTGGGCCTAGAAAATCCAGCCCCCAGATGGCGAAGGGCCAAGATGAATTGATAGGCTTGAGATATCCTACTGGCTGCCTCTACATATCGACGTAATACTGGCACTGAGGGCACTTCTCCACGAATACCTGAGCTTCTTTGTGGATGTTGGGCCAGAAGAAACCCTGGCGCAGGATCCGCATGACCAGACTTCTGCCGCGGGCATGTGTTCCACATTCCCTTTTATGTACTGTCCCCATAACCTTCAAAGCCTCCTCTGGCCTTAAACATTTGGTGAGAGGTCTAGCGTAAGATCTTCTGTAAAGTACCCCATCGATGAGGGCGTATTTGGCACATATGAGTTTTAGTTTCTGCGCCTCTTGTCTGTTGTCTGGCTGGATCCCATTCTTCAGATAGTCCAGGATCTTGTCCATCCAGCAGGGTGGTTGCCTTTTAGAAGAGAATTCAGTGCATTCGAAACTAGGTCTTTCGAACACCTGAGTCCGGCGAAGGTCGGGGAGCCCTTCTTTTGCGAGCCGGTCTGCTACTTGGTTCTCTTCACGGGGTATATGCGTCAGGGAGAAATTTTCGAATAGAGAGATTAAAGACCGGGCCAGTTGCAGATATTTCTTCAGAACCTCGTCTTTCGTCTCAAACGTCTGGTTTACCTGATTGATGACCAGCAGGGAATCACTGAACACCTGTATGTGCTTTACGACCATGCTAAGCGCGAAGTTTAATCCTGCAATGAGGGCCTCATACTCCGCCTGGTTGTTTGTCGCTTTGAACTGAAGCGTCACCACCTGATGAAGCGTAGCCCCCATTGGGCTGGTTAAAAGGATCCCAGCCCCCTGGGATTGTGATCCGGATGCGCCATCAACATGAAGTGACCAGAGGTTTGCCAGAGGTTTCACGGGTGGTGGTTCTGTCGTAGAGAACTCAGCGACGAAGTCGGCCAGGGCCTGAGCTTTGATAGCTGTTCGCGGAACAAACCTGATGTCATATTCTCCCAGTTCGATAGACCACTTAAGTAATCTTCCTGAAACTTCGGGAGTATGTAATATCTTTAGGAGCGGTTGATCCGTGACGACCTGAATAGTATGGGATTGAAAGTAAGGTTGTAGCTTCCTGGCTGTCATCAGAAGGGCCAGAACGAGCTTTTCCAGAGTGGGGTACCGACTTTCGGTGTCTAGGAGTATGTGACTGGTATAAAAGATAGGATATTGAACCCCCTTTTCGCTGTCTAGGAGTACCGCTGAGACTGCAGTGTCGGACACTCCTAGATAAAGAGATAGGACCGTTCCCTCCTTTGGCGCCACTAATATCGGGGCCGAGGTCAGATATTTCTTTAGTTCGGTAAATGCAGCTTCACACCCGCTGTCCTAGAGCCCTTTCTTGTTGTTGCGCAGACACTGAAAGAAAGGAGAACAGCGATCACCGGCTTTTGAGATGAATCTGCCCAAGCTGTTGATCTGCCCTGCTAACTTCTGGACCTCTTTTGCCGTCTTCGGGGAGGGCATGCTCAGAATGGCTGATATTTTATCAGGATTAGCCTCTATCCCTCTGACAGAGACTAGATACCTCAAAAATTTTCCTGAAGCAGCGCTGAAGGTACATTTAGTAGGGTTGAGCTTGAGGTTGTACCTTCGGAGAGTGTCGAGTGTTTCCCGGAGATCACCAAGGTGCTCTGTCAAAGTTTTGCTTTTGACTAAGACGTCGTCTACGTAAGCCTCGAGGTTCCTCCCCCTTTGATTTTTAAAGACTGCGTCAATCATGCGTTGATAGGTGGCACCGGCATTTTTGAGACCGAAGGGCATGACCTTGTAGCAGTAAGTTCCATAGTCAGTGATAAAAGCTGTCTTCTCTTCATCCCCCTTGGCCATCCAGATTTGGTGATACCCGGAGAAGGCATCCAGAAAACACATAACCTCGTACCCGACGGTTCGGTCTACCATCGTGTAGATACGAGGGAGGGGGTAAGTGTCTTTAGGGCAGGCTTGATTTAGAGACCTGAAGTCGACGCACATTCTCCACTTCCCACTGGCCTTTCTCACCATCACGACGTTGGTTAACCATCGGGGATATTGTACTTCCCTGATGTAACCAGCTCCTAGCAGCTTTGTGATTTTCTCTTGTTTCTTTCCCCGAAAATGCCTGCGGGGGAGGACTCAGCATCCTCTAGTAGCATGAACTGACTGGCCCTAGCCACCAGTTCTGGGTAACTCTGAGGTTTGGTCAACTGTAGGGATTTGGACAAGTCCCCTACCTTGAGCCCTCTCCGGAAGTTATGCATGGCCACTGCAGGCTCTACATCTTCGGCTTCTGCTGCAGCGGCGAAAAAATGGTTGGTGTAATCCCGAAGGCTCTCTCTCTCACCTTGCTTGATGTTGGCGAGGACCATGTCGGACACGACCATGGGGGTCCGCCCGATAAAATGGGCGATCAGCTCCCACTTCAAGTGTTCATAGGAGGAGATGTGATCCCTGGGCAGCTTGATGAACCAGCTGAATGCTGCCCCCTTCAGTGTGTTGGCCAGGAGGTGACACCTAGTGGCTTCGTCCGGCCGGCGGTATCGGACGGCGGCCTCAAACCCCTGCACATGCTCACGGGGGTCTGTTGCGCCTCTATAAACCTCCAGCCTGGGTGGCCGGAAGTCTTCTGGGATGGGGGCCAAACGGATGGCATCGGAAAAAGGGGCATTTCCGTCCATCGGCCCAAAGAAGAGATCAGGTCCGTGATGAGGAGCCTGAGCGCCAGGAAAGAGAGGGTCTCTTCCGGCTAGAAATGGAGGAAAAACAGGTGGAAGAAAGGCGGGTTGTGGTAGTGGACAAGGTGGAAGGGGGTTTTGATGAACCTCCTGGAAACGGAAAGGGCGTATGGGTGGTCTGGAGGAACCAGAAGATTGGATGGAGAGTGGTGCGGCCTGGGGTGCCGGTGCAAGGACTTCGGCCATCGCGGGAATCGGAAGGAGCGGAGCCGGGGCCGCTGCCGATGGCGGAATCGCCTCTGGGATCGCCGCAGCCGGCGGAGGTGGAGCAGGGACCGCCGGTGCCGACGGGTGAGGAACAGGGACCGCCGCTACCAGCGGGAGAGGGAGTACTGCACAGACCGGCTGAGTCTGTCTGAGGATGACGGCCTGTTGCGCCGTGAGGCCGGTGATCATGTCAGTGAGGTTTGCGAGCATCCCTTGGAGCTCTGAAACACGGGTGCCTCTGGAAGAGGAGGCAGATCCGGCGCGTTGCCGGGAAGTGGAAGTTGAGGCTCCATCGTCTGGCGCCCGGATAGAGGGTTCTCCTGCCTGCATAGTGCGGGCGGCAGAGTTGGTTTTGCGCGTTCTGGCCACCATCTTCCCAGGTCTCAGTGAAAGCACCAGAAGATGTTGACATAGGATGTGGGGATCCCAAGAAACACCAAAGAGAGAGAGAGAGAGAGTTCCGGGAGACGGCGGCGCGCAAAGGAGGTGAGCCTGTTAACGGAGGCTCAAGGAGATGATTAGTTCGAAGCAACCAGAAAAGCACATAAGGATTTAAGGTGGTTCAGGCAGGAAATCCCCTACGTCCACCGGTCGGTCAGCGAAGAAGTTTCACTAATAGGAAAAGGATGGCCCTGAAGGCTGTATAATGTTTTGAGAAGAGGAGAGGAAGAGGAAGAAGAAAAAGAAGAAGAGGAAGAAGAAAGGAACTCCTCAGTTGGGGTCCTGATACAATGAAAACTGTTCTAGGGAGAGAGCTCTCCCTTTTGCCCTGCCCTCCTTCTTTGGGAGATCTGTTCAGCGATATTTGTAGGCAGGGATGGTGCAGCTTTACCCAGGTTCCCTGGTTTTCCGGAGGGAAGGTGATGGACGATCTCCGAGCGCCGTTTATCTGTCACCGGAGAGATTTTATCGTTCATACGAGAAGGTGACATCTTTTAATGCTGGTACTTCCTCTGGGAAAGAACGTCTGTACGAAAATCGGCGGGGTTAGGTGAAGTTGATTGTGACAGGCGTTACCTCGTGCCCTTGTGCCCGAGGTTACGAAGTTTAATCCTGGATCATCGTGGACGATGGTTGGTTTGAACCCTCGTGCCCGATGTTTTGACCTGGATCGAGAGCCCTGCAAAACCTGAAGCTGAGTCAGCAAATTTGTCAATCAAGTACAAGCCTGGCAGGCGCCACATGCTCGGCCAGGATGCAGCGCAGGAGCCACGTGTTAACATATATAGTAGGGCAAATTGCATCTATTTTTTGAGGTCTGAAGAGCATTGCAAATTAATTTAAATTTTTAAAATATCACAATATAGATTTTTGAGATTGTAAAAGTTGGTTCCAATTAAAACGTAAATATCAAATTTTTTTGATACTTAGAATATAATTTTGAAATATTAATATTTATATTTTAAAAAAATTAAAATTTTAGTGTGAAGAAAGTTTGAAGTTTTTATTAAAGTTTTAAAAAAATATGAAATAGGGGAGAACAATGGACTTTTAAAATAAAAAATGATCAAAAATATAATACTTTTATAATTTTAAGAATTAAAATTAATTTTTTTTCGAAATTAAGATAATTTGCGGTGCCCTTGCTACCTCGCGATCCAATTTACTCTATATAACATGTGTAAAGATATAAGCAACTGTTTATAAAAAAAAAAAAGCAATTAATTTAATATAAATAAATTATAAATATGACTAAGAAAATAATAATTTATTTATTAAATTAGCAAAAAAATTCATCTTTGAATAGGATAACTAACAATTGAGGTGAGGAAGGAAAGTCTGCCCCATTTTTTGCTTTTTTTTTTATTTAAATATTTTTAATTAACTAATTAATAATATAAATATACTTAAAAAAAATTAACAAAAACAGCATATTTCTGACAGTGTTAAGTAATACCGTTAGATTAAAAAGTCACCCTGCAGCGGACGGGCGACTTCTGTTAAGCAGAAATTGCCCAGTGGACAGGCCACTTCCGCTTAAAAAAATAAATAAAAAACAATTTAATTAATTAAAAAAATTCATTTAAACGTGATTTCTTTTTTTTTTGCAGATTTTTATAAAAATATATTTAAGGATAAATTTGGTATTTCTCTCTAGGCTAAAATTAAGGGATAACTAAATCTGATAAATTTAAAATTTAAATAATAATAATAAATCATCTTTTAACTCATAATTACATCGTGTAAATATCTCAAATTTTGATATATATATATTCTCTTAAGAATTTTAAATTAATAATATTAAATTAAATTAAATAAATTTTAAAAATGAACCAAGTTTAAGCATCACGAGTCTGAAATCACATTTAAATATTATTAATTTAAAATTTAATTTTTAATAAAATATTTAATTACAAAATAAGAAAAAATAAATAAAATCACACCTCAAATACCTATTTAATTTAATTTGTTACTTTAAAGCTGATCATTAAATTTATATTAACATAATATTTTCTTCATATTCAAATTCATCTTAACTTAATGTTTACTTACATGATTAGATATTTATGTATCATTTTTCTAAAAGCACATATTTTTTATTAAATATATAATTAATATAAAATAAGTAATAAATTAAATCAAATAAATTACTTATTGATTAGTTTTAAAATAACAAATTAAATTAAATAGGTATTTAAAATGAGACTTTATAATAATAGTCATATAGTATAGTGTCCTATTGCGAAAATTATGCTCTTAATTAACTAGTAGATTAATTTTAATCTATAAAATAATCCAATGAATTAATTACGATCCTAAATCATAAATAATTAATTTATTAATTATTTATTAGAGTTATCTACCTAGCATTTTTTATTTCAAATATTAGTTTTGAATTTTAATTTGAACCAGTATATAACAATTTTAATTTTTAAATACTTTTCAATATTTTTTTAAAGGCCTCGTTTTGTTCGAGGTAATTTTTTTGCCTAATATAAATTTTAATTATAAATATTAACTTTATTTCACATCTAACACAAATATAAATATTAGAATTAAAAGTATTTCATATTTTACGCATAATATAAATTTTATGAATTGAGTCATTAGATTGTAATATATGTACATATATATATATATATTAAAGTTTGTGTGCATGTATATAAATGTCTCATTATTTTATTGTAAATTTTGTTCATCTAGCTTTCAATTTTATATAGAAATTATTTGGTTCAATATTTTTGTAATGTTATGTCATATTATTCGATAAAATCAATTACTTAGTTCCAACTGTCATCTAACCGCTGGTGGAGTCGAGCAACTCCTTAAATAAGATTATTTTAAAAATTATAAGAATAGCCTTTAAAATGTTAATTAATTCATCAAAAAATAAATAAAAAAAATTCTCAAGTTGGGTCCCATTTAACATACGTGACTAATTCAAGATACAAACTACTTTTAATGTTTTTTTTTTTTTGAAATATAATCGTGTTAATTATTTTCATGCTAATTAATTATGAACTATAATATTAGTCAAACTTGCTCATTATTGAGTTAGGCTTCTTTCCGTTAACAGTAACAGACTGCTATGAATATTTTGTAAAATTAATTAATCTATGATTTTCTTAGAACAATTTTTTTATCAACGTTTTTCTAGAATTTTTAGATATTAATTTTAGCTGCTAATTAAAAAAAATACATTATACTATCCATTCAATTATTAGCTAAAGTGCTATAAAAAATTATTAGCTAAAATTAATACTCAAAAGTTCTAAAATATTTAAATTAATGCTAATTTTGAGAACTTTATATAT
>JAEMOT010001062.1:196801-206819 GCA_019297695.1 Apostasia ramifera | reverse complement strand
ATATATATATATATATATATATATATATATTATTTTTTATTTTTTTAAAATAATTCATGGTGAGAAAATTTCATCCAAAGGGAATTATTCTTGTATAAAGAATGGCCTGTACCCGTATTATATTAATCCGAAATAGGAACGATTATTGGGTTTGACCGGCAGATAGAGGGTTGTCACATCAGCATTAGGTGGAGCTCATTGTTGATGTGATGTCCAACTATTGGCCGGCTAAACCTAATAAAATTTCTTTAAATTGAGAGATGTCGAAGTAAAAAATAAATAAAAATCGCTGCATAATAATACAAGAAATAAGTAAAGTCAATACATTTGGCAGTAAAAAAAATTCAGACTTATCATATGTTAAAATAATTAAAAAAAATTGCATTCAGGCTCTTAAGATAAAACAAAATACCACAAATTAGTTGTAATTTTTTAAAAATTTTCATTTAAATTTTTGTGGTTGTAAAAACAATTTTATTTAGTCATAATTAAGATATGACATGAGACTATTCTCAAATGCATAATTTCTTTATTTTTTAAGAACATAATTTTGTAATATTAATATTTATGTTTTGTAGTTTTATATTTTTAGTGTGATGAAAGAAAGAAAAAAGAAATTAAATTTTAAATTTTTAGAGAATTGTGAGAATGTATAAAAGAGTATAATTATCATTTAACATATACAAACAGTTTAATTTAGTAAAAAAATAATCAAATTTTATATTTTTTATCAAAAATAATCGGCTAGAAAGACTAGATTTGGAAAAGGAATCAAAACTGAAGCGCATTTATAGCTTTAAAGATTAAAATCAAAATTTTTTAAAAATTAAAATCAATTATTAATTCAACTGTGCGCTAACTCAGAACCGACAAAGGGTGTTGGTCAATTAAGACAGCAGGACGGTGATCATGGAAGTTGAAATCCGCTAAGAAGTGTGTAACAACTCACCTGCCGAATCAATTAGTCTCTAAAATGGATGGCGCTTAAGCGTGCGACTAGGGGTGGCAATTTGTACTCGTACCCGATAAACCCGCCCCGACCCGCCCCTAATGGGACGGGTATAGATACTCAAATTTTACCCGGAACCCCCGCCCCGCCCCGCCCCGTTATGAAATGGGGCGGGTTCGGGTATGAATCATATAGCCCCGCCCCGCCCCGTACCCAATTTAATAAATTTAAAAATTTTAAAAATTTTAAATTTTAATACCTAAATAAAAATAGTACTTTGGAAAGAAAATGCATGTACTTTTTACTGTAAAATTTTTTTTACTTGTGATAGTTGACATTTCCAGTTGGCTCTTAAATCAATTGATACATGTTGCCTGCAAGGGTCTTATAACTACCTCATATTTGATNCGGGTATGGGTAATGAATGATATATAGCGGGGCGGGTATGAGTATTTATAAACCCGACCCAAATCCGCCCCGTTGCCATTCCTACGTGCGACCCATATCCGGCCATCGGGGCTATTGTCATGTCCCGATGAGTAGGAGGGCACGATGGCTGTTGCAAAATCCGGGCACGAGCCAGTGCGGAGCGGCCGTCAGTGCGGATCTTGGTGGTAGTAGCAAATATTCAAATGAGAATTATTTGAATATTTGATACAACATAAATCAAGATATTTTAATTAAATACTTGCAATCGTAGAATTATTTGATCATATTTCAATGTATTCAACTGCATGCATACACATTAAGAAAATAATTTATTTCATGTAAATATATTTAAACTCAATACTAATAATTATATAATTATTTTTTTATTTAATATGGTGCTTTATTTTAGAGTTCCTAATGAAGAGGTCATGAGTTAAATTCTCATAAATCTTCTCTTTTAATTGTTAATATTTTTATTAAAATATTTATTTTTATCCAGTTAAATATAGGGTTAATTTTATAATTACAATTATATAACTATTCAACGATATTTCAATGTATTTAAACATAACTAATTAGCTTTATACAATGAGTACTTATTTTTATAAATTAATTTCTTGCATATTGAGGTATTTTAAGTAAATATTAATATTTATAAAACTATTAAATAATAAATATTATATTTTAAATAAATATTTGCATTTAGAAGTAGATTCATTGCATGTAAAAGTATTTCAATAGAATGCTGACAATTATACTATTGTCAAATAATATATCAAAACATTTTAATTAAATACTTGCATTCAAAAATTAATTCATTACTTATTAACTTATTTTAATTAAATAATAATAATTATACAAGTACTATATTACACATAAATGTCTTTTAACTGTATACTTGATTTGTTTTGTGTTAATATATTTTACCTCAATACTAAATATTATAAAAAAAAAATATTATATAATTATTAAATAATATATTAATATATTTTAATTAAATACTATTTGCTTACCGTTGACCGCAGGATTCAACCGTGGCATGCAGGTTTTGCATTGCTATTCACAAATAAATAATTGACGTGTTCCGCGTGCCAGAGCGAACCCAATAATTTTTGGCGCGGTTGTCGCTCTCTCACTTGCTAGCTCAACTATCGTCGATTGAATCTTTAGAATTGGCTCAAAAATATATTAAATATGTCTTTATTATTTAATATGGTGATTTATTTTAAAGTTCTTAATGAAGAGGTCATGAATTAAATTCTCATAAATCTTATCTCTTTTGATTGCTAATATTTTTATACAAATATTTATTTTTATCCAATTTCAATTGGATTTCAAGTTCGCATGAAAATGAAGTATTTCAAGTCGAATCAATTTAAAATTAAAAAAGTTCACTTTTAAGTCAGTTTCGAGTCGATTTCAAATATAGTCAAACTAGATCAAAATCGATTCATTGCCAAGTCTAATTATGGGTGATAATTCAAGTAGATGAGTTTAGTTTTGGTCAACCTAATTTCCCATAAGAACTTCTTCATCGATATATTACTGTCAATTGCTGAATTTATATCGATATCTATACCCATTTTATCTGTTGTATTTATATAATAATTCATGAACATGGCATGAGATACGTAGAATACTTTTTTAGTTCGTTTAATTTACACATATCAATTAGTGTACTACAAGATTTCTTTTTATCTGTGTCATGACCATGAACAAGACTTCCTTACGTCTTGTTTGAAATTCGTTTGCATTTTACTTAATATAAAGTACTCAACTCAACTTTCACTTAACTTGGAGTTAACTCATTTGAAATAAAATTAATTTAACTCGTAATTGATTCGATAGTTATATTTTGATATATATTTATATTTTTCTAATATGTATTGAAGATATTTTACATATAAATATATATTTTGGACAGTTTATATTGAATATTATTGTAATCTTAAAATAATTTAAAAAATAAAGCTAAATTTAAATTGATAATTGACTTAAATTTGAAGAAATTTTACTTAATTTGAAATAAATTCGACTTGAACTAAAAAAAAAACGAGTTGAGCTAAAATCAACTTGCTCAAACTCGACTTATTAACAGCCAATATGCAATATTTTATGGACCAAAAATCGCAAAACGCGTTCATGCAATTTAACAATATTTTTTGTTTTTTATTGAATTATCACACGTAATATTTTGTTTTAAATGATAATTTTATACATAAATACTTAATTCCAATGCAATTAAAATTTATAGTTTGACCAATCTCAAAGAAAATGAAATAAACATTTAAATAATAAGCTTTTAAGTTTATTTCACTATTATTTCATTCAAATAATATGGTTTTGAATGTTATTATTATTTCATTTTCACTCCAGAAATGAAAATGAATAAAATGGTCAAATAAATTGACCAATTTTATATCATTATAATAATAAAAAAATAATTCATTATTTTGGCCCTCTTACTGTACGTAAACTTAGAAGTTTACTAAGACCTCATTTAATTCGAGTCAATTTTTTATCTAACAAAAATTTCAACTATAAAAATCAACTTTATTTTCACATCTAACACAAATACGAATATTAAAATTAAAAGTATTTCATATTTTATATACTTTTTAATATAAAAATAAATTTTTTTTTCTTATTAAATTTAAAAAATAAAAAATATTTTTTTTGTCCAAAAAAAAGGTCGAATCAAACGACGCTTTAGTTTAAAGTCATCCAACATCATAAAAGAGAAAAAATTCTATGTCCTCATCCTCGACCTCTACCTCAGCCTCCTGAATACGTGAGTAGTCTTTATCTTTAACACTGAAATATCATATTATATCATGATATGTGTTGACGTAAGATGTAGAGGATTCCAAGAAACACAGCGAGAGAGTTTCGAGAGACGGTGACACGCAGAGAGCTGAGCCTGCCGGTGCGGGTTTAGACGAGAGAGAACATCCAAAATAGCACACACAAATTTGAGGTGGTTCAGGGAGAAAATCCCTTAAGTCCACCGAATAATCAGGTGAATAATTTCACTAGAAGGAGAAAAATAAAGTCTTGAAGGCCAGTACAATGCTGGGAAGGAAGAAGAGAGAGAGCGAGAGAAAGAGCTCTTCAGCTGAGGCTCTAATGCAGTGAGAAGTAAGAGGACTTAGGAATTGCTTGTACTCTGGTTGTTGTATGCTTTCTCGCTTCTCTTTGTTCGTGCCTTTAAGTGGCTTTAAATAATGCTGAAAAGAGCACTTCATCCCGGATTTCCCAGAAAGAAAGGAGCTGGGTCCATTCTGATGGTCTCTCAACTGTTGGCCACTAGAGGAGCTGGAAGTACTGAGTGGAGAGCCTTATTCTCCTTGATCGCAGTGGTTCCTCTGGGGTTCGCGCCAACTAGAGCAAGCACATCTTTGATTTGCGTGCCTGGAAAAAGCGTTTTATACGGGAAACAGCGCGGTCAGACCACGCCTACCGCGACAGATGCAGCTGAGGAACATCTTCATTGATGTTGATAGGGGTGATCCTGGATCGTCGTGGACCATGATTGACCGAACCCGCGTGGCCGAGGTTTGACCCGAGGTTTGACCCGAGGTTTGAGACCTGCGAAAATAAAAATATTCAAATAACGTATATGGCTGTGATGCAGCGTCGGAGCTACGCGTTAACAATATATAAATATTATTTTTTGCATCATAATTTCGTAAATTTTTATAAGAATATTTACATGTCGTTAACATTTTTTTTCGACAATTAATATAAAATCAAGATAATATTACTCCCTTAATTTTTTTTTTTTTTTTTTGATAAATCTGACTTTGTGATCATTCACATTTCTCCTTGTTGAAAAATTTGTCAAAAAAGCCCACTTTTCCTGATTTAAAGGAACAATCACATGTATAAATAAGGTTTTAAAAACTGAATCGGAACCGATCAGCCAACCGGTTCGGTTTAATTTTATAACCGGATCTGCTTAAAACCGGCCAGAACTCAGCCTCCATTCTGCGGCCTCTACTCACGCGATAGTCACGAACTCGAGATTTCTCTTACCTCGCTCTCTCCTCTCCAGCCCCCATCCTTTCAGAATGATTTAGTATTTTAGTAATATAAAATGATGAAATAATTTAGTATTTTAATATTGATAAAACATACATTTGTTCAAATCTTTTAATGATGTACTAAATATTATACTCAATTTGTGATTTGCGAATATTTTGTTGGGTTATTGTTATTTCGATTTGCTTGGAATTATTTGGGTTATTGACATAAGATATTATTTATTAAATTCAATTATTAAAGATTCATTTTATGTCTAATTATTGTGTTGATGCGTGAATAATATATATCTTAATTTTATTTATATTATATTTTATCAGTTTTTTTAATTTTTACTTCATTCCGGTTTGACCCCGGTTCAACCCCGGTTCGATTATTGAACCTTGAACCTTTCAGTCTACCGATTTTAAAGCCGGTCTGGTTTTCAAAACCTTGTATATAATACTATATTTTGTCCTCAATTACATTTTGGGCCTCAATTTGGGCCTCGGTAGACCAAAGAAAGCTCTCTATTAACTTAGCGGGCCTCCAATTTTGAGGTGTTATCATTAGGTGACAAAATTGGAGTGTTTAATTTTAGGAGTGCAATCCGAATCGGTTCAATGTAATTTTATGGCGAACCAGAACGGAGTAGATTAGACTCGGTTTTATGATTTCAAGAATCGGAACCTAACCGAGTTCACAAGACCCAAACCGAATTTTTCAGTTCGGTTCCGATTTGAGCCCGGTTCTAAGCTTAAAACATAATTTCTATTCGTACTAATATAAAAAGTATGATAACAAATATTTCAAAATCAAATAATTTTTTTTAAATATTTAAAATTATAAATTTAAATATTAAATTTATCACAACTCATACTAAATAAGTAAATATTAACCCTTATATTAAATAATCATAAGTAATTAACTGTATAATATTTAATAATCAATAATTAATCTGATTTAGGTCGGTTCAGGTTTATCAGAATCATAGAACTGAGAATCGACCCGAACTGACCAGTTTTAGTAAATTTGGAACTGGACCTGAACCGAACCGAATTGATCAGTTCAGTTCAATTTCGGGTTGGATCTCGGTTCTTCGAGTCTATTTACATAACCCTATTGATTCTGGAAAAATTGGTCTATAAAAAAAATTGCAAATAGCAAGTATTTTTGCCTTTTGAGTTGTCATCTGATAGAACGCTAAAGTTTGCAACATATTCTATCCTGTTTGAAGCGTGAACCAAAAATAATGCAAGTTTAAAAAATGATAATAATAAAAAATAAATTTTTCTAATTATTCTACACAAATTTTTATATAAAAATATTATTTTATTTTATATATTTAATAATTTTTAATAAAAATATCAAATTTATTTCAGATAGAATAAAAAATTAGAAATCTAGTGTTTATGTAAATTTTATGAAAAGCATTGAAGATTTCGTTTACTGTTTTTGGTGGGAGCACCAAGAAAGCTCGAAACAGAAAACAGAAAAAAAAAAAAAAAAAAAAAAAAAATCTTGCCCTACGCCTCTTAAGTCTTAACACGTCACACAAGGTAGGTTTGTAATTTGGTGGCCCAAAAAATCCAAATATAGAAATACGTGTAAGTTTCCTTTACATATTTTATAAAAAATTTTAATATTATATATTATCTATAAAAATTAAATAAAAATTAAATTTTTATTACATATGTATCATAATTCTGTAATATGAGTTGTGCATAGTTCAGTCAATAGATCAGATTATGACCCAATTTGATTTATTTACTGATCCGATTTATTTTCAAATAAATGAATCGAATATGAATCACCATTGACTCAATTCATTTAAAATTTAATCTGTTTATATAATCTAATTTGTAGTTCATATAAAAATATATTATGGGCTTATGACTAATAATATTTTCGTGAGAAGGCTTAAATAAAGAATATCAGTATGATTAATTAATAAATGATCCTTACAAATTATATTAATAGATTATAGTGTATAATGCTTCTATTTTCATAATTTATTATTATGAGTTTATATTTCATAATATATACATGTATATATATATATATATATATATATATATATTACGAACACTGATTTTTATATTAAATTATATAATTAATTCATAAAAATAAAATATTTTTTTTATATTTTATTTTCAATAAATTTAATATTATTTTAATTTTGACTATAAAAATACTTAAAAATAATGATTTTATTGGAAATAATTTAAACTCGACAACCTGAGTTCCTATCTGATCCAATTTCTAATTCGAAAAGATTTGGATCGACTATGACCTGATCCGATATATGAATTTGAATCCGGATTGGGATAGACCCAACCCAAATTCGATCCATTAATAGACCTAATTGAGCACGCATAAGTTTTAACTTTAATATAATTTTTTGTAATTGATTTATTATATTAAAATTTTAAATATTAAATATATAAAATAGTTAAATTTTAACAACATATATGTAATTTTTTATGAATATATATTTATAATTATACATATATGTATGAAAAATAAAGAATTAATCGTTACATAATTATATATACGACAATTAGATTCTTATTATTTATGAATTACGTAAAATGATCATGATGATTAAGTAAATATACATTAAAATATTAAAACTTGGTGAGAGCAAATAAGAGCAAGTCAATTGTAAATTTTAAGGATAATTTCACATTGCCCTTGAGGTTTACTCGACTTACCACACGGGTTTATAATTTTAAAAATATATCAGAAAAATCGCCAAAACTTACTATATAGGTCATTGTGGTTCTTAATATTTATAAAAAGCTTTCAATAAAGTCTAATTAAATATCTTCCATTAAATATTCCGTTAAATCAAAATTTTAATTAAAAAATTGCAAACTTTTTTAATGTGAAATTACAATTGTACCCCAACTGGTCCTCGCACACGCAGACGCCCACGCAGGCAGCCGACAACTTCCGAGCGCAGGCAGCAGCATGCGACGCCGCACGCAGCCCTGCCACCGGCGCCTTGCGCGTGGCGGTTCGCACGCGGGGCAGTGCGCTGCTGCTAGCCGCGCGAGCCGGCGGCGCTGCGGTGACCCGCATGCGAACTCCTTCACTCAGGGCTGTGCGTTGCTCAAGCAGCTGGAAATTGGAAATATGGAAGGATAAAAAAGGGTATTTTTATAATTTTAACAGCGTTTAACGGATCTGTCTGACATATTTTCAAAATTATAGACCTATATAGTAAGTTGAGTAAATCTCAAAGGTATAAGCGAAATTACCCCTAAATTTTATGTGAGAATTATATATATCATTTTCTAAATAAGGTCTTTTAATTTGTTTGCCTATTGAATTTCAATATTTATATATATTATTAAATACTTTAAATATATAATTGCAAATTATAGTTTTTCCTATTGAGAAATTATTAGATTTGTTTCTCCTTAAATAAGATGAATAACTAGTTATTCCTCAATTTCATAGAAACATATAGTTTGTATGTGGTGATATTTAAATATTTAATTTTAAAAATAAATAAATAAAAAGTTAAATAGTAATACTCCCGAAGTTAAATAGTAGTTTGTCATTCATCCTATGACTTTATTTAGTAATCATCCAAAAAAAATTAAATTAATATTTTATTAATATTTTTAAATTTATTATAAATTTAAATAATTTTATTTCACATTTATCATAAATTTTAATTTTTAATATTATAATTAACTTATTTTATATTTTATATAACTTCTAAATTAAAATATATTTTTATTTTTGTCAATTCTATAAAATAAAATATTTTTTTATTTCTTTATTTAAAAATAACACTCAATCAAACAAGATCTATAAATATATACATGCTACAAATTCTCAAATAATCTATGAAATATGTGTATTACATTATTATAATTATCAATCTCTATATATAAAATACACATTATGCATTATTTGAGTAAAAAATCTAAATAAAGAATTAAGGGAGGATTAATTCAGCTACAAAAAATAAAGTCATTTATAACGAGAATAAAGTAGATGAGATTAGGTAGTTTAGAAAGGTTTCATTAATGAGGGAATAGCAGTATAGCGCATCAGTGATCGGACCTGCTCACGTCGCCCAGCACCTCAGACATTAACGATGATCACCTCCTCCTTGTCCCTATAGGGAGCCATCACATCATAGGGTTGATATGACGTGATGGTTAGTTTAATGTCAGGTCAGTGGTTCGACACAGTCATTCCGCTAGTTCTGTGCTGTTTGACCAGGATACTTTGCTCTGAGCAGGTCGCTTGGGTTGTTCGAGAAATCTTTTTGGCTGGTTGTGCTTTGGAGACTCGGTTTAGCCCATTCACATGTCATAATTGGATAACACGGTGATTTTTTTCTTTAACGTGAAGTTATAAATATCTGAAAAATCAAGTTGAATATCCCTTCAAATGATGTAAATTAATTCAAATTATTAATTATAGGCATAGCGTTTCAAATGATGTGAAGCCGAAGCAAGCCATTTTAAGTTTCATGAAGCTTGAAGTGCACGCACCGAAGCACTAGAAAAATCACTTCCACTTCAGCAAACCGAAGGAAGAAGAAGAAGAAAAAGAAGAAGAAGAAGAAGAAGCAGAAGCAGAAGAAGAAGAAGAAGA
>JAEMOT010001062.1:176670-196770 GCA_019297695.1 Apostasia ramifera | reverse complement strand
AGACGAAGAAGAAGAAGAAGAAGAAGAAGAAGAAGAAGAAGAAGAAGAAGAAGAAGAAGAAGAAGAAGCCATGCCAAGACCCCACCTTATTTTCGTCTTCCTCTTCATCTTCCTCTTCCTGCAGGAAGCCTTCCCGCCGCTCCAGTGGCGGCCGACAGAGGCCCTGCCGCTTTCCACTAGCTCCCGGTGGATCGTCGACGGGTCCGGCCGGCGGGTGAAGCTCGCATGCGTGAACTGGGTGGCGCATCTGGAGGCCATGGTGGCCGAGGGGCTGGGGAAGCAGCCGTTGGATGCTATCTCCAAGAAGATCTCCTCCATGGGTTTCAACTGTGTGAGGTTCACCTGGCCACTGTTCCTCCTCACCAACGAATCCCTGAGCTCGCTCACCGTCCGGCGATCCTTCCAGGCTCTTGGACTCAACGACTCCATTGCTGACATTCAAGCTAAAAATCCGGCATTAGTTGATCTCCCTCTCCTCCAAGCTTACAAGGTAATCTTCTTACTTCTTAGAATGAAGAATTTATTGAGTTCGAGCAGAAGCAGCGCACCGTCTAGCACCCAATCAGGCTAGCCTGAGCTTACATGACTCCCAGTGATTTGGTGCCAAACAGTATAAATATTCGATTTGAACTCAATAATTTATTTTAATTAGTCGAGTTAATCAATCTTACGAGTAATTTATCCCGATCGAAGGAGGAGGAGTTATGTTTCGGTTAATCGGATATTTTTTAAAAATGAGTTTAGGTAGGTTAATTACGTTAATCCCACTAACTTATAGTCGTCAAATATGGATCTAATCTTTGTTTGGTTTAAAGATAAAAAAAAAAGAATGTAAGGAAATTTATAAAAGAATTATTTATATTAAAAATTGTGTTATATGTGAAATAAAATAATTATTTAATACTAGAATTTATGTAGGGTAAAATATAAATATTTTTTAATTTTTTGAAATAATTAAATTTTTTAGTTATGACTATTTTCAAGTTGAATCGAGTTTAATTTTTTTTAATTTGAATAATTTATTTTACACATAATATATATTCAATATATTTTATTTTGTTAAACTTAAATGTATTATACTTTTTGTTAATCTCATCAAAACATATCTTATATAATATAGTTATTTATGTACAATTTCTTAGATATACATAAAAAAATCTTAATGCGTATCACTGTATAATTAAAATAAATAAATAAATATATTATTTATATCTGAAAATGATAAAATTGCACCAAGGACTTGAAGTAAGAGGGGCATTATAAATTAGTTATAATTTTTGAAAATCTCAATATTAATCTTTAAAGCTATAAAAAAGCACTACAGTTTTAGTCTCTCTATTAAAATCGAACAATTTTATTTAGCTATTTTTAGTGAAAAATATAAAATTTGATCCTTTTTGACTAATTAGAATCGCTTACACCCTATGTTTTCACGGCACAATAAAATTAAAATTTAAAAGTTTTACAATTCAATTTCTTCTGTTTCTTGTTTTACTCTCTAAAAGTTCAAAATTTAAATATAAAAATATCAATATTTTAAAATAATATTTTAAAAAATCAAGAAACTAATGTTTATGAATAATCTTAGAATATAATGATAAAAATTTAATAATTCTATATTAGTTACGATCAAATCAAAATATTTTTATAACCTCAAAAATATCAAGGAAGATTTAAAAAAAATTGAAATTAATTTATAATATACTTATGATCTCAAAAGTTAGAGATCAAATTAAATCAATCTAATCCAATTATAACTCATGATTAACCTAAATAAATTAAAATTAAATTTGATTCGAATTAAATATTAATTGAAACAATCATCTTCTGACTGATTCGATGTTCAATAATTAAAGAAAGGGGAAAATTGTGTCTGACTTCTTAGGCTGTTAGCCAGTTGAAATAAAAAATTTTGGAGTTTGGTGTGATGTGACATAGGATGATATATGATAGTTACCATACCAATTTAAAGAAAAGGTAAATTACATTTTTAAATTTATAATTTAGTAATTTATATGTCCATTTTTTTTAAAATTATAAAATAAAAGTTCTTAATTTTTAATATAATTATGAAATAAATTTTATTTTTTATTATTAAATTTTTTTATAATTATTATTATATTTTTTTTTGTCAACCTTGCTTTTTTTTTTTTTAAATGACTATACTATAGAATTATAATAAAAAAATTACAGATGTGCAAGTATCACTTAACATTAATTTTGATAATATTATAAAATTTATTGGAAATAGGCATATCTATTTCCCACTTAAAATCACCTAACGTCACATAGTGTGTCAAAAAATCAGTGACACTGTTGATATTACATTGTATATAATTAATTCTGCAAGCCATAAATAATGATAAGATGTTCACAATATTATCTAGAATAAGATCCTGAGACGTGAAGTTGGATTGCCAAAGTCTAAGCTTCTCAGAGTTAAAAAGAATTCTTTTCAAGAAAACTTCTGCATCTTCACTATCTTGAAGGCTCTTAGTTTGCCCTCTACTGGGCATTAATCTTGCTCTCTTTTTGGTGGTGGTGGCGGAGAGGGATTGCCAGTGGAACAGCAGGAGGCAAGGAAGCCTGACGGCTTGAGCGCTGCATGAAGGTGAGCGACATGGCTGCAGGTTGCTCAATCTTAGCGTCTGCGTAGCCTCACACAAGTGCCGCTTGTGACCGCATTGTTGGTGTAGCCCTCGCAGTATGGTCGCAAATCGCACAATGCCAGCCACGAGCCTCTCGCGACCCTCATGTGAGGCTGCACAAATGCTAGAGTTGCACGGTCTGCGGCCATGCCGTGCACACACGCACAACACTCACACTGTGCTAGTGCTGCTCTCGCGCTTGCAAGCACCCCCGCTTCTACTCTGCCGCCGCCGCCAACAGCATCGTCGGAGAGAGTGGAGGTTGAGAAAGAGAGGATATTGATAATTGTAAAAAAATTTAACAATAAAAATTAACTTAATTTCACAACCAATATAAATATGAATATTAGAATTAAAAGTATTTCACATTTTACACACTTTCTAATATTAAAATAAATTTTTCTCTCATTAAATATAAAAAATAATTTTTTTTTTATCTAAAAAAAATCTCGAACTAAAGGAGCCCTAAAAAAATAAAAAAATAATTTATTTGATAATTATATTAAAAATCTCGAACTAAAGGAGCCCTAAAAAAATAAAAAAATAATTTATTTGATAATTATATTAAAAATCTCGAACTAAAGGAGCCCTAAAAAAATAAAAAAATAATTTATTTGATAATTATATTAAAAATCTCGAACTAAAGGAGCCCTAAAAAAATAAAAAAATAATTTATTTGATAATTATATTAAAATTTTAGACTCTTATTTTATAATTTTAAAAATATGAACTTATCTATTATTAAGCTCTAAATTCAAGTATCCTGATATAATTTCTCTCTGAAAAAATTATGTATAGGTTGTGGTGGAGAACTTAGGGGAGAATAAGATAATGGTGATATTAGACAATCACATAAGCAGGCCGGGATGGTGCTGCAGCAGAACCGACGGCAACGGTTTCTTTGGGGACGAGTTCTTCGAGCCGGAGGCGTGGGTCGATGGGCTCACGCAAATGGCGCGCGCGTTCAAAGGCGCGCCCAACGTGGTCGGCATGAGCCTCAGGAATGAGCTCAGAGGACCACGGCAAAACGTCAATGACTGGTACAAGTATGTATTTAATGCTGTTTAATTCCTCTTTTCATCTCATTAATTCATAAAAAAAAATAATTACATTTAAATTTTTAAATTTAAAACATAATATTACATAAATTCATAATTTTAAAAAGAAATTTTTACATACAAGACATAAAATTTACACGAAATTACGCATTTTACTATCAATTCATAAATATTACCACTATCACACAATATTCATTTAAATTTTATGCATTTCACATATTTCACATAATATTCTTTGATGGTGAACTTCACATTTCTAAATTGACCTTTATCTTAACTATATTATTAATATATTAATTAAATACTATAAATAAATTAATTTATATAAATAACAATTTAAATATTTATGAATTTATGTATTTTAATTTATTTATTCAATTTAAAATTTCCAATTAGGGTGTCGAATTTAAATTCACATGACTATAATTTTTAATTGAAGTAAGAAAATTGATGTGTTTACAGTAAAACATAAAAATATATATTAGAATTTAAATATTAATGAATTTATGCATTTTAATCTACATATAATATTATAAAGTATATGAAATATGTGAAATATATGATATGCGTAAAATTTAAATGAATATGGTGTGATAGTGGTAATATTTATGAATTGATGGTGAAATGCGTAATTTCGTGTAAATTTCATGTCCTGTATTTAAAAACCCCTTTTAAAAATTTAATATCTAAATTCTGAAATCAAATATAAAGACCTGTTTGTTTATAAGGTTAAAATTAAATTCGGATAGAAATATTTTTATTGAAAATTATGAATAATGTGAAATAAAGTTAGTTATTATGTTGTGATATATAAGAAATATGACATAAAGTTAGTTATTATATTGAGATATGTGAAGAATGTGATATAAGTTAGTTATTATTAAATTTTATGTGAAATAAAATTAATTTTTAATATTAAAATTTATGTGTGATATGATATGACTGATTAAAATTAAACGAGATTAATTTTCAATGGCCAGACAAACGAGAACTAAGATTCATTTTTAAAATATTGATATTAAAAAAGTAAAAATAAATTTTATTGATATATTATATCTGATTTAACTTAAAGATGATGTAATTTATCCTAAAATATAAGAGATTTTAATTTAATATTTATGCTATTTAAATATTAATTTGATCTAAATGTGTGCATTATTGTTAAATTATTATTTATTTAATTTGCCCATTTGGCCTAATGACAAAATGGCGCAAGCTATGGCTAATTTAAATTTTGATTAAAAATATATTAAAATTGATTTATATTTTATCTTATGTAAATTTTAATATTAAAATTTTACTTTAGTTTGTATCCTTATATTTTTCGTACTACATAAATTTTAGCATAATTAGTTAATTTTTCAATAAAAACTAAAAAAGCCATCATTTAAATCCAAAAAAGTTTAATGTAAAACAAGTACAATTAAAAATTAATTTAATCTATTTTTTTCAATTATAATTAGTACAATATCTAAATTTTACATAATCATGACTGACATATAAAAGCTATTTTAAAATAACAATTATATAATTTTTTAATAATATTATTTATACATATTATCAAATTAAATAATCAATTTTTCTAAATAAAATGGCATAACATCACAATAATATTAAACTAAACTAGGCTTTCGTAAACGAGTTAAGTTTGGATCATATATTAATAAAAAATTTGATGCATGCGAAACAAGATTAATTGAATCGATAACTAACGAGTTAGGCTAGCTTGGATCAAAGATCAGATCAAATCTTCTCATCCAAGTTCATCGATTTCATTGAATCTTAAGCTACCCAATGTTAGACCAACTCTAAATTTAATTATTTATTTTGGCAATAAAATTAATTTNATTATATTATAAAAATTAATTTAATATTATTTTTATTTTGATATTAAAATAATATAAAGACCAAATAAGTCTTGATTTTAATTGATTACGCCTATTTTGATTGGAGTAACTCTGATTTGTGCTATCAAAAAAAAAAAAAAAAAAACTCTGATTTGATTATCCGTATTATTTATTTATTTATTTGATTGAAATTTTTTATTTATTGTTCAGCTATATGCAAAGGGGAGCAGAAGCTGTTCACGCAGGAAACCCTAACGTCCTCATCATCCTCTCAGGCCTCAGCTTCGACAATGACCTAAGCTTCGTCTCCTCGAAGCAGCCTCATCTAACATTCTCCTCGAAGCTCGTCTTTGAGCTCCACTGGTACGCCTTCTCCAACGGGAACGACTGGCAGAACGGAAACCCTAACCAGGTATGCGGCTCTATCGCCGCCGGCGTGATGACGAGGGGAGGCTTCTTGGTCAACCGTGGCTTCCCACTCTTCATCAGCGAGTTCGGCGTCGACCTGCGCGGGTCGAATGTTAACGACAATCGCTACTTGGGCTGCTTTCTTGGGTTCGTGGCGGAGCTGGACGTGGACTGGGCTCTGTGGACGTTGCAGGGAAGCTACTATTTCAGGCAAGGAGTGAAGGGTATGGAGGAGTTTTATGGAGTTCTGTCTTATGACTGGAGCGAGCAGAGGAACTCTGCTTTCATCAAAAGGATATCAACGCTGCAATCTCCTTTTCAAGGTACAATTGCTTATGTTTTTACTTGAGTAGTAATCCTTCATTGTGAGGAGTATGAACAAATAACTTCAAATTCAAAGTAATTAGCTTTGTCAAATAGGTTTGACTAGTCATAACTCAACCTAACTGAATTAAATATAACTTAGTCCAACCAAATAGGAAGTACTAAATCAGCTTTGGAGTGTCTCTGATAAACTTAACCATAATGGGCTTTATATGTGTTCGTATCAATCCTCTCGGGTGGAAAGAACTCGACCTCGTCGAGTAGGAGTCAACTCCACTGTGGTACCTTTTCAAAACATCTGGATCAATCTATTGCAACTCTTCTCTGTTAACCCATGAATCCTTTAATGGAGGTAAACCCTTCCACTGAACTAGATATCGCTGACATTCTCAATTTCGAGTAGGTATCACTTGCTTATCTAGAATTTGTTCAATTTGCTCCTCTTTGTGAATTTGGCTAGACACTCAATTATGTGTTCTCTCTCAACAAGAATAGAAGGCTCAAATAGATCATTGAGTATTACCACTGGTTCCCCATATGCCACCAAATTTGAAGCATTAAAAGCCAGATTAATCCCTAGATCTGATGATAAATCCAGAATATATGCATTTGACCTAATTGTTTTAGAATTTTAAATGGGGTCTACTTCATGGGTTTGTAGTTTTTTAACAATCACAGATGAGAATGGTTTAGGTTTAACTCAAATGTTTACAATATTATCCTCAGAAAATTCTTGATCATGCTTGTGTGTATTTATCAATTTCTTATAAGTTTCATTGCTGATACTTATTTTCTTGCTAACCTTCTAATGCAAGTCTCTAGCATGCTATGTAAATGATTTTGCTGACTCATATGATCTAACATGCACAAGTAAAGATATGAGTTCTATAGGGGTCTTATGCTTGTATCCATGCACGACGAATAAACTCATGCCTATTGACCTATTGGAAGAATTATTGTATGGAACTCCTCTTGTGATAGGATAAGATCTCAATTTCGATCATTACTCCCAACTCGACATCTAATTAAATTACCTAGATTTTGATTAACTATCTTATTTTGGCCATTGGTTTGTGAGTGAAAAGCAGTGAAAAATTTAAATTTGGTATCCAACACATGCATTGTGTTTTTCATAAGTAAGTTGTGAATCTCACTTCCCTATCAGAAACGATAGATTTGGATAAATCGTGTAATCTCATGACTCCATTGAGAAAAAGAGTAGCTATCCTTAGTTGCATCAGATGTTTTTGAATAAGGTAGAAAATGTGTTATCTTGGAAAAGCGGTAACTACAACGCTTATGGAATTGTGCCTTACGACAGTATTTGGTAACTCGAGAACAAAATCTATATTGATGTCCTGCTAAGGATAATTAGGAATAGGAAGTGAGGTGTAGAGAGTTGTATTTTACTTTTACTATTTTGCAACTTCATAGATTTTATATTGAGTAATGATACCTGTCGCATCCCTCGTAAGACTTGGCTAATAAAATTGTTCTTCTACAGCCTCAGTTGTTTTGTTCTGCTTAAAATGACCTACAAGATCTCCAGTATGAAGCTCCAAGATCATGAAATCTTTAACGAAAATACTGGTAGACACAACTTACATCCTCAAAATAAATATCCATCTAATAGGAGATAATGAGTATGCTCTCTAGATGACCCTATAATTTTGCATAGATAATCCTAAAGTCTGCACAATCCTCATAGACTCTATTGAGTTTGTCGATACCGACAACCTCAATACTTATAGTGGACAGTAAAGAAACTTGACTTACAAAGAGCATCAGTAACTCGATTATCAGCTTCTGCTCTATACTTGAGTACAAACGTATACCATTGTAGAAAATCAATTTATTTTGCATGTCGTCATTAAGCTTCCTCTGCGAGTTCAGGTACTGAGGAACTTCGTGATAAGGAAAGAGAACAAACTCCTGTGGCAGGAGATAATGTCTCCAACACCTAAGTGCCTAAATTACTGCATAGAACTCTTTGCTATATGTGGAGTATTTTTGTTTAGCCTCCTTTAATTTTTTGCTTTTCTTCACAAGAGCTTTAGACATATTAGTTCTAATTGCAATAAAGGCTTTATCAGCAGCCTTTGTTTACTCAAATATTCCTTTCTTTAGGCAGTCAGTAATAGGAGCTACTATTGTACTGAATTTTCGAAAAAAACATCAATAAAATGTAGCTAATCTATGGAAGTCACATACGTTGGAAATATTGTGAGGTACTGGCCATCCATATATGGCTTTTACCTTCTTGTGGTCAACAAAAATGCCATTAGGAGAGACTATGAAATCAAAAAAGATAACTCATTTCTTTTAGATTGCATATAAGCTCTTCGCCCTAAGGACCTGACAAATCTGATGAGATAGTCAAGAGTGCTCTCCCCTAGTTTTGCCAACAATAAGAATGCCATCAAAATATACGATAACGAATATGCTAATGAAAGGTCGTAATACTTGAGTCTTCTTTTTCATAAATGTGTTAGGGATTGAATTACCCAAAAGGCATAACGAATTATTCATATAAATTGCCTTTCGTTTTGAAAATCATTTTCAGTTCATTCCTAAGCCTAATTCTGACCTGATGGTATTCACTTTTAAGATTGAAATTCAAAAATATAGTAGAGCCAACCATCATGTTCAGCGTGTCATCTAAATGAGATATAGGAAAATGGTACTTCACTATACTTTTATTAATTGCTCGGCTATCCACAAACAAGAGTACTATGTTTTTCTTTTTTGGTGAAAAATAGATCACTATGTTTTTCTCCCGCACTAGGCGTATAATCGGTCACCTGACAGCAACTGTTCAGGGAGATCACCCCCATCTATGCTTTGGCGCAACAATCGAGGGCCGCTAGTGTTCGCCATTGTAGTTTTTGACAACTGCCGCTGTTTGTAATTATCTTTTTCTGCTAGCTAGCGTGTTACTTCAAATGTGATAATATTCTGGTTGCCATTAGTCTGAAATATGAGAATTAAGCTGTATATATGGAGACACAATAATAGCTGAGAACTCTTGTATTATACTTGATTGTTTTATCTAGATTGGAATGTTTAATTTACACTAATGTTATTATGTTTTATATTGCTTATGTATTGAAAATGTTAATATTCTGTCTATTCTGTTTCTTGATTTGGTTCAGGCCCTGGTCTTTCTGATGCTTCTCCATACAAAGTTATCTTCCATCCGGCAACTGGGCTGTGCGTTGTGAGGCGATCACTTCTGGATGCCCTACGCCTGGGGCCTTGCAGCGAAACAGAGGCCTGGGACTACACTGAGCAGAAGACTCTGGTGCTCAAGGCAACAACCTTGTGCCTGAAAGCAGCAGGCGAAGGCAAGAAGGTGGAACTCAGCATCATCTGCGGCGGCTCGGCTACAAAGTGGGAGCTGATATCGGATTCGAAGATGCATGTTTCGCCGAAACTTGCAGGCGGCAACGGGAGCAGCCTGTGCTTGGATGTGGTCTCGGACGGGAACATTATAGTGACTAACGCCTGCAGGTGCATTAACGAAGACATGGGATGTGATTCTGAGAACCAGTGGTTCAAGATTATCAGTAGCTCTAGGCCTCTGGTGAAGAACAAGCTGTCAGTCATTGAATGGTTGATTAATGGTTTTGCATGGTTGACTAACTGGTGAATTATAATAATATTTCATTCTGTATGAGATTATTGCACATATTTCCTTGTTAAGTCCTTCCATCAAAAACCTTAATTTCTACCACTTTCAGAAAAAACAAAAAAAACAAAAAAAACCTTAATTCCAGATGTCCAGAAATATCATCGAATTCCTCTTCTGAAGATTACTCATTTACAACGTAACCTTAACAGTGTGGCTGAAATTTTTTAGCGTTTTTTATTGCATCAGGTGATTGTTATTTGATGAAAGGTGTGTGTAACATCCTCAAAATGTTTTCGTGTTTGAAAACTCATATATTTAAACTCATTCGTGAATAAATTAATAAGTTTTTTTTTATAAATTACATAAATTAAACTCAAATATATTTTTATATTTGCGAATCAAACTCGAAGGAGCTCAATATGAGTTCAGATTTAATTTTAGTAAATTAATATTAACTTTAAGAGACTACTACTTTGTTTTGTTTGGTTGATTTAAGTAATTATTCAATTCTAGTAAGATAATAAAAATACAGATTTTGTTCTAATTGGGACACTCGAGATGATTTCGGTGACTACGAATTCAGAAATTGAAATTTCAAAAATATAAATTTAAGTGATATTATATTGTAATATCAGAAAATTGGTGTGATTTTTTTGACCTATTTATAGGTTTTTTTTATTATTTTGTACATTATATGAAAGACTGTATATATGTTAAAAATAGTTGAGTATATTTAATAGGTAAATAAATAAGATTAAGGTATTTTAAATTAATAATTTCTTTAATTTTAGAAAATTACAAATCAGCATTGTAAAATTTTCATCATAAATAAATTACAAAGATAAACTAAATAAACATTATCATCTTCGTACTATGACAATTATATTATAATGTTTTTTAATAGCTAATCTAATACAATTAATAAAAAACGTTTTGTTTAATATTTTCATGTTATTTCATGCTATTTGATATTTTGATGTTAAATTTAAGGTATAATATTATAATTTTTTATAAAATTATTTATATGCTTCACCGATTAAAATAATTTTTTTTAAATTTGTGATATTGAGAAAATATTGAAACAAACTTCCAGTATTTTTTTTAGCATAATTAAGAAACTAAAGAAACCAATGAACCGCCCGGTCTAGCACTGAACCGAACCGCCCGGTCTGCTAAAACCTTTTTTTTTTGAAATAGAGATAGTGCTCTGCCAAAACCTAGGCCGCATAGTATGCGATAAAGTCTCAAGAACCCACCTTTCCTCTCTTCCTTCTTTCTCGCTTCCTGTTCTTTCCCTCACTTGTTCTTTCTAATCTGCCTTCTTCCCCGCCCGCCATGGCCGTAGCTCCTGCTTTGAAGCTTGTAGCCATGGCTGAAAGTTCCCTTGCTTCTCTTCCAACCTCCTTCGCATCCAAAGCGTCTGTTCACTATGTTCTCCATGTCCGTTCAAAGCCCATTGGTTTCCTCGGCTTTTCCTTCTCCTCGACTTCTCTTTCATCCACCTCTCTCTGTGTTGACGCAAAGAGGAAGAATATGTCCTCGCTTGTTTCTCTCGTAGCGCAGACCTCCGATTGGCGCCAGGATGAAGAGGAGGAGGCTGCGGCGACCAGCGAAGAAGGCTTAGGGTGGGAAAAGGATGGAGGTGAGCCGGGGCTTTCAGAATGGGAAGGGGAGAACCAATCGGAGGAAGATGGAGAAGAGAATATCATGGCGGAGGGAGATATATCAGGGGAGGAGGGATTTGTGGAAGGAGAAGAGGAGTCTTCCGAGCCTCTGGAGGATGCGAAGCTCTTCGTGGGGAATCTCCCTTACGACGTGGACAGCGAAAAGTTAGCCCATTTATTCGAGAAGGCGGGAATCGTTGAGGTCGCGGAGGTAAGTTTGTTTTGTCTTACTTTATATTGTGACTAAATTTGTTATTGTGGCTTGTATTTTGGAGTTTGAGAATGATATTTAGTTTTGTGGAGATAGCAGATACTGTAAAATGGAGGTCTAAGATTTTAAAGACATCAATATTAGTTTGGTTGGAGGCTGAAAATGGCCTCTTGTTTCATTGTAGTAAGCTAAATCAGAGTATAAATTTAGTATTTAATTAGTGTAAAGTTTAAACTGGGAGTTAAATAGGCTTGTAAAAGAAGAAAAAAGGGTAGTTGAGAAAAATGTTGTATGAGCCTAAATTTAGCTCAAAATTGAAGTTGAATTCAGTTAGAAGCTCATTTTGGCCTTGTTCCACACCAACCAATCTTTAGTCCTTGGCCTATTTAGATGATCTCTCTTTGGAAATTTTTCTTATTAGATGTTTGGTTTTTGAGAGCATAGTAGTATTGGAGGTTTTTAGTTTTTATGATACTTGGTTTGTGGTTGAGTCATTTAATTTGTATGTGTTGGATATCACAATTGATAGTTTCGACAATTATGGTTTTAAAATAGGAAATATTAACATTTGTCTTTGCTGCTTTGTAGGTGATTTACAATAGGGATACTGATCAAAGCAGAGGTTTCGGGTTTGTCGCAATGAGCACAGTTGAAGAAGCTGAGAAAGCTGTGGTAATGTTTCATCATTATGTAAGTCTTCCACACTTAAAAGTGATATCTTGCTCACTTGTCATGCACTTTTGAGAAATTACTTGACGGGAAGGCTCAGCATTATAATTCATGAGTGTATTATACTCTGTTTCAATTGAGTTGTTTCTGTTAGTTCTAGGTATAGGTTCTTATCGAGCCTCTTTCTTTCATTTGATGATCATGCTTATTCCAAAATTTGTTGTTTTTGGGACCCAGATTCATTAGCAATTGAATGGAACAAGTTTTTGGATATTCTCTAGAGAGAAGTTAGAATATGATTCTTATATATTCCAGTAATCCAAACTACTTACATTTATATGTACATATTTATGTCTATGTATATTATTGTCATGTGCTTTTGCGAAATTAGTTGATTGGAATTTCCATTCTTGATTGTAGTGTATTCTACAATGTTTCGATTGAGTTATATATAATAGCTCTAGGTAGGTTCATGCTTATTCTAAAGATTTTCTGTTTTTGGGAGTTGGATCCATTATCCACTCAATTGAAATGATTTTGGGATATTCACAAGGGAGAAATCAGAATAGGTTCTTGTAGGACGTTTAAGGAGCTATGTTCTAGTTGCAAAAAACTACTTACATGCATATGTAATACATGTATGTATTGTTTGTTTTTTTGAAAGTATGTATGTATTGTTGGTATACTTGAATTAGCTTTTTGTTATATCCTATTACCATCTTATTGTGAAATTATTACTTGTCTTTATGACCTTCACTTATTCGAATGCATGTCTTCAACCAATCAATATGGTTACTGTCTTTGGACCTCCTATTCCTGATTGGTACCCTTGTTTGTGAACTTCCATTGATTTCAAGGATATACATTACAATTTATTGAGGTTCCACAAAATCAAAATGAAGACCTTACAAAATGTTAATTACTTTAGGTGGTTCTTTAATTTTTTCAGCTAACTATTTGATCATATGGGATTTTCTATTCTTGCAAATTTCTTTATATGTCATATTTGGTGATGCAAGACCGTGAATAAAGATATAAATATTGAGATCAGCAAATTTAAATAACTGCTTGTCATGAAACCAATGTAAAATTATTAGGATTAATTTTGTGAAGATTAAGAAAATTTTCAAACCCGCAGAAACAATTCATTAAATTTTAAATCAAGTGGATCAATGATATTTGAAAATTTTACCTACTCAAATTAAGGCTTAACTCGGGTTTCAATAAATCAGAAAAAATGGAACAAGATTTGGGTGCTCATAATATAAACCAACAAAGATTAATGTGTGCTCAATAGTAAAAGTTCACACAAATTGGAGCCAAAGTTGAGCAAATATCCAAGTGAGCGATAATCTGCACATTCAACAACCATAATTGATTGGATCATGAAAGAGTGTACCTTATTTGAGGAATCTGGCTCTTGCTCGCAATTTATTTTAGCTGGTTATGATATCTAGATGCTACTGAATGCAATTTGGTAGCGAATTAGGCTTGGGAGCGTGGCTCTTATGCAAGGCGTGTGGGAGTAGTTGTGGCGAGGCTTTCACAGACTTGGTGAGCTGAGGGGCCAGTCCGCGTGGTCTGACTCAATTGGCGTTGACCGCTCAATGGACACAAGCAGGCAAGCAGATGGGCCGAGCACGACTCGGTTCAAGCCTAGGTGTCTGTTGTGGGACTGTCAGTGAGCTCGGATGAGGATATTGTGAGGTTCAATGGAAGCAAGTATAGCAGGCGCGGTGGTTTTACCAAGGAGATGAGCATGTGGTGAGATGGTGTGTGAGCAACATTTTCAGTAAGCAAAGAGGGGGATTAGAGTGAATTTTGAGAGGGAATGAGAGGGGAAGAAATCAATCTAAATGAGACAAACTTGAATAGATGGATAGCATTTAGGGATTTTCACTCAGGATCTAAGCCCTTCCCAATTCGTGATATTGATTCATTCCAGAATTAGACAATTCTAAAAGAGAAATCAAACTTTTGTTCATTTAGTATTAAGGAAAAATATAATAATAAGGAGGTGTTTATGTAGGTCTCCATTCTGACTGACTTAATGAAATAAAAATACATTATGTCATAATTTTCTTATACAAATAAAGAAATACTAAATATCATACCTAAACAATACAAATGAAATAAAAAATAACTAATATAAGATAACTCCCGGAAATAAATAAAAATCAGCCCCACCACAATTGAACATCTCATTAATAAAAGTCATCCTGATATGGGGGATATTCAGTCAACTATATTTGCAATCATCAACAACAAGCTTCCCAAATCTCTCTCAACCATCAATTGATCTACATTGAAGCAATGCATGTCACATCTCGATCAGTAGCAATAAA
Source organism: Apostasia ramifera (assembly GCA_019297695.1). Classification (NCBI taxonomy): domain Eukaryota; kingdom Viridiplantae; phylum Streptophyta; class Magnoliopsida; order Asparagales; family Orchidaceae; genus Apostasia; species Apostasia ramifera. The sequence continues at coordinate 181,965 of JAEMOT010001062.1, read as the reverse complement.
CTCTGTCAGAAATGAATCAAATATCATCTGTCGATCATAGTGTCCCCGCCACTTGGCATGTGTAGGTACAAGTCTCATGATGATGAAGCATGTAATCTTTTACATTTTTTTTTGTTTTGATACTACAATCTTTTACATGTTTTACCATTCATTTACAGAACCTTATATAAATAAATAACTTAAAAGCATCATTAGGCACTCATAATTTGGATTGGGGTTTCCTTTTTAGTATTTGGGTTTCCTTTTTAGTCTCATGATTAGCTCGTTTGTATCATAATGTTATTTTAATTTTAAGCTGTTGATTATAAATTTCTTTGCTTTTGACTGTTAATAGGCTTTCAAAATAACTGAAACATCTTTTCTGCCTAGTAGTTGAACCTGCTTTTTTACCGTAGTTTTTTTAGGAGATGCTTTGCAGAATTTCATTGAGATGGTATGTTACTGCAATAATCATACATTTGTTGAAATCTAAGATTGCATCCATTATGAATGAATGAACATTAAGCTGAATTTAGCATTTTGGTTCTTTTTTTTGTAGCAGTTGAACTGACTTTTATACAGTAGTTTTTCTCTTCTAACATTGATTCATTGGGGATGTTCTGTAGGAATTCATTTTGTTGTGATTCCACTATGGGGAGTCATATATTCATTGAATTCTAAGTATGGAAGCAATATCGTTGAGCTAATACTTTGTTAAATACGGTAATTTTTGGTGCTTTATGTACAGGATTGCAATGGCAGACTTTTGACGGTAAATAAAGCTGCTCCTAGAGGATCTCCTCCTGAGAGATCTCGAGAATTCGAACCTTCTTTCAGGATATATGTTGGGAATTTGTCATGGCAAATTGATGATGCTCGATTAGAGCAAGTTTTTAGTGAGCATGGCCAAGTTGTACGTGCACAGGTTGTTTACGATAGAGAAACTGGTCGTTCAAGAGGTTTTGGGTTTGTTACAATGGCTTCAAAGAATGAACTGGATGATGCAATCGCTGCTCTTGATGGACAGGTGCGTCATCTTTACTACAGTTAACAGGCAATTGGATATCTGAAGGCAACATAACCTTTACTTCATTTCATTTTTTCTTTAACTCAGCAAACCCTCTCATCGCTTTATTTTTTTAGCACTTAACCTAAGAGTTAATCCCTATTATATTATGTTTAGATATTTACAAGTTGGGAAATCATATTCGCATTGTTGAAATCTCAACCATTTACAGAAAAACTTTTCAAATCTTTTAAAACAGTAAAACAATCCTCATGTTGTTTTGTGATTTTTGAAAGAACTGAGGGGCTTGTATGCAATATCCAAGAATTGAATGTTGAAAATGTGATTGGCTAAGTGATTTAAATATTTCAGTGGTGCTCACTGTCAAATTGTTGATGTTTGTCAACTCACAGTTTTCTTCTATGTTATTTGAAGACTTGGTGGATTTGCGTGTAATACTAATATCCAAAAGTTGGTGGTTACATGTGCAATATGTTTGCTTCCTTTTTGATAATACTTTTGTGGGTTAAATGTGATTAAGATGGTTGATTTTATGTTTATTATTATTATTATTATTATTATTTTTTGACCCTTGCACACTAAAAATTGCAGTCGCATGGTTGGTTCTCGGAGTCTTAATACCCAGGCAAGCTTCTGGGCTAGGAGAGCGCCATACAATAAGAATGGGTGGATTTTATTTTAGCAAGCCAACATTGAAATTATGAAACCTTAATTTTCCATCACGAACTTTCACAACATAAGAGCATTCGACCAAAGTTCATGAATCTTTGACCCCTTATCCTATCATGAAAGGATTCATATTTTTCAATCGAAGTATCACAAGAAACAATATTAGACTTGTTCAACAATTCGTTTTGTTGGATTGTAGCTATTGTTTTCAAGTATAGGTTTCATGAGCTTTGATTATTTGTTGATCGTTGCTTCGCTGGTGATACAGAATGTGGATGGCCGGGCTCTTAGAGTGAATATTGCCGAGGAAAGACCACGACGTGGCTCTTTTTGATTCAAACAAAGAGGTTGTTTTGTTTTGACTGGAAGAATCTGCTACATGTACGTTTTATTTTGTTTTGTTGCCTATGTTGTATGATCTTGCTCCCTATTTTGTACCTTTTTATTAATTTTTAGCTGGATTTTGTTTAGATTAAGAGCTAGTCAGAATTTTAAGTGAAGTGATTATTGTAATCCATTCAGGTTAAGTTTTAGATCTGAATATGTTGGTCTTGCAATTTGCAAATGCTGTTTTTGTCTGTGGTTGATGGGTTTTGTCTTCAACGGAACTTCAGTGCCAGTGATATATCTATGAAGTGATTAACTCGACTTTGTTTGCCAGCTTTTACTTATATTAAGCTTTGTGTATAGAGAGTATCTGTTGACATTAAATATATAATCTTTTTGTATATGAACTTCCATTACTTTTGCGGCTTAGTTAAAATCTATTGAGCATACATATCGTAGGTCGATAAAAGCTTCAATAAAGAAAGTTGAATTGTTAGATTTTGCCTAAGTAAAAATAGGAAGAGGATATGATAATAAATTATAAGAAATGATCTTACATACTTGCTGAATGAGGAATTACTATTTAACAGAGTGCAATAGAGTAGAGCTGTCAAGTTGGACTCAATTCGATAGTTTGGCCCAAATTCAATCTAAGATTTTGGGATGAGTTATGTTTAGGTTTTGAAGAATTATGATTCAAAAAAATTTAAGTTTAGGATTTTTTCCCCTTTTTTGAGATACACAAACTGACCACTAGGAAAAATGATAAAAGTTTGTCTTATGATTTTTATGATTATTTATAGGATTATTTACTAAAAGGTTCATATAGTTAATTCTTAATTATATTTTAGTTCACAGTTTTTAAAACTTTTTTGATAGGTCTTTATAGTTTACCTATATTATAAACGATTTTCCTCTGTAGTTATCACTAACAAATTTTTAATTTTATCTATATTTCTTCATATTTTTAAAAATTTATTCTTGCGTATTTTCTATCTCTTTCTTTTGTTGTCATTCACTCCTCTCTCCGACCTCCGGAAGAGAGAGAGACTATGTGTCTGCTGCTCCGCTGAAGGAGCAGGAGAGAGAGTTGTAAGTATAATTGAAATTTCAGAAGTTTTTTTAGATGCTAACAAAAACTGTCAGTTTGAATTTTTTTATATAATAATTATAATTTACAGAAATATTTATTGTTTTATGATTTTCAAAATAGGACCAATCAGAGAGTTTTAAAAATTATAGATCAAAATATAACTAAGGATTAAATATAAAAATCTTTCAGTAATTAATCCTAAATTATATTCAAATTTGGTGCTTACTCTGGTTATGCTATGCTAACTTAAAAGTAGATATAGATCTTAACTCACGTTTCGGATACATATTATTTTTGGGTTGACCCGTTTCAGGTGGAGTCAATTAGTATCTTAATTCGTGGCTCTATGTTGACTCGATCCATAAACTGTTTTTGTTTGATCATCTTCTCTATGTATGATCTTATGTTGATGCCAAAAAGGAATTTCTTATTTAATTTATAGCTTCTAGTTCTTTTATTGCTTTTATTTTTGGAACATAATAAGTATTTGTTTTTTTTTTAAAGATGCAAACATTCTATTAAAATTTATTGATTTGCTGTCTAGTTTTAATTGAATATTTTTAAGAAAAAAACCCTTGAAATTGAATTTCAATTCCAAGAATTTATTTTTAATAAATTTGCTTGCGTTCATGCTAAAATAAGTTCAGTTAGATTGGACTGGCTATAAAATAAAAAAATAATGGTTAAAAAACTCAGAAAAAGCATGAAAAAATGGTACATGAAATTCGAGTATGAATCGAGCCTGAATCAATAAAACCAAAAATCGGCCTTTCAATTTCTATTTCACATATTTTCTTTTGGGATATTTAGATGGTGGACATAAAATTAGACTAATTTACGAATTTCACTAGATCTCAAAATATTACAGATATCAAATTTAAAATAATTATTTTTTGGTTTTTCACGTCCTGTAGTAAATTTTATCAGAAGATTTAATCATAGATAAATCTCAACAAAATCTCAGCCATTGATCGCATCAGACCTTTTTGAAGCTGACGATGACAGACTCTGAAGCTGCAGGTGAGGTAATTTCATATCCATCATTACCCTCTGAGTGATGCTCGCAGGTGAAGTAATTTCATATCCATCATTACCCTCTGAGTGATGCTCGCATGAATACGCGGCTACCGGAACCAATGCAGCTCTGTGAAGCCCTAACATAAAGGTCGATAGTTAAACGATGCGATCAATGGCTGAGATTTTATTGAGATTTAATTATGGTTAAATCTTCTGATAGAATTTACTATAAAAATAAAAAAAAGCTATTTTAGATGTGATATCTGTAATATTTTGAAATTTATAATAAAATTTATAAATTAGTTTAATTTTTGTATCCACCAGGTAAATGTCCCTCTTTTTTTTTTTAGTTTGGATTCAGTTTTATAACACACGTTATGCTGACTGATTGTTGTACTGCTAATCTAGTTTGGATTTGTTATTTTATAAATTTGATCTACTTTTTTTTTCGCTCTTAAAAAATATTTTATTGTATATTACATTTTATTTAATTTTATTAAAAATGAAACATTATATTATTAAAACTATTTTTATCCTTATTAGAAAAATCGGTTATTTAACCAAAATTTTAGTTAAATAAACAATTATCTAGCCATTTAATTGAATTTAAAATAAAATAAAATCAATTCACAAACAGCTCGATATCTATATAATGATACATAGGAAGACTTTTTAGATATATATTAAGATATTTTATGTATATAAATATATTACATATTGAAGCGAATATTTACGTATATACATAATACGTATAAGTTTAGCCAGAAAATTATAGGATAAATTACGATATGTCTCTCTAATTTGCCTATAATTATATTTTTATCTAGAATTTTGAAATCTTTCACGTAAATCCCAAATATTTTTGAAAATTTTCACTTACGTCATTAAAATTTAAAATATAAATCTAAAAGTATAGTAAAATGGGGACCTAATAGGTTGCTGTTATAATTTGGTAGCTAAAGTTCTGTTTAGCGCAAGGACCAAAACAGAACTAAAATAGAACCAAATTGATACTAGTTTAAAAAACAATAATAATTATAATAAATAAATTTTTTATACCATTTTACACAAATTTTAATATAAAAAAATATTATTTTACTTTACATACTCAATAATTTAAAATAAAAATATCAATTTTATTTCACATTCTAGACTAAAATATTTGAATCGAGTATTTTGATCT
>JAEMOT010001062.1:142168-159118 GCA_019297695.1 Apostasia ramifera | reverse complement strand
CTTATTGAGAAAACTAAAGAGGGAGCTAAAGCAAAACTAGAGCTTTGGAGGAATGCTCTAGAATCTAAAGGTTTGCATCTCAGTAGATCAAAAACTGAATATATAGAGTGCACATTTAGTCAAGAAAGAAATACTTATATTGGAGATGTGACAATTGGTGATCAAATTGTCAAGAAGAGTGAGCGCTTTAGATACCTTGGATCAATTATACAAAATGATGGCGAAATAGATAATGACGTTATTAGCAGGATTCAAGCAGGCTGGGTAAAATGGAGAAATGCTTCTGGTGTGTTATGCGATAGAAAAATTCCATCCAAAATTAAGGGTAAATTTTATAAAACTGTAATAAGACCAGCGATGATATATGGTGCTGAATGCTGGCCTGCAAAGAAGAAACATACAAATAAAATAAATGTTGCAGAAATGAGAATGTTAAGATGGATGTGTGGATATACACGAAAGGATAGAATAAAAAATGAGTATATCCGAAAGAAAGTTGGTGTTGCACCAATTGAGGATAAACTTAGAGAAAGTCGGCTTCGATGGTTTGGACATCTAAATCGTAGGCCAATTGAAGCTCCAGTTAGAAAAATTGAGTTATTGGATTTTGCCCATGTACAAAGAGGAAGAGGGAGACCAAAGAAGACATGGCAAGAAACTATAAGGAGTGATCTTAATTACTTAAACTTAGATAAGAATTTGGTAACTGATAGAGCGCAATGGAAACAAAGAATTCATGTAGCCGACCCCACCTAGTGGGATTAAGGCTTGGTTGTTGTTGTTTGTTGTTGTTATCATACTTTACATAAAAATTAATATATATAGATTTTATATCAATGAATAATTAGAATCAGCAGATATATATCACCATTATAACAACAAAAATAGCAAATATGTCGCCAGTGTAACCTCAAGTTTAACAAATACAGCACCAGTATAACAACAGGATAATAGAATACAGATACGTCCCTCACACAATACTATGCGCCCAGAAGGTGGTTCGTCAACCACCAAGATTCCAGCGTATCATAATATCATATATCTCAAAATATATGAATTAAATCCAATATAACCTAATATAACATCTAGGTATAAATCCTAACAGAATATCGGCATCAAGCCATGTAGAGTATGCAAAATGTAGCTCACAGAATATAATTAATTTAATTTAATAACTATGATGTCTTAAGTTCAATAAAAGTTATTTACCTGTATGAGAGGCAAAATAATAATTCCCCGGTAGATATTGAGTCTCCAGATCTAGTTAAAATTATCATGATTGTGTTAAAGATAAAATGATTACTATTAGGTTTAATAGGTTAGCCTAAGTTAAACAGATTGACTTTGGGTCAAATAGGTCAGACAGATCAAGCGGATCAAAATAGGTCAACACAAATCAAATGAGCTATCTCAGTCAAATAGGTCAACTCAAGTCAAACAAGTCAAATGGATTGACTCGGGTCAAAATGGGTTGAGTCAAATCAAACAGGTCAACACAAGTTAAGCGAGCTGACAAGGGTTAAATAAGTTGATATCGGTTAAATAGGTTGATCACAGATTAAACGAGTTAACTTGAGTTAAGTTAACCAAATTGAGTCAATAAGAAAAATTATCGAATATAATTTAAACTCAATGGGATCATGAAACTAACCTCTTCTGGCAGAGCCTCGTTGTTGGAAGAAGAAGGGGAGACGTCGTACCAAAATAGATTAGGATATTTAAGAGATAGTAAGGGACATAGGAGGAGAGTTAGATGTGTGGTTTCTTCTGAGGAATCTGGGGCCTATTTATTAGAAAAGATAAATTAAATAGGGCGGGACCTACTGGTGATTGGGGAGATGGCATGTGGGAGAAAAGCAGAGGCTTCACAAAAATTATAATTTTATAATATTTTATTCACACAGAAACTTCATAAATATAATTTTTAATATGATAATTATTTTGAAGTTCTTAAGTTACAGATGCACAAATATTTTTTAAACAGACTATTACAATAACTCAAAACATGCTGATTTTGATGAGAACTTTGATACAAAACACATTTGAATGAGCTAGTGACTATTGGGATAGAGCAACAATAACCTATCAATTATTAGTTCTAATCGGGTGCGCCATACTAGAAAGAGTAAAGTATGAAATTACTTTGAATTAAGGGCAAAATTTAAGGAATGCAATCTCTTTAAATTAAGAGCAAAATGTAATAGTAATTTAACTAAGTTATTAAAATATAACAATTATGTGACAATCCGGGGTTCAAGATGGCGGGGAGCGATCACTGGGGTGATCTCTATATGATTAAATCGAAATTATTCGGATAAAAAGCAGCTCCCAGTAGGTTTCTAGGTAGAGAGGCACAAAAATGAATCATCTCACATTAAAAAAAAAATGTGAGGTCTTGAACTGTATAAGCAAATAATATAATTCTAGATAATAAAGACGTCTTTTAAGAAAAACTGTGAAATCAATAATAGAAAACTCCATTATTAAATGTGCTTGAGCTGGATAGTACTGAGATGAATAACTTACTGAGAAGTACTTAACTTACGCAGCTCCCTAAAATTAAAGCAGATAACACATCTATATTTAGATTACAGGATATTCAAATTACTCGTGTCGTGCCACCGTTCTCATCTTTTATGTAGAAAATTTTATTTCTTCTCCCAAGAGTAACAAAATTAGCTATCACAAACTCCAGGCTAGCTACTGTTGAATTCTCAGCTAGAAGGATCTCTCTAGAACCTTCCATTCAGTGGCATCTACCCTCCTCGTGCACACTCCTCGATGCTTCGCTCAGCAACGGGCCACTGGCACTGGATAAGTCTAACAAACCCAAAGCATCTCACCGACCTCGTTGAAAACTTAGAAAGCACAATAGTTTATATGGTATATTACTTCTGGGTACCCTTAAGTCTTGACTAATGTCAATCAGATCCAAACATGATAACACTCAAAATTAACTTTTAACTCAAGTAGAATGACATTGTTCAAATTTCACTACTACGTAAATTGGCACTGTAATTACCGCCGGTTGAGCGTATATAATTAAAAAATTCGCTGGTATTATTATCTTTTCTGTAAGTGTAGGCCTATACTCAAACTGAAAGTCGTAGACTCTACATTCATCACTAGCCTTTTCAACTATATTTGAGATTCTCAATGTTATTGGTTTATGATATCGAAACCAATTGCAACGTGTATGCTAGCAGATTTATTGGGACCCTCACCGAGCATATGTGTAGACCACTGTAAGGTAATGAAAGAAAGTGCATTCAGTGCAAAATTTACGATCAATAATTTTTTTCTAATTTTTAATGCACTTGTATTAATTCTAAGCTTATGAAATACATATAATGTTAATTTTTGCGATGATATATTCTTTTTAGGCATTCTCATGATTTAGCAGAAAAAGAATTTGTTTGGATAATATAAAAATCTTGAATTCAAATCACACCATTATAATTTCTAAATATGGTGGCAAATTTATAATATTAAAGGAATTAAAAAAATGTTATTATCTTTTCATGTTATAAAGAGTTTTTATTTTATTACTTATTATTATTATTTTATTTGCCTTTTGCTTTTACACTGAATTATTTTCATTAAAAATGTTGTAAAAATATAATAAAGGTTAATTTTGATCTTTATGTATGCTCAATTGTAATATAATTTAGAGATAGAATTAAGATTCAATTAAAGAGGCATTAAATTTATTATTATTTAGATGTTTATCTAAATGTTATTTATGCTATTTTAAGATTATTATTATTATTTTTTTAATATTTATTGATTTAATGTCATTTAATTAAAAATTAATTTGATATAGGAGTTATTTTAGAATTATAATCTTATTAATTTTTATAATGCTATTTATACATATTATAAAAATAAAAAATTAATTTTTCCAAATCACATAACATGATATCATCAAATCAAATGTCTCCCAAATCATATTAAAATTTAAGTACCTTCCTGCAATTGTGACATCCTAACTCAAAAACCGAAAAGTAACAAGCTACTTTTTGAAGGTAAATTGCATTTAGGTACTTGAGATAGGGTTCAATATTTTAAGTAGTTCTTACAAATTTAAATCATCACGTGCAAGTCCTCCTGTTCGGTTGAACACATCTTTGCTGTGAATGAATTTTTTTTATAATAATAAAATAATCCATTTAGTTTTTATATTTTAATCCTTTCCTTAAATTTGTATTTTTTTTTTTGTTAATAATACTCAAGCAAATATGATATGCCTTGGGAATAATTAGTAGCTAGAATTAATCAAATAATATATTGAGTTTTAATAACTAATGATCTAAAAGCTTATTGATATTAATTCATGGATAATTTTAAAATATTTTAGCATGATTGTTTATACACATATTTATTTATTTTAAAAAATAAAACTTATCATAAATATATTTCTTTCAATTATATGTTATTGATAATTGACAGTAACAAAAATTTAAGTTTAATGGCTCTGATCAAGTTAAATTTTTGATCATCAACTGTCCTAAAATCCGACTTAATTTCTTTTCTTTTTTTTAATATAAAATAATATATTTAATTGTTTATTATAATTAGTTATTATTATACCTAAGTTTGTATTAGTTATTGATTGGATATCTATGTAGTAATATTGTGAGTATAGTACTTAACTCAATTTTAAATGCTAGGAAAGGCGATTAAAAAAAAAAAAAAATTCTAGGAGTGCTTGAGTTAATTAGCTCGATTAAAATTTGAGTCAACTCAAAGTTAAACCTTGCTAACTCAAATTCAAATCGTTATAAGACGAGTCGAGCTTGGGCCATGCTTGACTCGTTTCAAACTCGGATCATTCTTACTCCTACCTCCAAATTATGTTTATCAGATTAGAATATTTAAATGATTTAAGAAGGCATTTGGTTCGATGTTATGTCATACATTTAAATATCAACATCTAATTGTTATTTCTTGAGTCATATTTTTATAAATTTTTAAAAAGTTATTTAAAGATGCCATCAAATCAAACAATTATTTTTTTCTAAATAATATGATATAGTATCAAAATAATATTAAATCAAATAATTCTTGAGAACAATTCCATCACATTCATGTAGACTAAACACAAAAATAGATCAAATGGGTTTCTTGTTGAACTAGTTCTAGTTTCACTCTCATAGTAAAAATTGAAAGTTGGTTATCAGTTTGGGATTAGTTTCACTTCAATTTCAAGTAATTTTTTTTAACCGTATCAGAAGGTATTTTCAAAATTTATCGCTATTTACTAAAAGAGTGTTTGATTCGATACTATCTTGATATTATATTATATTATTTAAATTTTATTTAATTCTCACGATATTTGGATTTTGTTTTATAGTGATAATTTAATTATTTTTTACAATAATATCTAAACATCTATCATCAAATCAAATAATAAAAATCATTAGATAACATAATATAATGTTAAGATAATATCGAATCAAATACTCGTAAATTATTTCTAGCTATAAGTTTAGTGTTTTTTGAGCTACAAGAGATTTGTTGGACAAACTCAATAAAGCATTCTAGACTAATGCTTTAATGCCTCAACTCAAATTCATTTGAACTGGCTGTTTTAGATGAAGGCACGCACCCAACCTCAACCTAAGGTTCTCCGAACTAAAATAGATTGGCTGGTTGAGCCAGTTCGACTATAAACCAACCGCTATACCAGTCTAACTAATTTATCTACAAAATTAAAATAATAATTTGATCGAATCAAACTAGCTAAAAATTAGTTTGATCTGTGAATCGAATGAACTAGTTAAACCAATTAAAATTTATAAATATATAAAATAAATTTGACAAATGATTATTTATTTTTTATATTTTTTTAACTCAAATTAGTGTAAATTGAGAGTTAAATTTAATTATTTTTTTTTTCAGTTTAATTGATAGCATATCAAATATTACATTGAAGCATTAATATTTTTTTAAATTTTCTATTCGTTTTTTAATTTATAGATTAGCTTTAGTTTCTTAAAAATTATTTATATTATTTTTAGAACTAGTCATTTGGTTGAATCTTGATTTAACCCATTGAACCAATTAGATCATAAATTAATCGATTGGCCGATTTAATTTCTAGTCTAGTTTTGAAAACCTCGCCTCAATCGTGCCGACCATCTAATAACACGTTAGGAAACTATAAATTATTAGCATTAGTTTATGAAAGCAACATAAAAATAACACACGAAAAATTAAGAAATAAAATCAAATATAGATAGAATTAGCTTGAACCTGACCCATAAACTTGTATAGCTATCCCCACAAAAAATGTTTACATAAAAAAATTATCTCATATGCTTATGATATAAATACAGCCATTGACGATAAAATTGTTTTTATTCTACATAAATTTAAAGGGTGTTTGATTCGCTGTTATCTTAATGTTATATCATATAATTTAAATATTATCTTTTAACTAATAATTCTTTAATTTTATAAAAAAATATTTATAGATATCATTAAACTAATCAATTGCATTCATAAGATAATATAGCATAACATTAAATTAAACGTTCCTTTAATTTATATATATAATGATAAATCAAATTTCTATCTTATTAAGTGGAGTCGGCTATAGAAATTATTTATTTTCATTCATTTTATTAAATAATAACATTCACTTAATTTTAAATATGTAAAATTATTTTTTATAATTTTTTATCATTTTTTTTTACATAAATAAAATTTAATAATCAAGATTTTTTTATTAGTGTTTTTATCGTCTTTGATTTATATGTCTAAATTATTTAATTCAGTTATTTCTAATTTTATTTTAAATTAATATTATTTGAAATTACTCTATTTTTTTTTCAAATAGTTATATATATAATTAGCACTGTTGCTGAGATTTGACAAGACAATATTTTTTCAAAACTTTGTCTAAAATAATTAGTTTGGTGCAGTGCTAAACAACCTTTTAGGGGGTGAGAAAGCTCACATATGTCCAAATTATGAAGTGTACAATATGGAAGATCTAGAATGCATGAGGGTAAAAAAGTCAAAAAGTTAATCAATTAGGTAGTACTATAGTTTATGTATTTTCAATTTTCATATTAATCATCAAAATTTAATTATATATATATATATATATATATATATATATACACACGCCCGGGCGCCTGCCCGCCTGCGCGTCTGCCTACGAATGCTCATGCGCCCGCCTGTGCTCGCGCCCGCGCGCCTTTTGCGTTTTGTCCGTACGTCGGTGGTACTTGGGCAGATCAGTTAATCATCATCGTTAGTGACTCTTCTCTGATTCAAATCACTGGTAAATTCTTTTCCGAAAGCAACTAAACTGATTATTTAATTTCAACATAAATTATTCGCTTGACTTGGATTATTTATTTGGCTCTAATTGTGTGACCTGATATTTCTTTGTGTGTTAATTACTTTTAAATTTAATTGTAAGACGTCTGTTCTAAATTCCTGAACCTCGGATCTGATTTATTGAATTTAAATTGACACCCTAATCTAAATTGATAAATTCTTATTTATCATACGATCCAGTTTGATTTTAATTTTAAGATATCTTAATTTACGAAATTCAAAAATCTTATTTATCATATAATTTATTTAGAAATATTTTTCTTTAATTAAAATAATTTGTTAATCAATTGTGCTAAATATAAATATAAAATATCATTGACCTTGTTTTCCGTCCCTCATCACTATTACATTCACAATTTTTATAAGGGCAAATTTCACCCATGTTCCTGAGTTTAAGAATTATTATCAAACAAGTCCACGTTTTTAAAATTATATCATCGGGGTCCTTAGGTTTTTNAACCGGCAGCCGCCCGGCCACGCGAGGCCGCTGTGTCGCGCGGGCGCGCCACGGTGAGACCTGCTAGTAATCTATCGTGCTTAAATTTACTCAAAAAATTGACCCATTATACACTCAAATGAGAGTAAGAGTAACCGTCAATTATTTATTTATTTATTTTTAGTATTAAGCCTTAGTTATTTATCCAGCTTCAAGCAAACAAAAAAAAACATAAATAAATTAAATTAACTTAATTTTTTTTTATGAAACCATTAAAAAAAACTTAAAATATTTACAATAAATTGAGAATAATGAAGTAATTTTATATATAACTGAAAACGGACAGTCTGACGGAGATTAATTCGTACTTGTAGATTTTAATTTTTCGGGAATTGAGGTTGTGCGAACCTGCCAAACCCTAACCTCCCCGTCCAAACTCCCGCTGCAAACCCTGTAGTCCTCCTCATCCCCGGCGCCGGCGGAGGCTCCGCCGCCTCCTGCGGGCATCCTCACGGCCGCCAGCGACCGAACCCCCCTCGCGTGGCCCACCATCACCGCCAGGCAGCTGTATCGCCGCCCCTCCGCCGCGCGCGTCCAAACCCTCACCGTCCGATCTGCGGAGCCGCTGACGACAATCTCGCCGGCGCACGCCAGTGAGAGGATCGCTCTGTCGTGGCCACCGAGAGCTCCGGTGACCGCCATGTAGGCCGCGGTTTCCTTCCTCTCCCACACCAGAATCGAACGGTCACCTGCGCCAGAGTAGAGCACCGATCCATCGGGGCTCAGCGCCAGCGCGTTCACCGGCGATCGATGCTGCTCCAATGTCGCCCGAAGCTCGTGCCTCTTCTCTCCCTCTGGCCGGATCCAGACGCGGATAGTCCGATCCGCTGATCCCGTGAACACGGTGCCGTCGGCGGCCACTGCCACGGCGTTGACAGCGTCATCGTGCGCCGCGACCGATTCTAGGCAGCGGAGGCTCGACGCCGACCAGACCTTTAGGGTTTTGTCCCAAGAGACCGAGTAAAGGCATCTGGCGCTGGCGGCGACGGCGGATACGGCATCGGCGTGCTCGATCCAGAGGCGCTTGCTGTGGCGGCGGACGGTGACGTAGTTTTTCGGTAGGAGCGTTCGGCAGAGGCGGTCAGAGGCGGTGGGGAGGGAGGCGACGAGCCGGTGAAGATTGGAGATGGAGGAGCGGCGCCATACACGGATGAAGCCGTCCTGGTGGGCTGTGAAGATGGTGGCGCCATCAGGGGAGAAGGAGACAGACTTGGCGGCGCCGGCGCAGGAAGGGGAGGGGACAGCGTCGATGCAGCGGAGCTCGGAGAGATCGTAAATGGAGAGTGACGAGTGGGAGGCGGAGTAGAGAAAGTGGGATGAAGGGGAGACGGCGAGTGCCGCAGCGCCGCCGGCGCCGGCAGGGGTGATGGAGGAGAGTTGGAGAAAGGAGGCGGAGATAGTTGGGGAAGAGGGAAGAGGGGGTAGTAGAGAGTGGAGGGATGGAAGAGAGGGATGAGTGAGGACGTCGGAGGCGTCATCGGAGGCGGATGCGGCGGAGCTCGGGATCTCAGAGCCGGAGGCCGAGGAGAAGGAAGGGATGGAGGCTGAAGCTCTGCCGGGGGGAGGGTCACCGGCGCCACTGCTGCAAGAGAAGGCGATAGTGGTACTTTCCGCCATGGAGGTAGCAGGAGCTACATCGGAGAAGGTGAAGTCGGCGGTGTAGGGTGGAGATTCGCGTATATATACCGAAACGGCGACGAAAACAAAAACAACTCATTTTTTAAAATAAAAAAAACAATAATTAGTCTAATTAATAATTTTAAAATAATAATTAAAGAGTTTCTATTTTTTTAATTCACAAATGACAATTAGCAATGACATTTTTCTTCCATTATAGTGGGTGTAGTAACATTTTAATAAAATTATTAGGCACACATGGAGAAAAAATTAAAATATTCAAAATATTCTTCTTACAATATTCTGAAATTTTGTAGTCTCGAAGAGAACAAAATTTGCTTTGACTACAAAATTTGCTCATAATCTTGTTATTAGTTAAAGAGTTATAACAATAATATTTGTTTTTTATGAAAATTGGAAAAAGGGATTTTGATGTTTACGACGAGTGTGTATTTATGATTTTCTAAAATACTATAAAATTATAACTTAAAAAAATATTTAGATATCATAATATTTAAATTATATAATATAATATTAAGATAATATCAATAAAATGTCCCCTTAAAAGATTAGTACTTTTTATATTCTCGAATTTTTTATATTTATAAATATGCACATAATCTTTTTTGTAAAATATTTAAGGTAAATTATACTCTGATTTTAAATTTAGAATATAATATCACATAGGTCTACAATTTTAAAAATTTAATATCCAGATTCTTAAATAAAAAATGATATATTAATTATATTTATTTTTATTTTTAATATTAAATTTTATAAAGTATCAAAATTATCCCTCTTTCCAGGATGAGCATGAGTGCGCTTTTGCATGCAGTTGACGGTCGTGAAAGGTGGCCCATCGTCGTCATCCCTCGCGAGAGGATGCATGGCCGTTGGCCGGGTGCAAAGCCACAGCAGTACACAATCTTGCGTGGCTGGCAGTCGCACATCTCCTCTTGAGGGCTGTTAGCGAGGGGAAAAGAGAAAGAGAGGGAGGAAAGAGACAATTTTCGTTTATTATAAAATTTTAATATTAAAAAAATAGACGTAATTGATATATTATATTGAACTTAAAGATATATATATTAAAATTTTAAAATCATGAACTTGCATGATATAATGTTTTAAATAAAAAATCTGAGTATAATTTACCTAAATATTTATTAGAGATCGCAGAAGATTTATATATTTAAAAGGACAATTTTGCCACTAAATTTTCATTTGAATTTAGAAAAAAACACATCTTACATGATAGTTACATGGTAATGTGACAAAAGGGACCAAAATATTCTATAATTTCAAAATATAAGAATCATTTTTTTAAAATATGGAGGATTAGATAGTAAAAAGGGAAAATATAAAGAGTAAAATATTTTTTTTTGCTAATCTCAATAACCATAGTTATCAAAAAAAAAAAAAAAAAAAAGATATATACCATCCATATGATCAAGCTTAGAAATTTTATTTTTATTTTTTCTAGAACATTTTTTAAAGAATTTGCTAATCTTATATGGCTTAAAGGATGAGGATGTGAATTTTCAATTACTAATGATTTATGTAAATTAATGCTACTTTGAAATTTATTTTTAATTTAAAGATATATACGACGAATACAGTTAACAACATATGTCAACTATTTTAAACTAGCTTGTGACTCACTAATAAGGATCTGTTTATTTGTAAGATTTAATTTTAACGAGGTTAAAATTAAACTAAAATAGAGATTTTTTTTATTAAAAATTATAAATAATATGAAGTAAAATTAATTATTATGTTGAAATATGTGAGAGATGTGATATAAAGTTAGTTATTATGTTTGAATATGTGAGGAATATAATATAAGTTAGTTATTATTTTAGTAATGTGTGTAAGATGTGAAATAAAGTTAATTTTTAATATTAAATTTTATATATGATGTAATATATTTATTTAAAATTAAACTAGATTTATTTTAAACTGTCAAACAAACAGAGGCTAATTGTTCTAAGTTGAACCATTCAAGTTTTACTTTGAATTTTTAATTAAACATGTCATTTGATCCCTAAGCTAATTTGATGGTCAAATCCAATCTAGAAATCAATGGCAATCAGATCGAGCAATGTCGTGAGCCCGAAAAAGTCTAAGACGCTCATTGGGATGGCCAGCGTGACCTAACTACAACGTACCATCACGTCACTTATTGAGAACATCAATGCATTTTTATTGGTTGCTTCTTGTATCAACAAATATTCGATCGAGCACTACTGTTTCGAGGATCATTTCTTCATCGAAAGTTGGTCTTCTCTTGCTTAGTGGTGAAGATTCCATGGATGTGTGATTTGAATGGCCAAGCACATTATCACATTTGACATTAACCACCTTTATAAATAGAATAAGAAAACTTTGTTTTAGATCAACTCCATTTAAATTAATTGGAAGATCTGAAGTCACAATAAATCTTAATGGGTTTCTATATATTTCTCTATTTATGTATGTAATTTTTGTGCAGTGATCAGACTAACCTTCTCTGTATTATTTTAAATATTTCAGATATTTTCAAAGAGACGATAACGGGTTTAATTTGACGATGATCAGATCCAGATATAAAATGAAAAATACCAGCTCATATCGTTCAAAATTAGAATAATTTGATTCTAAAATTAACTATAACAATTATAATTCAAATTTGAATTTCAAAATGAACGAGAGATACAAATAGTCTCTGAAAAAAATTAAGAGAGTGTTTTGTTCAATGTTATCTTGATACTATGTCGTATTATTTAGAGAAAATAATTATTTATATAGTTTGATAATATTTCTAGATAATTTTTTAAAAATTATAAAATTATAGCTCAAAAAATAATATTTAGATATCATGATATTTGAATAACATAATGTAACACTAAGATAATATCGAACTAAATGTCACTTAAGAATAGTTGATAAAATTTTGAACGTTTTAGATCTTTTAAAATTTGAAATTCTCTCAAAAGGTGTCATAATGGATCTTTTTGTGTGAGTAATGAAAGGAATAATAATAATTAAGTCTCTCTAATTTAATTATATAAAAAGTTAATTTAATTAGTATGAATGGTATGTTCTCTAATTAGTAGATTAATTTGGTTAATTCAAAACTACATTAATATTTTAAATGAACATAATTTTTAACTTAATCTATTTGTTAGAAAAAATATTATTTACTGAGTAACTTTTTAACATCAAAGATTGCATTTCAACGTTATCTCAATTTAGAGAACTACGTTTTGGTTAATTTGAAAAGTAGATGAACCTAATTTCATGTAGTCCCAAACTTGAAAACCTAATTGTTATTAACTCTTTTTATTTAATTGTGGCTATTAAAATACTAAATTATCACTTATGCTATATGAAAAGAACAATAGTACATTGCTCACTCCGATAGTTAGCACTCAAAAATTTTAGGACCTTTGAAAATTGAGAGATGGTACATTGTATCATTCGTCGAACTACTGACTCAAAATTAATATATAAAAGTCTTAGGACTTTTGAGGACTCGTAATCTTGTCATGAGAATGATCGTTTAATCTGCTCTTTACTCTCTACACACGGCTAGTATTAGGATAATGGAATCATAGTTAAGCTAAAGTCGAAAATTGTCGTTACGCACATTTTTCTGACACTTTTTTATTCAATTGTTTCTTTGACAAATTCATATTAATGTATAGCATTAAATATGATAGAAAAATGTCTTGTTTGGTTGAAATGTATTTTGCAAATGTTTTAAATTTTTTAAAATAAAAAATTATTTTAATATTATGATTGTAAAATAAAATTATTGTTTCTCTTATATGTACATATTCTTTCTACTAGTGACAACATAAGTATAAAACCTATTCAAAAAGTAACGATTTCTGCGAGTTCAAATGTAATTCAAACCGCGAGGAGTAAATTAAACAAGCTAAAACCTTGGGACTTATATGTAATTGAACTTGAGGCCCATTGCTGAAAGTTAAGTGTTATGAGATGCATGTCCCTAGAGCTACCTTCCTTGCTCCCAAGACATCATTTTCTGTAGCTCTCCAACTTGCACAAAAGTTGCATACATGCATGTCTCCACTTCATGAGAAATGCCCTCTTTTCTTTTTGCATCGTTATTCAAATGCAATTTATCGAGTTAAAACAACAATAATTTTCGCGTTTTCTTGTTGGGTTTTTTTTTTGTTTTCCCTAAACATCAAAATTTTTTCAACTTTATACGTAATTGTGATGGAGTTCCTCGCACGTCCAAATAAGCTTCATTCTCGTTGAACTAGGAGAACAACACTATAGGGTAATTTGAGATAGGATACTTGCAATATCTTGTAATTAAGATATAAAGGTATTATTTATTTTGGTTTTAGAGAACTCTATAACTTATAGGGTACTTTCCAGGAAGTCACTCATCTTAGTGTTACTTTAATTCGAGCACATTTAATTGTAGTTCTTATTATTTATTTTTAGGTTTTGACTAAAAAGATGTTTCTATAAGTTGAGATCACGCTATTATTGGTATATTTTAGGATCTCCTCTTGATTTGCTTATGTGGGATGACTCCACCGTGTATGTTTATATGAGATTTACATAAAAATATATCTTTATCAGCTCAGTCTTCAAAAGCAACAACTAACCCAAAAGAAACTCATCAAGCCTTTCATATTTTCATAACAAAAAAGAAGATAACTCTAGTTCACAAAAAAGACTAAAATATCTTTTACATAATGGCCTCCTCCAAATAGGAGGGAAATCCAACCCAACATTAAATATGGCTTTAAATGAATCGAGTTGATCCAAGTAGTGGTCTGTTACAAATTTATGTTCATTTACTAAAACTGAGCTCGAGCTGAAATTCATATACGAAAATGAAAACTATAGATAAGCTTTTATATATTAAGGATATTAATGTGTTTATGAACAGACTTATTATCATAATTTATGAATTTTTTTTTTATTAATAAATAAGATATATTAAAATCTGTAAAAGAGAATTATATTGAGTCTTATAATTAAGCATGTTCATAAATTTCTTATGAACTATTCATAAACATTTAATAAGCTGAATGCTAATATGTTCATACTCGTTCATTTACTAATTAAGCTTTTAATATTACGTTCAAGCTTGTTTATTAATATTGATGAACCGACCATGAACGAGCATTTGCGGATCCGAGCACTGAGCTACTCGTCAAACACTGAACTCATTTACAGCCCTACGCATAAATTCGGTTGCCAATTTATTCTGCCAAAAATCCATTGGTGATCGGTTGATGTTCTATCATTAATCCATCATGACCAAACGCAAAAACAATCTTGATACTCATCTGAATATTATATGATTTATCATATTTTTTTTGATGTAGTACTATTTATTCTTGTACTTTACTTTTTTAGAAGAAAAACTACGTATAGCTTGATTTCGGATCACGATCACTCACACTTTCATCGAACCTAATTAATATTTGAGCATATGTGTCATTATGTGGTCTGTCAAAAGAGCAAGCAAAGAATCTTACACTAAAAAAAAAAAGATCATCCACAGACTATTCTTATGTTAATTAATTAACACTAAAGAACTAGATTAAATACTTTAATTATGTTATTATTCCCCTTTTCTTCTTTTTGGGCAGTGCATTATTATGTGGAAGGGAAAGGCCATACTAATTAATTGCCTTTTACACATTTTTTAACCTGTTAAAGCACTTAATTAGTGATCGAACACCCATCAAATGTTATATTAATTGATATTAAGTAACTAAACGCCATATTACTTCGAAGATTTATCGATATATTAAAAATTTTATTACCTATATGACCCATCATAATGCTCCTAACTGTAGGGAGATTTATATACGTCATTCTCTTAATAAAATTTGAATTATAAGTAGCATGCATTTAAACTATTATATAATATTTAAATTTTTTTTAGTATTTAGATATAATGCATTAAATCTTTTATTATCTTAATTTATCTTGGTAATACTAATTTATTTTTTTTTATCTTTTTTAAAAAATGAAAAATTGTAAACATATATCCCTTCCAAATTTGTGAATAATATATTTTTAACATCAAATTATGCATTATTCTCCTTAAAAGTAGCAATTTTTTTTAACTAAATATTTAGCTTTTTTTTCTCTTAAATTGGAAAAAGTGTTGATATATTATTGTTTGTATATTTTAAAGAAAACATTTGGACCTTTCAAAATATAAATGATTGATACTTTGGAGGAATGCATGAAATATAAAGAAAAAGCAATATAAAAAAAAGAGACATAAAGAAAAAGCAGTAGATAGATGATGACATAATTTTTTTCTTTTTTTTTTTCATTACTGAAAAGTAATAAACACTTTATTTATTCTTGATATCAGAAAAAAAAAAAAAAAACAAACACTTTATTCATTCTCAATTGCATCAAGTTAGGAACTGGTTCTTCTGGTCATGCTGTCCTTGATCAAGACTAAAGGGATTATCCGGCAAGGGGCGGTCTCGAGTCGGCTTTGAGCGAGTTGAGTTCAATTCAAATTTTAATCTTTTGATTTCAAATCGAGTTTGATTCGTGCCTCTTAAAATGCTTTTAATTTTGAGTCAATTTTTCAAGTTAAATTGCACCTAATCATAAGACATATTTTCTAAAAAATATCTATTATGAAATTAAATTATAGTATTATTATTTTATTTTTACATTTTAATTGTGTATTTTTAATCTAATATTTTTAATAAATTATTATAATAAATTTATATATAAATATTTGTCAGACATGCTCGTAGAAATTCTAAATATGTACATCTATATGTATATTGAGTTGATACAAGTTGAATCAACTACTTTTCGAGCGAGCTAACCACAGTTAAATAAAATTGAGTTGATTTCAAATCGAGTTAAATATAAGTATATTCAGAATAAGTTTTGATCTTCGCATAAAATGACCAACGATATCTCTGGCTCAAGCTAAAAAGCTATTAGAAAACGAAGATCAGTAATGTTGCAATTTAATAGGAAATATTCTGTAGACAAAAGAGCGACAATATAACTGCGAATATTTCAACCCGAACCTGACACGAATGTTCTAGTTCAGGTCCATCAAATAATTAGTCAAGTCGTGTTCGTATTATAAACTTTGACGCATCCATTAAGCAATTTTTATTTGAGTTGCACTATTGGCCGCATATAGACAACCAAATAGGGTTGAACTATCTAAAAGATTTTACCTTACAAACAACTTGAATTGACCAAAACCCGACAACCCATTTATCTATTAGGACGAGTTTGAGTGGATTATAACAAAACTTCAACATTATATCGATAGGCAAAGCTTACGCGGGATCTATACAATTCATGGCATGATCACCCCGACCAATATATGTACTTAATTCAAACTCAGCTTAATTTTCACGTGATTTAGATATATGTATATTTATATATATATATATATATATATATATATATGATATATGCTGAAAAAATATTAATACATGAGTTCATGTAAAAGATTA
>JAEMOT010001062.1:71640-139592 GCA_019297695.1 Apostasia ramifera | reverse complement strand
TCTCTCTCTCTCTCTCTCTCTCTTACTTCTTGTATCTTTCTATTATCGTTTTGGAATGAAATGAGGCTATGACATGAATCTTTTTCTGTAATGTTTAGTTGAAAGTGCTACAGATTCCTTGTTGTGAAGGCTGAAAAAATGTAACTTGGATAAACTTCATCTATGAGCTTTTTGTTGTGTGTGTGTGTGTGTGTTTTCTTTTCAATCTGCCTTAAGGAGCTCTATTTTCTTCTTGTTTTGTTTTCTGTCTCTCTCTCTCCCTCTGTCTGTCTCACTCTTTTAAAATTTGGATTTCATACTCAAGTTAATGATATGTTTATTTCTTCCTACTGCTAATTTTAAGCTATAATACTGGTCCAAGCATTGTTCAAAATTCTGGAGTCTCTTCTCTATTAGGTTTGGTCTTTAAGGTTGCATTGAGTCTGAACATTGGTAGCAAATGCTAATTCCTTTATTTTAAAAGGTGGCATCTTCTTGCCTGACATTTGCTGATTTTTTAATCACTTTCTGCCAGAACTGAAGAGATCCCTTTATGCTCTCTTCTCACAGTATGGAAGGATTTTGGACGTTGTGGCCTTGAAAACTGAAAAACTTCGGGGCCAAGCATGGGTGGTGTTTAGTGAAGTTACAGCTGCTAGCAGTGCGGTTAGGCAAATGCAAAGCTTCCCTTTCTATGATAAACCGATGGTGAATACTTCTAAATTGAAGATTGTTGGTTTTCTTATTGTGATCAATAGGCTTATGTTATCGTTACAGATTTTATTTGCATTCATTGATGTTGCATGCCATGCGCATTGGTATCTGTTTCTGAAACTTGAATGCTTTCATGTTACTGCTGAATCCCTTACATCTTTATGAGGACGGTCAAAGTGTTGATAGATAATTAACCCTAGTAGATCTTCTCTAGAGCTCACATGCATTCTTTATTGTTATTCAACTTAGATGTCTGTTTGCTTGAAAAAGTGTTGTTTTGAATGGTAAAAAGCAACTCCTTCGTCTAAGACTATTTACACTCTTATTGAATACTTATATAAGGGCTGACAAGATCTGATTCCTAGACTTTCCAATATTTAAGTCACCTTCAAATTTTTTGAACATTTTAGTTGGTCTTGTGGAGGGAATCTACTCTAGAGTTTATTAGAAAATACGTGCCAAGTTCTAAAATGGGATTTGTCATCGTTGTTGATGAATTATAAAAGAAGCGTTGCATAGTAGTAGAGTGTCATAATAGTTTGGCGCAATTATTTGTTTTTATACTAAACGAATAAAGTTTTTTGCCACCTATATCACAAAAGTAATTCCAACTTTAATGAAGGGTTTCAAACATGAAGATTCTATAGAGAACACACAACATCTAAGTAAGCAGTGTTAATACTGTCATATGCTTAATAACATGGCAATAGTGCGTTAAAGACCTGTCATTATTTTAACCAAAAAGGCAAAAATTTTAAAGCACACCTAGAACATAAAACACATAAAACCATAGTTTATTGATTAAAATGTATGTTCTGTTAGAAACTTTCTCTGCCCTCCAATGCCATTTAGGCATTCATGCTCCCCTACCCATAAAGATACTTTTCACTATTTCTAGGAATTGTTTATTTGTAAGGTTTTTTAATTGGGGTAAGAGATAACCTTTGATGTAATCCTTTTCTGAGATTTGTAAAAAATTTGGAAAAAATTTATTTTAGGAAATTTATGGGATGTGAATTAAGAAAACTAAAATAATTTCAACCAAAATGTAAGAGATAAGAAAACTAAAAAATTGACTCAAGTAAAGCATTAAGGATGATGATCAAAATGTATTTTTCAAGAAAAATGATACTCAATATAGATGGATGAGTTATGTTCATACATTTTAAAATAAAGTTGTTAGTTTCTTCCTTGTGTTTATGAATTTTGATATTTGTGTAATGTGTTTAAGTTAGTTGTGGTATTAGCAAGTTATGTAGAATTATCTCAAGTTAACCTGATTTGTGGTGAAAAGATTGATGAATTATTTGATACAAATCAATGATGAAAGAAAGTCAAGTTGTTGGTTTCAAGAATGTGTATGAAAATGATGAGATAAAAAGAATGAGTAATGAGAAGAAAAGAAGAAGTCAAGTTATATCTGGGAAAGACAATGAAGAAAGTTGATCAAGATTGAAGAATTTTATTTTCATCTTGGGTAGAAAACTTATAATTTGATTATAAAGGAAGCACCTGCATGGTGAATCAAGTTATGAGCACCTTAGGTCTTGATAGAATTAGCTTGTTTTCCCATTTATATTAAGGGTTTCAACCTGGTTTGGATAATTTTTTTATAGGGAATGGGTTGTGATTGAAAACAAAATTAAGTTGTTTTGTGAGCAATAAAAGCGATTTTCAAGGAGATAAAGCAAAATTGTGCTAAAGCTTTCAAGTGCTTGCGTTTGTTTTAGTGCTTATTTTTGTACGAAAGAACGTCATTATTTTGTGCTTTTGATAGTGATTCATTTAGGTTCTTTTGTATATTATTCTTATATCCTCTTTATTGTTTTGTCCTCTCTCTTTTGCTCATTTTGGTGAGGAACGAGTTGTCTTGGGTGGATAAGCTCTTCTGTATGAGTTAAGGGCTCCGAGTGAGTATTCTTCTAGGTGGACATACTCTTCTGTGTGAGGAGTGTTAGAGGCTCTGTGTGAGCATTTGTATTGAGAGAGAAGGAAGTGAGGACAGTAGCACAATTAGGCCTCTCCACATTTTGTGTGAAAAGGACTTAGTTTATTTTAATGATAACTTTTGAGGCCTCTAGTGAAATGATGAATGATGGGTGAATATAGGCGTCGGTTATTCTGAACCACGTTGTATGACCTTCACTTTTATGGATAGTTTAATTTCGGTGCTTCTACTTATTACCCTTCTTGTCATTGCTAGCATTTTTTGGATTATGTGAATAGTTATTTTAAATTCTGCATTTGGTCTATTCACCCCTTTTTAGACGACAACATCAATCCTACAGTTGTAGAAATTTAATTAATTTAAGTGAGCTTAGTATCTAAAATGAAAATAGAAATTATCCTTTCATCTAGCTTATCAGTAAAGTAGAGGTTTGAGAAGCTTTGATGATGATGAAGTGTAGAAAAGTAGTAAGATCAGATGACATTTCAATAGATGTTCAAAAATGCATGAGGGATGAAGAGTTTCTTGGCTCATCAAGCTATTTAATATAATTTTAAAGAGTAAAATAATATCAAATGAATGGAGAAATTAATGAGTCATACTATTAAAGAAGCAAATTATATTTTTAAGAATAAAGACGATATATAGGATTGTGCTAGATATTGAAAAATTAAATTAATGAGTCATATTTTAAAATTTTGATAGAGATAATTGGGCACCGATTATCTCGTTATACTGTGGTACCGTAGAATCAGTTTTGTTTATACTAGGTAGATTTATTACAAAAGTTATTCATTTATTGAGAGGTTTAATAAAACAATTTAGTGAAAAAAAGATCTACATTTGATTTTATTGATTTAGAAAACATTTATGACAAAGTCTTGAGGGAATTAATTACTTTGAAGAAATTTAGAAAAAAACATGGTGTGTATTGTTTACATTTAAGTTATTTAAGACATGTATAATGCACTTATTATTTTTTTTAGAGCACAAAGGATTTGATTAATGATTTTTTTATTATAGTTGGATTACACTAAGGCTCAATTTTAGGTCTTGCCATCGCTCACCCAGTTTCCAATGTCAAGCTGTTGTTCTGTGATGTTACTGGACACAGTATTACTGGGATTGGGTGGCTGGTTGAAGGAATGCCTAGCTTTTTTGTAGAATGTAAGGCAATTGCTTTGATCAATTTGGCTCTCGGTTTTTGCATGTGATTGTCCTTTTCATATTAGTTGTCTATGTTTTTTTTTTTGAAAAATAATAAAAATGAACGTGCTTATAAAAAAAAAATTTCTCTAAGTTTGTTGATTCAGTGACAGTACTTGTTTACATGATGTCGATACCTCTCCTGTAGGCAAAAATAAATTACTCAGATCTTTCTTGCTGGCCATTGTTGTTCATATAAATGATTTAACATATGTGCGTGGAAATTAATTTTTATGCTTGATGTCAGTAGCATTGCACACTTGATACAGACATCTTTATATGTTAAACATATTTTGCAGAGGATACAATATGCCAAAATGAAGTCTGACTGTATTGCAAAAGCTGATGGTACTTATGTTCCTAGGGAGAAGAAGAAGAAACAAGAAGAAAAAGGTGATTTACATCATGTAGCAGCTTAAGTAGTTGGATTATGTTTTTTGTTTCAAAATATGAAAGCATGATGTTACTTATTTTTAAAATCCAGGGTCCAAGTTTAAATTTGGTCATTTCAGTTCCTTATTTGGTGATAACTTTTTAAATTTTCTTGGTGTGATGGTTGTGAATAGGCCTTGGCTGTGATTTGATGAGTTGAAATAACTATATTTTGGCATTCACAAAAAGCTTTGAACCTCCATTTTCCTCGTAGTCTAAGATTAGGCCACGAACCGGTACACTTTCTTATTTTAACTCTTTTAAAAAAATAAAGATGAAGATTTCTAGGGCAAAAAAAATTGATAGCACGGTATGCTATAAATGAAAGTGGAAGAGTTTATTGTAAGTTCATTTAATCCAAGCCATTACATCCAAATGTTTGTTAGCCTATGAAGCATGGGCACTTCAAAAAACTACGTCGTGGTCTTGTTGGACATAGATACAGGGGGATACGCAGGGACATTGTGTCTTAATAAAATAATATTAAAAAAACTAAATTGCACTTTTTGGATATGCGAGGATATTTTGAGTTTAGGGTTTGGACACTTCTGAGATGCAGGACACTTTTAAAACACAGGACACTCTGGGACACTTATGAAATAGAATTGAATACATTTAATATTAATGTTAAATTTATTTATTAATTTTATATTTTTAAATAATATTAAATGGACACATCTACTTTTTTTTATTCTTTTTATTTATATTTAAAATTTTTTATTATTGTTAAAATTTTATTTAACAAAACTAAAAATTTATCTTTTATTATTATTATTATTATTAAAATTTTACTTAATATAAGTCAAAATTTTAAGTTAGCAAGCTAAATCAAATTTCTTTCTTGCTCGTTGCACTTGAGCTTCACGAAAATGAACCAATCACAAAAAGTTTGGAACTCTAGCTTCACCTTTATCTTTCTCTCATCTTCAACACCGAGAGCTCTTATCTTCTCTTATTGTTATATTCGTCATGGTTGTCCTTACAAGTAAAATGTATTTTCACTTATTCTCTCACTCAGGTTGCAAAGTGAACTCTAAATTTATAACTCAGATCTCTTTAATGTCAATGACGTCTCTTCTTAAGTTCTCGTCTTGATCCCTACGAGACTTCTGTGCTAATCACAAGTTTATATTAGAAATTCAAGTTTGTTCTATATTTTATGTATTTTTTACGTGTGAATTGTTAATTTTATTGTTATTGTATTTGACGTGTCATGCCGTGATTGTGTTCTATGTTTTGGAAAATCGTTATCACCATGTTGCACTGTGTCGTATTCCCGTATCTCCGTGTCGTTTCTATGCTTTATAGTCCTTAGCTTATGCTACTCATGTCTGTATAAATCATATTCTACTAATACAACTTATATTATAGTTATGTGTCATAAAATATTAATAAGTCATATTTCACAAGTTCTTATGCTTGTATGAAGAAAACATTGACCTTTGAAATTGCACTTAAAAATGAGGATTATAAACAAAAAAAAAAAAACTGAAGATAGGATAAGTTGAAAAAAATCCTCCATTTTTGTGTGTTTTAGTCAATGTAATGTTGTATGTACAGAGTTCTATCAAGGTAGAACTGATTATTTTGGTACGAGATTGTACCTTGACAACCTATGCATGTTAATTGGTTGTGATCAAAAGGAGCGTGTTTATAGTGTCTTTTGATATTGGAAGTCTTTGTATGATGCAACTATTCAATTATACCTTGTTGATGTTGACACAGCAGTCTTGGAAATACTTTTTGCTCAGCTTTTGGTGTATGGACTGCTGTAGCCACTGTGATATCTGATTCGCAAGTTTTAGAGTGCTCATACATGCTTGATGTATCATTCTTTGCTCCAAGTGTTCTTTTGGGACTATTTCACCAACTCCGAGCATAGAGTCATGTTACATTGATCAATAAATGACCAAAAAGATTCTAGAGACTTTTGTTCATTATCTCTGTCCATTAGATGAGTACGTTACTTAATGAACAACCACACTCGTCAAATAGATAAAAGCAATGACTGTAGATCCTAAAACCATTTTGGTTATTTATTGGGGTTACATAACATTTTTCTTGAGCATAATGCTTGCTACATTGATAAACAAGTTTTGAAAATGAGGTAACTAATTAATGACATAACCTAATAAAATCCCAGAGATGAGGGAAGTAATTGTTGTAATTGATTATTTTCTGAGGGTTGATTTGGGTTAGTACTGATACATTCCTTTTTATTCTTCAAAAGTAAATTGGAGCAAAGCTCTCATTTGTTACTCAATTCTGAACCCTAGATATATCATATGAGAAGGTTGTTAACGTAAAAATGAGGAGATCTTTGTTGGCAGGTGATGTGCAGAATATCCTTAGGCGATTGTAGGGAAGAGGGAGAGATTGGGGGTGAGAGGAAGAAAAGGAGAGAGTGCAAGTGTGGAAAGTAAAGCATATATAGATTTAGGTGGTTCAGAAAGATCCTTTTACGTCCGTCAGTCAAGTCAGTTTAAGTTCCACTAAGTAGAAGAAGCCCTCTATGAGGTGAGTACAATGCGAGGAAAGAAGGCAGAGATATAGTAGTAGGAATCTTTGGGAGAGTGAGAATGGAGCACTGTTTAGGCCCATGTGAGGTGCTGGACTTGAGTGGGCTAGAAGGTAGGAAACGAAGGATAGAATATTCAAGGTTTGGTTCGTCAACCGCAGTTGGGCTAGCTTAATGTTGTGATTATTTGGACGGCCTCTGTCGGTGTCATGTGGGCAACTTAGGATGCTTTGGAGTTTTCCCACGCAAATAATGCCTTTGCTTAACTACCATATTATTGGGCATTTTTCTTGATGGGTGCAAGTTGATTTGGGGAAAACATATATGCCTTGTTGTTAGGGAATGATGAGGCTTACCTAAACAAAATCATATATTTGTCTTCTATTCTATCTAGAATTGCCATTTTGGGTTTAAAGGAAGCAATTGTTGCTTTTGAGCCCTATCAAAAGGCTGCTTTCAAGAGTACGAAGCTGTTACTTTTTTCTACCCTTTATTTCAAAAATGTTTCATTTTTAATGTGAAAAATGCCTCCAATATCACAAATCCAACCTTTAAGTAGCTCAGCTTGACTTGCGAAGTTGTATATCCATTCTTTGTTTTTGACACCTACTTGATGAATTTATTTTGTTCATTAAGGCAGATTTTTATGGCGCCAAGTTGATTAAACATGTTATTTGTGGGTTAATCATATTGCTTTTGTTGGTTTAAGATGCTGTTGGATACTTTTTGGATCGTATTTCTAATTGCAATCTTGCTAAGATTTTTTTTTTTTGATGTCATCTTACTAAGAAAGTTGAAGGCATAAGATTGGACAAAATGTGTGCCGTTGCTTTTGTTTTCTTTCAAGAGATGCATATTATGTCATGCATTTTTAGAGGGTTATACTATACTTTCTGCTGTTTGTATCTTTTTTTTTTGCTCTAATATATATTTTGCTGTCCTAATATATATTTTGCTCTGCAAGTTGACTATTATACGTTTATAGTGTGCTTGCTTTGCATCAGGCATCGTAGACACTTTTTGGATGCCATGATTTCTTCTTCTTTTATTGACTATGGGCTTAGACTACCTTCAAAACCTATGGCCTTGGACTTTCGTTCAAAAGGGAATAGGAGAAATGAAGAAAAGCTACGCTGTAGTTATATAGACTGCAATTTCTTCACCTATTTTTTGCTACTCACTTCCCCTTTTGTTTCAGCTGCTGAGAAAAGACGGAAAGCTGAGGAGGCACAGCAAACTGGCTCTGCAGCTAATGGTCCTGCCATTCATAATAATGGAGTATCTGTAAGTTCCTCGCTGCATACATCTTTCGTCATCTGATTAGGCAATAATTATAGTGAGATAGGGATTTGAAAGAGAAGAGAGCGGGGGAGAAGAGTGATTGGGACTCTTTAGGTCAATTGCCAAATCCCACTTCAAGTTGAAATGTGTTCAACCTGAGAGCTTGACTTGAAAGCAACTACTTTGGCTTGATTTTCTGCTATGAAGTCTAATATTCTAGATGACGCTGAGCAGAATTCGGTTCACTTGGCAACTAGTTTGAGTAATGCTGCCTGAAGTTGAAATTGAAATTTTGATTTGGAGCTGAATTTGATTCAAATAAATTAATATTTATAAAATCTCGAATTAATTCTGGATGAACTACCAGCATAATTTCTTGAATTAAATAGTACAATTGTATTTTTAATTAAATATATATGCATTATTTTTGTACTTTTTTGTTTCTTTCATTTGCAGTTTTCATATATATATGTAACTCCTTGCAAACGTCAAATTACATATGGCTATGCATTTGAATGAGTTTAGTCTTAGTAGTAAGGAAACCAAATCAATTTTGAATTGATTTTGTAACAATTATTGTCAATTTTGAATCAATTAGTTTTAAGAAAATGTGATTTGGTGTATGCTTTTTTGTATATGATATTCTACTTGTTGATAAAACTAGAAATGATGTCAAGACAAAACTCTAGTTATGAAAGAATACTTTAAAGTTTAAAGGGTTTTGTCTTAGCAGATCATAAATTGAATATATAGAGTGTAAATTTAATCAAAATAGAAGTACTTATATTAGTGAGATAGCAATTGATGATCGTCTTATCAGGAAGAGTGGTTTAAACATATTGGATTAATCATACAAAATGACGGTGAAATAGATTATGACGTTAGTAGCATCTAAGCATGACAGATAAAGTAGAAAAATACATATAGTGTGTTATGTGATAAAAAATTTTTACTCAAAGTTAAAGATAAAATTTATAGAAAGTAATAAGACCAGTGATATTATATGGTGCTAGATGCTGACTTATAATGCAAAAATATACAAATAAAATAAGTTTCACAAATGAGAGAATGCTAAGGTGAATGAGTGAATATATATGAAAAAACAAAATGAGAAATGAGTATATCTGCGAAAAAGTTAAGAATAACTTTAATTGAGGATAAGCTTAGAAAGAGTCGGCTTAAATAGTTTGGACATATAAATCGTAAGCTATTGAAAGTTTCATTAAGAAGAGTTGAGTTATTGAATCTTGCCTATATAAAAAGAGGAATGAGAAGACCAAATAAGACATGACAGGAAATTATTAGAAAGGATCTTATATATTTGGAGATAAATGAAGGTTTGTAGTGTGATAGAATGCAATGTAAACAAAAGATTCATGTTGCCAACCTCATGAGATAAATGCTTGGTTATTGTTGTTGTTCAAATCGATTAGTTTTGACATGCATTGTGCATGCTACTATTTTTTGACATAATTGGTAGCTTTATTTACACTTTAAACTCTGCAATGATTCCTGCAAACAGAACCTTCACTTTTTCAGCAGTGTTGGACAATTCTGACACTTTTTTCTTGGTTCCAGGCTTCTCAATCAACTCGGCCCGGAAAGAGCGGCTCTCAGGAGTCTGTTCCTCCAAACAACATCCTTTTTATCCAGAATCTTCCCCACGAGACAACGAGCATGATGCTCCAAATTCTCTTCCAGCAGTATCCCGGTTTTCGAGAAGTTCGGATGATCGAAGCAAAACCAGGAATAGCGTTCGTCGAGTTTGGCGATGACGTGCAGGCTTCCATTGCCATGCAGGCCTTGCAGGGCTTCAAGATCACCCCTCAGAACCCAATGGCCGTCGCTTATGCGAAGAAATGATGGATTTGGGTATCATATTCTTTATGCAATGTTCTTTTCGAGCTTCAAATGTTGTTATTTTCTGATCCAGGCTGAAGTATTGGTTGCATATTTTCGATGTTTGGATCGAAGATTATGGTTTTTTATAAAACCTTTGGTTAGTTAATTGCCCCATTTCGTAAATTAAAGCTAGTTTTTATGCTCATCAAATCAAAATTTTTTTTCAACATGACCTTGTAAATAATTCGATCTACTATTAAACTAAAATAAAAACTTTACAATAACTTAAAAAAATGATTGACTTATTATGTTTTAAGTTGGGTGTGCTTTAAGCAGTTTTTCTTCTCGTTCCAAGTTCATAAAATATACTCAATAAAAAAGAATTGCATAAAATAATACGCGTTTTATAACTTACAAGGTTTACAGGCATTACTATTAGTAAACAATTAACATGTCTATCAAAATTTTAAATTTTTTTTGCATATATTAGAAGTCCATTCTGAATATAATATATGTTATTTGGAGCAAATAATTTTGAGGGTTAAGTTTATGTGTTAGGCCCGTTTGTTTTCAATTTAAAAATTAATTTGATTTAATTTTAATCTGATATATTATATTATATATAAAATATAATATTAAAAATTAATTTTATTTTACATCTTATACGTATTATTAAAATAATAATTAATTTATATCACATCGCTTATTTATCCTAACATAATAATTAATTTTATATCACATCCCTCACATATCCAACATAATAATTAATTTTATTTCACATTATTTATATTTTTTAATAAAAAAATATCTCTATTTAAGTTTAATTTTAATCTTATTAAATTTAATTTTACAAACGAACAGACTTTTAATGTTGTTATTTTTAATTTGTTATTTATGTATATATTGGAAGATACAGTAACATGGTTGATGTAACAAAAGTATTCTAAAAATATGATGAATTTCATGGAAAATCAGGAAAATAAAATTTTGATAATAAATCGAAATTATTTTATTGATTGACTATCAAAATAAGAGATATATGTCTTTCATGGAAGACTGATTAAAATAGATGACATATATACCAAATCTCACACAAACTAAAATTGGAAAGAGAACTAATCAAAAAAAAAAAAAAATTGGAAAGAGAATGTTCCATCCAAAAAAAAGGAGAAATAATGAGGTTAAAATAAAAAAAATTTTAAAATTCCAAAAATGCTGAGAACATTCCAAAACTATTGAAACCAGTTCTGCGTTTGTAGTCCAATGGGGATAATTGCCTTCCAAGCAATAGATCTAGGTTCGACTCTCGGCAGATGCATATAATTTGAAGTTCTAACTAGACATATCCAAAATGAGATATTTTAATATGTATGCTCTTCGCATATAATATTGTCCATGTTGATAAAACTAAAGAGAAAGTTAAAGCGAAACTTGAACTTTAGAGGAATACTTTAAAATCCAAAGATTTCGTCTCAATAGATCAAAAATAAAATATATGGAGTACACATTTTGTCAAGAAAGAAACATTTATATTAGTGGTGTAACAATTGGTGATCCAATTGTTAAGAAGAGTGATCACTTTAGATAACTTGAATCAATCATACAAAATGATTGTGAAATAGATAATAACGTTATTAGCAGGATCCAAACAGAATAAGTAAAATGTAGAAATACTTCTGATGTGTTGTATGATAAAAAAAATTCATTCAAGCTTAAAGGTAAATTTTATAAAATTGTAATAAGATCAGTGATGATATATGGTGCTGAATGTTAGCCTATAAAGAGGAAACATACAAATAAAATAAGTATTGTAAAAATAAAGATGCTAAGGTAAATGTGTAGATATATACGAAAGAATAGAATGAGTAATGAGTATGTCCGCGAGAAAATTGAAATTGTACCAATTCAAGATAAACTTAGAGAAAATCGACTTAAATGGTTTGAATATGTATATTGTAAGTCGATTAAAGCTAGAAGTTAGGAAAATCGAGTTATTGAATTTTTTCCATGTACAAAAAGGAAGAGGGAGACCAAAGAAATATGACAAAAAACTATAAGGAGTGTTTTTAGACTTGAATAAGAATTTGTTAATTGATAGAGCACAACGGAAATAAAGAATTTATGTAGCCAACCCCACCTAATAGGATTAAGACTTGGCTGTTGCTGTTGTTATTGTTGTTGTTGTAAGGTCAAAAATATATTTTTATCCAGATTGAAAAACATAATTGAAATTTTCCACCGTCGCTTACACTTTTTTTTTATAAATTTATCTAAGTTAATTTATATAATTTCAGTTCCTCAACAATCGATGCAAATTGCTATAAAAAAAAACAAAAAAAAAGATGCAAATTCATCAACAGTGCATAATTAACAAACTGTAACAAGCACACAATGAATCTACAAGATTAATAGCAGAAACTGAAGCTCAGAAGAACAGACCCAACACCATGTAAAGAAAGGACAATCTACTCAGTTGCAAATCGATACCCAACCTGATTTGTGTTTTCGCGTAAAATTTACACCTTTCTTTATATACACAGCTTCGTCTCAGGTAGTAAAATGAGGAAGAAAGAAACTTTCAGAAACCTCAGTCTAGAACATTAGTGCAGATTAGATGCTAATGATTTCTTCATCATGGGCCTCTTTTTTTTGTTCTTCCATAATTCATTGTTCTTTCTCTTTCTACGCTTCAAGCCCATTTTACTATTGATTATCCCGAGAATGGCACTCCTATCCCTCCTGTTCTTTGTTGCAGCTTTTGCATCTAAAATTTCCCGCAGTTTACGGTAGGAACTCTCATCTGGCACCTTCCTGCTCTTCACCATTTTCTTGTGATAGTAGAATGCCCGAGTGAAATCACGAACACGAACATATGCGTAAATCATTGTCATGTAAGTAATAGAATCCGGCTTCAAGTTTAGAGCAGCCATCTCTTTGAGCAGCTGTGGCAACTTGCAATGTTGTCCCCCGCGTGCGTATGCATTCATCAAAATGTTGTAGGTCATTACAGTTGGCTGGAGACCCATCTTGCCAAACTCAGATACTACATCTCTTGCTTGAGCATAAAGACCGTGCTTGGCTAATCCATCCAATAGAATGTTAAAAGTAACTGGAGTGCCCTCAATTTTGTTCACCATCATTGTCTTCCAGATCTCCATCAACATTCTGGTTTCGCCAGAGCGTCTAAATGCATCAAGCAGAGCAGTGTAAGTCTCAATGGATGGCGTTATTCCTTCCTGTATCATATTCTCATATGCATTATATGCTTTTTCATGCCACCCACTGATCGAATATGCATGAATAAGAGCAGTATAAGAATATGAGGTGGGCTTAATTCCCACAGCTTTCATCCTTAAGAAGCACTCGGCGGCCTTATCACTCATTCTTTTCTGCATCCCATAGGCCCTTATGAGACTGGTGTATGACTTTACATTTGGTTTCAATCCCAAACTTTGCATCTCCAATAGAATACCTTCAACAATCTCAGGTTGCATTCTCCTACTGTACGCATCCAATAAGATGTTATAGGTAGCTGTGGTTGGCTCTAGACGTTTCTCCTTCATCTCTTTGAAGAGACCTTCAGCTTCTTCTATCTGGTTGGATTTACTATAAGCATCCATCAATGTGTTATATATGATGACATTTGATGTAATTCCTCTCTTCTCCATCTCAGACTGAATGATGAGGGCTTCCTTCTTTAGCCCCTCATCACAAAAGCACTTTATAAGAGCACCAGAGGCTTCAGGACTCCATTTTACACCTTTCCTCTTCATTCGCTCGAAAAACTGCCATGCGTCTTTAGCAGAACGCCCACTTTGTCTCATGACAGTTACCAGAATGGAACAAGTCACATGATCTGGTTGGATATTATTGGCTTCCATCACTTCAAACACTCTCCAAGCATCATTATATCTGTAAGTAGCACAATTGATTAGAACAAGATCAAGCAAAGTCAAATTAGCTTCTTAGATCACACTATAAGAGTTTTGATAATAAGAATCCAAGTTTCAGTTGATCAATGCATTGAGATGATGCTTCTTCAACATGTAGGATTGCATTATACACACAAAAATTTTGTTTATTTCACAAAAGCAGGTGCCATTCACCAATTGATCATCTTGCGCTAATCAGTAGATGAAAACTTAGGGCCATAATAGCAAGAAATGGAGAAACGAAGCAACACAAATTGAATACAACAATGAAAACCAAGTTTAAAGAATTCTATTTGCATAGTTTCAGTATAGCAATAGATTCATTATGCCAAGGAGTTCATGGATTGGATATTGAGTTGATATGAGAGCAGTATCCTCACCTTCTGCATGACAACAGGCCAGAAATCGCAGCATTGTACACCCTAACATCCCTAAAATGTTTGTCCTGTGGCAAATTATCGAAGAAAATCTTCAGCTTCTTCCCCATTCTGGCCCTCCCCAAAACTGGAAAGAGGATAGAGCAAGACCTTGGCGTCACTAGCGACGGCTCCTGCAGCCTCATCCATTCAAAGAGATATAAGCAGCTCCAGGCATGGCCCGCTTCCCCCATTCTCTCCAAAAGCTTCATACACTCTGCCTCTCCAATCCGCCCAGCGAAAGAATCCAAGCAATCTCCCAGCGTAGAGTTTTGGGGAAGGTTCTTCGCAATGTGCAGGATTTCCCCTACCACACCATCTTCGACTGGGGAAGACGGAACCGCAGAATCCCATTCCAGGGTTTGCTCTTGCTCTTCAAGAATTTCGTCTTCCACAGGATCGACATCTGCTATGTGCCAGGCGCAGCTGCCTTCTTGCTTGGGGTCCGGAACTGGAGCGCGGGATTTGAAGAATGAACGAATCGGATCAAAATCCTCCACGTCCTCATCCTCTTCACCTGCGCCATCCATTAGTTCTTCCTCGTCCAACTCGGCGTCTTCGTCTTCATCCTGATCGTCACCACTGACCTCTAAATGAGGGAGGAAGATGGGGTTCGGCACAGTGGAGATGGCGTCGGGGATGGAAGAGGAGAGGACAGCAATCAGGTTTCTGGGCCGTTGGAGGAGCCGGAGAGAGGAAAGAATGGGTAGCGAAGAAGCTGGAGGAGACGAGCCAAAAGGAGGAATTTTGGAAAAGAAAGAGAGCTCGCTGAGGAGAGGGAGCGCCGTCGCCATTTCTTTGAACGTGGGCGCGCCGCACAATTCCTCCCCGCCGGCTGCAGCTCTCCGACCGATCGATCTCTCTCCGCCAGACTACCGCCGTTTGAGGCTGAGCCGGACGATTCGTCGGCTGTACAAAAATATACATATTAAATTGATTTTTTTTGGGGAATTTACATACAGAACATTGAATTCATCATAAATTACGTATTTCACTATCTTTTAATAAATATTATATATATCACACTCTTTTTATATTTTTATTATTACAATAAAAATATAAAACCCATAAGCAGAGTATGATATATGTAATATTTACTAAAAGATGATGAAATGCGTAATTTATGATGAATTTAATGTTCTGTATGTAAATCCCTTTTTTTTTATATTCAAATTGATTAAATTTTTAATATTTATTAAATTGATTATTTAAGACTTTAATTTAAAATAAAATAATAATATTTTAAATGGACAAAAAAATAAAATAATAATATTTTAAATTTATTATAAATTTTAAAAAACTTTATTTTGTATCCAACCCAAATTTTAACTTTAAGGCACTGTTTGACAATAGGCTAAAAATCATGACTAAAATTAGCCATTGCCAAAATCTTAAATTTATTTTAAAAAAACTTAAAAAATTATTTTATATCTCATCTCACAAAAATTCCAATATTAAACAATCACTTTATTTCACATTCAACACAATTCTCAATAAATCAATCAACTTTATTTCACATCCTACACAATTTTTAATATAACCAACTTACTTTATTTCACATCATACACATTTTTCAAAAATAGCTAAAAATTCTTACCAAATCTTTTTTTTATTACTAAACAGAGCCTAAAAATCAACTTTATTGCACTTCCACACAAATTCTAACTTTAAAATTAACTTTATTTTACATTCTACACACCTTTCAATATTAAAATAATTTTTTTTCTTATCAAATTTATAAAATAAAATATTTTCTCTTTTCTTACCCAAATTTATCCTCCAACAAAACAAGTCCAGTGTTATGTTATGTAATCTAGATGTTATGACATCTAGATGTCATCTTTTAACTAATAATTTTATAATCTAATAAAAGATTATTATAAATATCATTAAACTAAATGATTGATTTCTCTAAATAACATAACATAACATCAAAAATAATATTGAACCAAATGCCTCTTTACTTACATTCGTCTCAAAACTTCTTTGATATATTAAAGTTCTTAAATAATATTTTTAAGGTTACTGAAATTTGGGAAGAGCTTGCGTGAGTGTTAAAAGATCTTTAATTTAAATCATATTAAGATCATAATTTCTAAATGAGATAAATAAAAGTATAAAAATATTAAGTTTTTTTTATTTAACAATATTATTCTCAAATTTTCTAAAAAATTATATTTAATTTTTTTCAAAATTTTTAAGAGAGTTTTTTTTTCGCTAATTATAGTTGTTTCGAAAAGCAGTAGGACCAGATTTCTTATGTAAGTTCAAGTCATATTACAATTATAATTTCTTATTTAATTTAGCATAAAAAAAGATAAAAATTGCTCTTACATTTACGTATAAGTAAAGTTAAAATTAAGGAGATTTTAAGAAAAATAAAGGATAGAAAAACAGTAAGACTGAAGAATATTTCAATAATTATTTGAAAATGTATAAGAGATGAAAGATTCTCAACTCATTAGGTTATTTAATATGATTTTGAAGATCTAAAGGATACAGAAATTAATTTGCAAAAGATTTGTACTTCAATACCGCCTACAATAATGTGATGATCTATGACTAAAATGAGTGGAACTGAACGTCAAGTGATGTAAGGAGCGACTACTAGCAAAATTTTTAAGCATAGAGCGTGATGAGAGGGGAACTAGAGTATAAGTCATTCTACATCAAAAATAAATAAGAGTTTTATAATGTATAATTAAATGGTACGATCCCAAATTATAAATACGTCTTTTGGTGAGACTTGTGATGGAAACTCCATAACGTTAAGTATGCTTAGCTAGAGTATTTTTAGGATGGGCGATTTTCTTTCTAGGAAGTATTCAAGTTATCCAGTTTTTTAAAGTCAAAGCAGATAACACTTTTATATTTGTATCACCGAATGTTATACAACTTGAGTATTATATTTTGTAACTCTGATCACAAATATTCTTTTTTGTGTTTATCACCGAAGCCCCGTTTGTCTAGGAGTTTAAATTTTAACCAGGCATATTACATCACACATAAAATTTAATATTAAAAATTAAATTTATTTCACATCCTACACATATTACTAAAATAATAACTAACTTATATCACATCCCTCATATATTCCAACATAATAATTAATTTATATCACATCCCTCACATATCCCAACATAATAATTAACTTTATTTCACATTATTCATAACTTTCAATAAAAAAATATCTTTACTCAAATTTAATTTTAACATTCTTAAATTTAACCTTACAAATAAATAGAATTTCGAATGTTAACAATACATTTATCACTTACTGTATTTAATCTCGTTATTTATTTCTACAAATTTATGCTACTAAAAATGGTGAGAAATTTGTGATATTTATCTTACTATGAAGGTCAGTTTATAATATTTACAAAATTTAGATTGTATATGTAATTGTTGATTTTATACCTAATAAAAGGAAAATTAAGCAAAAAGGTAAATTATACTTTGACCTCTAAGTTTAGGATATAAGAACATTTAAGTTCATATTTTTAAAATTTTAATATTAAATATCTAAAATTTATAATATATTAATTTTTTCTTAAATTTTATTATTAAATTTTTTTAAAATTTTAATTATGGCTTCCCTCCTCTCTCATTGACAGAGAAGAGGAGAGAAGCGAAAGTATAATTATAATTTTTTAAAAATATAATAATAAAAAATTTAGATATTAGAATTTTAAAAAGCAAAAACTTAAACATTAAAATTTTAAAAATAGAAATTTAAATGTTATTATAATTTAAATTCAATGACCTGATTGTAATTTACCCTAAACAAAATGGTAACAAATTTTAATAAAAAATGTGGCAGCCGAAGAGGAAAAAACCCTGGTCTCCATTCCCCTGCTCTTCTCTTAGTCGGAACTCGGGAGCGATATTTGCCGACCCTCGGAGCCGCCGACGTCGTGGCCGTTACCATCCCTCTCATGTCGATTGCTGAGATGAGTTGCTTCCATTCTCCTCCTAGGTAATCTCCACAGTTGTGAATGATGGCTTCCTCTAACTTGTTCTAGGGTTTTGAGTCGCAGTTTCTTCTTTCTCTTGGTTACTTATTACGTGATTATGGGCTTTCTTGGGTGTTCTTTTGTTCTGGTTCAACTCCTTTTATCTTTATTTAAGCCTTGTTTTTCACCGCAGTCGTTTTGAATTCGTGTTCTCATTAATTACCGCATCGTCGAAATCTTGCGTTCTTTACAAGTAATCTGATCAGTCAAAAGGTCTCTGCCGGGGATTTGGCAAATCCTTTGGTCCACCTTGCGGCCTCTGCGTGG
Source organism: Apostasia ramifera (assembly GCA_019297695.1). Lineage (NCBI taxonomy): Eukaryota > Viridiplantae > Streptophyta > Magnoliopsida > Asparagales > Orchidaceae > Apostasia > Apostasia ramifera. The sequence continues at coordinate 121,044 of JAEMOT010001062.1, read as the reverse complement.
CTCTTATGTTTTCTAGCTACCTATCCTACTCTTCAGTCCTTATTGTCCCCTTTCTTTCCTGAAAATGGGTAAACTTTCAAAATTGGATGAACTTTCAAAAAGATGGTGAACTTTTTATCGTTAGGCGAATAAGAAGGTCTCAGTCCATCCATTGACACATGGGTTCCCCGCAAGATCTCAGCCGTTCACATGGCTGCATTCTGGTGTGGTTTTCCGGCCCGGGGGTCCTCTTCATTTTTCTGTTCCCAGCCCCATAGAAGGGGTTCCACCGATGTTCTCTTCTATCACTGTGCAACAGTGTCACCCCTCTCCGTACTTTAGATAAATTCACATAATTTTTTATATCAATCATGACTATTGGCCAGAGCCATGTCGGCGGACCTTTGGCGACTAGACCTGCTGTGCCACCAGATTGAGCGAGTCAATAACAACCTTCATCACTTTGCCCTCGGTTTAGCTAGCTGCCCATACCTTGTGGGTCTAACTTGCATCATTACACTCGGCTAGCCACTCCAAACTGTGGCAACATTGCTGGGGTAGCTTTCCATATGTTAGCATCTCAGTGCTTCCCGCCAAGACTGGCCACTGAATTTTTGTCTATGGTCTCCAACATCTTGGGAGAACGTGGAAACACGCCTGCAGCTCAGCCAATGGTAGCGCACTGCAGCTCCTCTGCTAGCTCAATTGGTAGCCTCCAGTTAGGCAATGATCTCCGGTTGACATCAGCTCAGGGGCTTCCCCGTCCAGTTGCTTCGACTCAGTCAGAGCGACCGCCTCAAGCTTCCAATCTGTTGTATAGCCGCACCTCGCCAGCTAATCTCCGCCTCCTATGGATGCTCCTTAGTTCTTCCCTTTGCCGACTTTTCAACCTTTTATAGCCTGTGGTTCATTCTCGACATGGGGGTTTACATGCTTTAATCCTAGAGCCTTCTTTGGAGGACATGACCTTAACGCCCCTTTATGTCCTGCTGTTCGCAATGCTCGTATTCCCCAAGATTTCAAGATGCCATAGCTGGACTACTGTAAGGATAAATTTGATACAATGGATCATATCCAAGTGTTCGAGCCCGCGATACCTCGACTTGGTTGGCTTTTTCCCTCCACTTGTCCTCCTTATGTCTGACAAGTGACTTAATCCTGCTCCCCCCAACCCCAATATCTGCATGTCCTGCTTTTGCTTGACCGTCTAACCAATGCAATACCTTAGCAAGTCTGGACCGTTTGGTGAGCCAAAGGGCAAATTGCAGAGATGCATAATATGTACATAGCATAGTCGTCATCCTAGAAAACCATAATCGTACCACTTGACAACGGTGTCTCTTGATCAATTTCAGCCATATTCTGATGATTTACTTAATAAGTCCTGATCCAATATTGCTTGATGTAGTGTTCTTGGGATAGTTTAGAGCTTTCCTGTGCATCCTTGTGGACCGTTTGTAGATGGCAGTGGGTATCTTCTGTACATTTGCCTCTACCCTTGTTCTTGCTTAATTGTTAAATTCGGTTTGGGTGATGAAGCCTGTTGATATTGCTATTGTTTTCATAGTATTAATGCATTTGTTGGGCACTATTTATGAAAATATTTTCTTTTGGTCATGTTCTAGCATAGTTTCATCACAGTTTGGTGATCTCGTTATTGTTAGGTTCATCATTTGCTGTTGCTATTATTTTTAATGCTACTTAGCATCTATTCTACTTCATGATATTTATGGACTTGATTTACTAGTTTGTAATAAGCTGTTTATAGCCCTGGTTTGGGTAGTTTGTATGTCCATAGAGTTTGTAGTTAACGTCCTCATGCCTCTAGTTGGGAAAAGTTCTCACGTGAAACACTGGCTGAAATCATATCTGATTGTTCTATTTTATTGACAGGTTTAGTTGTTAATTGCTCAATACACAATGATTTCATCCTATTCCTACAACTTCTATATATATATATGTAATTCTTTTCTTTTATTTCTACATGATATAGTTCTAGCACTGGTCAAATGATTCAGGGGATTGGAAATATGAGATGCTTGCTTGCTTCTTTTGTAACTTGCTGGATTTATTTTAGTTCTACTAGGTAATAAAAGAGGTTTACTATGCTAGTGCAGATCTAGTTAATATAAGCCGCTTGCAGTCAGAAGGTAATGAATGGAATTAGTTCCAGAAAATTTCTCACAAGAGATTCCGGCAAAGCCTCGAGTCCTTTTGGCTGCTTCTGGAAGTGTTGCAGCTATTAAATTTAGTACTCTTTGTTGTTGTTTTGTCAAATGGGGAGAAGTTAAGGCTGTTGCCACCAAGTCATCATTACGCTTCATCGACATACCTTCACTCCCTAGTGGTGTACCTCTTTACACAGATGAAGATGATTGGTCGTGTTGGCAAAGGATTGGCGATGGAGTTTTGCACATTGAGCTTAGAAAATGGGCTGATATGCTCATCATTGCCCCACTATCAGCAAATACACTTGCCAAGGTATCTTTGAGAATTGTTGTTTTGAGGAGTCTGAACTATTTATGATTATCCTTCTAGTTGCTTTTGATGTAATCATTCCTGTTGAATTTACGAACTATATGTGAAAATAGTTTTTGTTGCATATATTAAATACATTAAGTTTTCCAAAGAAAAGAGAAGTGGCTTTTGCTTTATGGTTTAGTCCCACATCTTGGAGGTAGTAGGCTTGAGATGTTTGTATACCTTTTCCTTCTATGGCTCAGTCATCAAGATAATATAAGGGAAAGCCTTTCACGCACGTGCTGGACTAAGCCCACTACAAATTTGGTAGCTGGATCTGGGAACAAGTTAACAAGGCGCTTGACGTATTTTCTTTGTTTCGTACTTTGATTTAACTTTCCGAATCGCTGAAGGTGAGTTATAAAGTCTCTCTCTTTTTCTCTGGTACATTGAAGGAAGGGAAGATACCAAAAAGAAGATGAAGAATGAACTTGCGGGAAAATTCTTCTTATTTGTGGAACGTTTTCATCTGTTGTTAAAATCTCTCTCTTATAAGTGATGGAATGGGTGATATTTATAATCCAATAGAGTCCAGAGTCCAAGCTAGCAGAAATGAAAGAGGTGTCCTCTTATAACTGCCATAGTGAAGTGGACGTAATGGCACTTGTAATGGAGGTAGTGCCTTGGTGGTTGGAGGGTTGGAAAGCTTATGGGATCATGCCACGTGTTCGTCTTAGACCTAGTCTGCCAAGTGTAATGATGACAAAGGGTTCCTGAATATGAGGGCATATATTGCCGTTGAAGATATTTGGTGGCTTGGCAGGATAGAGTGGAGTTTAAGTTGTAGTGGAGCAAGGATATGCAGAAAAGCTTATTTGTCCTTTTGTTACCTATGCGAGAAGGATATCTGTTACTCACACGTGGAGAGGGCGCAAGAAGAGGGTACCAAGCATGATTACTGAAGAGGGTAAGTTATGACTTCAATCTTTAAGCAGCTTTGCTTATGTAGCTGATTTGTTGATTGTAGAGTAAACCTGCGGGCCACATGAATGGCTAAGATGAGGCACATGATTTCTATGGCTAACATTTGGCCTCCCACGAAAATGATGCAATATTTCATGTGGTGATTTGCTTCAGATGAAGAAGAGTCATGACTCGCTTATTTGAAGCCTTAGGAAGAGTCTTTTTCCTCCATTCCCTTAATAAATTTCTTAAGTGGGGGAGAATTATAACACTCCAGAAATTTAGATTATATGTGTTTTACAAATTAAAATTTTATGTTTGAATTCGAGTAACAAATAGAATTTAGAGTATTCTAAATCTATACTCTAAATTTAGTAAAATAAAAAAATTTTGAGTAATGCTGAGGGTTCATTTGATCTCCATAAATTACCTAGAATGCACAAAGTTTAAAAATTAAAACTTAAATATAATTTTTATGAAAATGTAGTCTATGTGATTAAATTAGGGTCCGTTGAAAAATATAAATTTATTGAGGACTTGGAAGTGATTAAGGATTTCATATGGGTCCCAAGATTTAGAATGAATGTTACAAGAAATATTATACCTAAAAATAATTTATCCAAAATTTGAAATTTATTTGAAAATATTTGGAGGGATACTGGAAAATTATATTTTTGGATTAAATTTGGATTTAAATAAAATAGGCATGATTCATGTGAATATTTATTGATTAAAAATTCTCGTGATGACATGTTTTTAAATTTGAGATATTTAAGAGATGTAGTTTTGAGTCAAAAATATGGTTTATTATTATTCATTAAAGTTTGAATTTATATGATTTAATTATCTCTTAATTTTAACCTTTGAAGAAATATCATATTTATCTTTCAGATAGAGTCATTAGAGGAAATAATTTTTTTTTTCCTTTCACATACGATTTGTTTCTTCCCAAATGGTAACCATTGTGGGTCCTACCCCCTTTATAGTTAAAAATGAGAGAGAGAAAGTGAGAGAGAGAGAGAAGATGAGAGGAAAAGAGAGGAGAATGAATGAATCTTATCACATTAGAAAGAGAGGAGAGTTTTCAGATAACGTGATCTCACACGGCAGAGGCACCTTTTGGGGCAAAATTGTAAGACTGATGATAGAAAATTTCGTAGTTAAGCGTGTTTGAGTTAAAGTAGTATTGAGATGAGTGACCTCTTGAGAAGTAATCAAGTCACACAGTTCCTTGAAGCTAAAGCAAACAATACTTCTATATTTGGATTATGAGTGAGGTGGCATTGCTAAAGCTAAAATTTACAATCCACATAAGGGTTTTGATCTTAGAATAATTACTGGGTATTTTATAGGATATCCAAAAAGGTCAAAAGATTATAGATTTTATTGCACAATTCATACACCTAAGTTTGTAGAGAGTAGAAAATCTAGGTTTCTTGAAAATGACAAATTCAGTGGGAGTCATACATCTCATACAGTTACCTTTGAGGAACCACACAGTATTTCCGTTACACCTGTAGTGGTTGCTGGCATTATAGCTTCTATAGACACTCCACCGGATGTTATCCAAGAAGAAGATCTAGTTACAACAGAACCATCCTTTGAATATGCACAAATGGATGAATCGTAATCTTTGAAACAAAATAATCAACTGTGAAGATTCACAAGGACAAGGAAACCTGCTATTTTATCTGATTACTTTGTTTATTTAGCAGAGCCCAATGCAGATTTAGAAGATTTGGATGACCCGTTATCCTTTTCACGTGCTATGACGGGTGATAAAGTCATAAGAATGGCTACTTGCCATGAAAAAAGAATTGATTATATGGCTAAGAACTATGTTCGGAATCTTGTTAATCTACCCAAGGTGTTAAACCCATTAGATGTAAATTGGTATTTAAATCTAAAAGAAACACTAAAGTGGAGATTAAAAGATACATGGCTCATTTAGTGGCTCAAAGTTCCACTCAAAGAGAGGCGATTGATTTCAATAAGACTTTAGTTTCATCAAAGAACTTATTGAGGATAGTCATGCCCCTTGTAGCTCAATGTAATTTTAAGCTACATCAGGTTGATCATTGATGTGAAAATGACTTTCTTGAATGGGGATATTAAAAAAGGAAGTTGTTATGAAACAACCTCTAGGTTTCATTGAGAAAGATAAATGTTATATGGTATGCAAATTAAGAAAGTTAATTTATGGGCCTAAACAATCTCCTCGCCAATGGTTCCTTAAGTTTAATAATGCTATTGTTATTTTTAAATTTGAGGCAAACATTGTTGATCGGTGTATATACCAAAAAGTCAGTGGGAGTAAGTTCATAATTTTGGTGCTAAATGTCGATGACATGTTGCTTGCTATTAATGATTTAACTCTACTACATTAGAATAAAGAATTTCTTTTTTCCAATTTTGAAAAGAAAAATCTTGGTGAAACTAACTATATACTTGGCATACAAATTCACCGTGATTGACATAAAGGTATTCTTGGTCTACACAAAAATATTATATCTCTGAGGTATTGGAGAAATTTGAAATGTAAGATTGTAAACCAGGACTTGCACCTATTGTCAAAGGTGGCAAACTTAGTTTGATGTAATATCCTAAAAATGAACTTGAAAAGAGATAGATGATGAGTATCTTTTTATGGAGCATTAGTTGGGAGCCTATAGTATGCACAGACATGAGACATGCACTCATGCTGACATTTCATATGCTACTGAATTATTTGGTCGCTTTCAAAGTAATCCAGGGATAGAGCATTAGAGCGCTGTCAAAAATGTGATTCGTTATTTACAAGGAACTAAAGATTATATGTTCATATATTAGAGATGTGACTAGGTTGAGGTTATTGGTTACTCAAATTCAAGTTTTGCAAGGTGTCTAGATAATAGAAAATCTACTACTTGAGTTATTTTTCTACTAGCCGGAGGCTCCATCATGTGGAGAAGCATAAAACAGAAAACTACTGCTTTACTCATGTTGGAAACTAAGAATATACCTTGTCTTGAGTCTTTATTACAAGCTATTTCGTTAAAGAACTTCATAACTGGTTTCAAAATTATGGGCTCTATTAAGAAGTCAATAAAGATATTTTGTGACAATGAAGCTGTTGTTAGGTTCGCTAATAGCAACAAGGGCTCTACCTTATGCACGTATCTAGATATGAAGCTCTATGTTGTTAATGAGCGAGTTGAGAATTGCATTGTGTCTATTGATCGCATAGAGACTCAGTTTATGCTTGCAGACCCATTTACCAAAGGGATAGCTTTAGGATTATATGGTGTTCTTCTGAAGAACATGGTTCTAACTAGTTCCTTATTTTTGATGTGACATGGGTATTGGCATTTATTTGATTGTGATCAGATTTAGTTTAGTGAAGTGATTTTCCTATTTTTATTGCTCTTTATATTATTCTATTAGATAAATTTGAGCATTTTGTTCACTATTACAGTTTATTGTGGATAAATATAAAAACGTTGAACCATATAAAATAAATTCGATGTTATCTATTAATCAAGTATTTCTCCTATAAAGTATTAACCATAAGAAACTATTATTGTGGTCATGGAAGGTAATGCTTCATTTGGAGTAGGCATTTATCGCTATGGTTCTTATTATTGGTAGCTTATGATTAAGTATAAAGATTACTTGTAGGTTGGATATAAATAAATTTAAGTAATGACATCATATGATTATTTAATCTTTTCAGTTTAATTTTTATATCTATTAGTTAGGACAACCGGGAAAATGTTAACCTACAGTTAATTAAGGGCCTAATTTACGATTATTTCTCTTATTTATGGTGTCTCTAACAAACATATATAATTTAAAGGGATTTAAATAATTGCCTAAATATCTATGGTGATGATTATGAGAAATTGACGGTTGTGATGATGGAAACACAACCCAATATTTATTTATTTAAAAGCAATTAGTTTTCACTCCTCTGTACGAAGAGATGTGATAAAGTGGACACCCTATGAGTTCCACACACGTACAGAGTTTGGTGAACCGGCCTTTTCATTTTCTTTGTTCAATTCTTCTCTCAGTTTCATTGGTAGCAGGTTTGATAATTTATTTTACACTCTTTATATTTAACACGTTACATATCATCAATTGCTCCTTGCAAATGCGGCACTTGCCAATCTTGAGTGGAAGCAGTAGTGTTGTCAGTGCGGGCCTTGCCACGAGAGTGGTAGACACGCAGGTTCCAGTGAGGAGATTTGGCAATCCCCCCAGACATTGAAGAAGGAACGGTATTGTGAGTGTTCACCATTCTCTTCGATCCTGCACGAGGGCATTAGAAAATATTGATAGATGAAATCACTTTAAAGGGAGAGTCCAGAGAGTGATGGGATCAGAAATTTTAATCTCTTTCTTTGTCATAGCCTATTCCTTTTTGTGCTTTTTGGTTAACTTTACTTGTGTCGAAAACTCGAGTAACCAGAGGATTGCATGGCATGCATTGTGAGAGCTTGGGACTATAATAGTTCTCTGGATAGTGTCCCTTAAATGTACACTTTCATCGAAAAATATTGCATTTACCATTCGAGATAGAAATATGTTGTGTGCGTGAGGATCACTAGCTTTTGTGGTCTATTATTGTTTGATGTATGCGGCCTTACTTCCATAGAAAGGAGACTTGATTCCTTCAGAACTCACGTATCTAAGAGACTGCAATGGTGAGTTGAGCCATTTCGAAGTATTATACTTTTATAGAGTTTCTTCTTTTTCTGACAAGATATCTCCACTATTTTGTTCAAACATTATTTCGAATGCTTCGTCTTTTTAATGGCTACTGGTTTAACTTCTGCCAGATTGCTGGAGGATTGTGTGACAACTTGTTGACATGCATTGTGAGAGCTTGGGACTATGGCAAGCCACTATACGTAGCCCCTTCTATGAACACCTTTATGTTGAACAATACTTTCACGGTTCGACATCTCAACACCATTCTCGAACTAGGCGCGTTGCTGATCCCTCCGACCTCGATGAATTTATCTAACGGTGATCTCGGAAACGGTGCGATGGCCGAACCTTCCACAATCTTCACTAAAGTGATGCTTACTTTCACGCCGTCTCCAGCAAATGACGGCGGCCGATGCTAACAGAGTACAAAACATTCCTGCTCACAAGTTTCTTATAAAGCATTGTGTTTTAAGAAAGCTGAAGGTACGTGTTAGTCTGTGAGCAAGACTACTATTATTTCCCGTGTGTTGATGGAAGAGATTTGTCAGCTGTTGGTGTTGTGATCCAATTCTGCATTTTATGACGTTCTTAATCTTTTAAGAACTTGTATCATCATAATTAGTAGTATCTAAGCCTGATTCCTACATTTTTTTTTAATGTTCATGTAGATTCTACAGCTTCTGATGTCTTTAATCTGTTAAAAAGTTTTTTTTTTCTTGATAGAGATTCTGTTAAATTCCATCCAGACTTAGGGGTAAATTTTTTAAATTGTAGTAAGACTAGCGATGATATATGGTGTTGAATGCTGGCTTGCAAAGAGAAAGCATACAAATAAAATAAATGTTACAGAAATAAAGATGTTAAGTATATACAAAAGAATAGAATGAGAAATGAGTATATTCGAAAGAAAGTTGGCGTTGCACTAATTGAGGATGAACTTAGAGAAAGTCAGTTTAGATGATATGGATATATAAATCGTAGGCCGATTAAAGCTTCAATTAGAAAAATTGTGCTATTGGATCTTGCTCTTGTACAAAAAGAAGAGGGAGATCAAAAGAGATATGATAAGAAATTATAAGGAGTGATTTTAGTTATTTAAATTTACATAAGAATTTAGTAATTAATAGAGCGTAGTGGAAATAAAGGATTCATGTGGTCGACCTCACCTAGTGAGATTAAGGCTTGATTGTTGTTGTAGAGATTCTGTTAAAAACTTTGTTCAATAAATCAACTGATTCAAATTTGGCTTCATATTCTTGGAAAAAGCTTGTGGTCCGAAAAAGGATTCAAGTAGGTACCAAAAAATGGCATGGGAAATAGATGCTTATAATTTGTTTGATAAATGTGGTCAAATTGAAATTTGTTCAAAATTTACTTACATTTTATTTGGTTTAAAATGAACTCGATTTTATTTTATTTTAGAATTAGCTCAAAAATTAATCAATGTAATTCATATTTGATTTCATATATAATATTATATTTTAATATAATTTATACATATAATGAATAATTTTATTAAAAAATAATGCTAATAATTTAATTTAAATTTTGACTTAAAATTGAAAATTTTTTAATTAAAAGTTTTGTTTGATCTAAATGAAATTGAACTAAAATTAATTTATTTGAGGAATTTTTAATTTTTATTTTTTAAATTTTTTTTTAATTGGGGATTTTTGTTTCATCCGGCAGATTTCAGATTTTGGGATGTTGGTTTGATCTAAATTAAAATTGATTTTATGGGTTTTATCATATCTGAATTTTATTATTAAATTAATAATATTTTTAAATCTTATTTATACAAATTTTAATATTAAATATTTTACATAAATTTTAAAATAAAAAAAATCAAATTTTTGTAAAAAAAATAATTTAATTTTAATATAATATATATATATTTCGAAATAAAACTCATTTTAATTTAGATGTTTCATAATTATGAAACAAAAATATCATATCAAAACTAAATTACTTAATTACTGAACAATACATTTATATATATTAAGAAATACATTTATATAATGGATAAGCTTTGGTCCTAAATTTTTTAAATCAAATTTTTAGATTTTTGTAGCATTACTCTAAACTTGATTGAACACTAACCAAGCAAGTACTCTTTTGCATTCACACAAATAAATAAAGAGAAATAATTTAGGATAAATTACACCTAAATTTTTAATTTAAGACTTAATATCATTAGTAATTGATTTTATAAAAATTAAGTGATTCTTTTTTATTTTTAATATCAAATTTAAAGAAAATAACTAAATTGCTCTCTCTCTCTCTCTCACATTTTCCTCTCTCTATTAGTGACAGCAGAAGCCGGTCATCAACCAGTGGCCCTGTTTGGCGCGAGGACCAAAATCAGGACTAAAATATTACTGATTTAAATAATAATAATAATAATAATAAATAATTTTTTTAAATTATTCTATACAAATTTTAATATAAAAAATAATATTTTACTTAATAAGACTCAATAATTTTTAATAAAAATATAAACTTTATTTTATATTTTAGATTAAAATACTCGATTTAAATATTTTAGTCTAGAATGTGAAATAAAATTGATATTTTTATTTTAAATTATTGAATATATAAAATAAAATAATATTTTTGTTTATATTAAAATTTGTGTAGAATAGTATAAATTTTTTATTTATTATTATTATTGTTGTTTTTTAAATTAGTACCAATTTGGTCTTATTTTAGTCCTGTTTTGATTCTTGCGCCAAACAAAGCCTAAAGTGTGGCTACCCGCCCCCTCCTTTCTTTTGTCACAAAAAATTACAATTAGATTTGGAGAGAGAGGGCAGAAGGGAACCCCGGGCCCTCTTCCTTTTCGGTAAGATTTATATAAAAGTCATGTAATTAAGGGGGCATTTGATTCGTTATTATCTTAGTATTATGTTATGTAATTTAGATATCATCTTTTGATTAATAATTTTATAATCTAATAGAAAATTATTTGTAGATATCATTGAACTAAATAATTACTTTCTCTAGATTGTTAACACAACATCAAAATAACATTGAACCAAACGCCCTTTAAATATTTATATGTAATTTAAAAAACTATTTATAATATTATATTTTAATTTTTCTATTATCTATAATCTATAATATGTATTGTAAAGGTTACACCGACTTTGATTTAAAATTAAAATTATTAATTTAAGGTTGAGTTGAGCTCATTCGAAATGAAATGAATGCCGCCCCTAACTTTCGTCCGGTATCTTCACATTTTTTTTTTGGGATAATTATACCAGGTCCTTGAGTTTAAGACTAGTAACGCATAGATCCGCGTTTTTAAAATTATAATATCGGAATCTCTGAGTTTTTTAATAAATTTCCAGGGACTTTATTTTTTATTTTTTTATTATTAATTTTTTTTTTTAAATTACTATTATACATCTCTTTCTCCTTTCCTCTCTTCTCTCTCTCCCCTACCGATCCTTGCGCGTGCAAGGGATGACCACGGNGCGACCCGCTGACGGCCACGGCTGTCCCTTGTGAGCGCGAGGGCTGCCGGCCACGGCCGCGCCTGCAGCTTCGTGCAGGGCGTGCAACCCACCGACGCCGCGACCATTCCTCGCGCGTAAGGATCGACAGGAGAGAGATAAAGAGAGAGAGGGGTATAACAGTAATTTAAAAAAATTTTAATAATAAAAAAATAAAAAAACTCATTTGTTAATTTATTACAAACTCACGATCTGATGTTATAATTTTAAAAATATGGACCTTTGAGTCATTGAGCTGGGTGTAATTTTTTTTTTTTTTAATATTGACATTTTTTAAATTTATTGACCACGTTTGCATGAACTTGGCCGAGATCCCATCCAGATTACTCCAGCCGGATGGGCGATCTTGCTGCCGAAAATAAACGTCCAGCCGAGCCCTCTCCTGTAGAATCTCTTAATAATCCCCGTGATTGCCCGTTTCCCGATCCCCACCGGAGCCGTGGCCTTCTTCTTTCCTACAGACAAGGAGAGAGAGAGAGAGAGAGAGAGAGAGAGAGAGAGAGAGAGAGAGAGAATGTCGACATGGAGTTCTCTCTACCTGGAAGTGACGTATCAAGTGCTCGGATGGATCGCATTCGCCTCTTGGTCGTTCAGCTTCTACCCTCAAGTTATCCTCAATTTCAGACGAAAAAGGTTCGGTTTCGTTAAATGCCTCGATTCCTCTTTGCAAGGAATGGAGGAGCTTTGATGCGGGTTTTCATTTTTTTTATTTGCTGATTTGATTCTTTTCGTGATATTGAAGCGTGGTCGGATTGAACTTTGATTTCTTGGTGTTGAACTTGACGAAGCATTCGTCGTATCTGATTTACAACGCGGCGCTCTTCTTCAGCCCTGAAATCCAGAATCAATACCGCGAAAAGTATGGATATGACGAGGTGTGTAAAGCCTCTTCTTGATTTCCTTGATAATTGAATTTTATCTAGATGGGTATACTTGACTGTTCATGGTTTTCATTTATATATTTTCAAGTTACAGATAATCTTTCAACGCTTTTATATTTTGTCAAACGAAGAAACTGAGTTCAGTATGAAACCTGTAATTTGGATCACAGTATGTCGTGTCCTGCTTGATTCCTGAGCATTTCGGTTCCATTTGGACAACGATGTTGGAAGCCCAAAACCCACTTGGCAAACAAATTTCAAGATAATTCCCACAACAATGCTGTGAATAACCAATCGAAATCCCATCTACACAAGAAAGAAAGAAGAAAGAAGAACGTACCAGTTTTATATGAAAAACTCCATATTAGGGAAAATCACAGCTGCATTAGAGAAATTTTCATTAATCTTCTAAGAATTTTTAGAGAGAGACAATGATCTCATAATCTCACCCTCTCAAACCGTGGAATAGTCTAAATGATGAGAATCATATTAGGGTTGGTTGTATATATGATATTCATTAAGAAATTTTGTAGCAAACTTGGACCAAAAAAATCAGTAGAATAAATTTTCATTTAGGATTATCCAATTAAATTTCTCTGTCGTCTAGTCCCCATCATTACGACTGTCCCTTCTTTGGAGCGGATGGTCTGATCCACTGTTTGTTCTTGGGAATGGATGGTCCAGTAGATCCAAAACACTATGCTATCTTGCACTCCATCTCATGTCATGCCATGATGTTCATGCTATAGAAGATTGAAGAGGCTCCATGCTCCCATCAACCTCCCACTTGAAATCTCGAGCCTCTTCAGTAGCCACATTCATATCCTGACTTTGGCTTTCCTTTGGGGCTCTACAATCTCTTTTTAGATGACTCTTCTAACCATAATTCCAGCAAGCTTTATTGTTGGGCAACCTCAACTTGTTCCTTTCACTAGATTTGGATTTGTTGTTTTGTCTCTTCTGAAAACTTCTATCTTTACCCCCATCTTTGTACAAGATAGTGCCTCGAATTCCCTTCTGCGAATATCCTCACTGAGAATCAAATCCCATACCTCCTCAAGTTTCAGCTTTTTCTGGCGAGACGAACCACTCAATATTGTAATAGTTGTACTAAGGGATGACAACAATATGAGCGCATTAATCTAGTCATCAAAGTCAGTGTCCATAAAACTCGACTGTGTCGTGATGACATTGAACTCATTCAGGTATTCTATGATAGAAGATTCTTCGGCCATCTTCTTGTTGAACGGATGACACATCAAATATACCTTGCTTGACACCGAAGGCTTCTTATACATATTGCATAATGCTTTTATTAAATTTGCATCGCCTTCTTGTTCGCAATATTACAAGCCACATTCTTTGCAAACGTGAGTATGATCATCCCTAGTGCTTAGCGATCCATAAGATCACATTATTCTTGCTTAATCGATTTTGGCTTTTCACTCACCAAGAGTAGATATAATTTATTCTGATAAAACAGATCCTTTATTTGCATCTTCCAAAATTTGCAATCTTTACTCTCGAATTGATCAATATTCATCTTTGCATCCTCCACTATGTGCTTTATTTCGATTAATTTAGCAATCTAAGCATTGCTTTGTTACCAATTGTTGGTTATTCAAAACCCGCTTGGCAAACAAACCTTTGGATAATTTCCACAACGCAGCGAAAAACTAATCGAAGTCTCAATCCACATAAGAAAATTGATGCAAATCATAAAAGAAAAAAGAAGAAAGAATACATTAATTTTACGTGAAAAATCTCAAATCAAGAAAAAAATTATGCCTGCACTAGAGAAATTTTCATTATTATTTCAAGAATCTCTAGAGAAAATAAAAAAATCACACAATCTCACCATTTCAAAACTAAAATAGTCTAAATGATCGTAATCATATTAGAGTTGGATGTATATATGGTATTTATAGGAAAAATTTGTAACAACCTTGGACCCAGAAAACAGGCCTGAAAATCTCCATACCGGATCATTCAATTAGATTTCTTTGTCGTCCAATCCCCATAACCTCTGCCTATTCCTAGGAATGAACAGTTCGGTAGATCCCAAACATCATGTCATCCAGTATTCCATATCTCATGTTATGCCTTGATGTTCACATGTATAAGATCGAGACTAAATACTTCCATCTAATGATAATTGTTTGTCTGCATTCGTTTAGCATTTTACTGAACTCTCACTATTCTTTAGTACCTTACACTTATGTTTTGACTTATAAATCTACTCAAAACGTATGAATGTTGGGTAATTTTAGCATATTGAACTTGGAATCTTTAAAGCCTCACACACAGGAGATACCTTTTCATCTTGTCACAACTTGGAATCAGTGATTGTTAATTTAATCTTGAAATTTATGTAATTCTTTTGGGAGAAGTCCATCCAGATACCTTGTGCAGCGAAGGTATATAAAGTTGGCTAAAGTTGTAGACAAATGATAGCTAGTCTGATAGTCTTACAACAGAATAAAGAAGACGACCATAGCAGAAAATCAAGGATGCTGAGCTCTACCATGCTGAAACACTTTCCTCTGACCACAAAAAGTGATGGTGATATATCATATTAATTATCTACCCTTGTTTTCTCTTCATGTTGCTCCTCTTACCCTTCTTGTTCTAATTCCAACTCTCTTTGTAGAGCCAGAGAAGGGATGTGGAAGGTGTGATGAAAAAAGAAAAGGAAGGAGGAGAGTTTTAATGGGAATTTTTGAACAAAATACTTGCCAATGAGTACAAAGAAAATAAGAGGGCAAAGAAGAAGATGATAGACACTAATCCTTCCTTTACACTTTACATGGGAAAGTAAAAAAACAATGCTTCGTCTGTTCATGTATCCTTCTCTTTCTCTTTGCAAATGATGGAGCTGATGACCATGTGCTTTCGGTGTTTCAAACAAGCATAATTCTTTTCTTTCATTTTAGTCAGCTGCTTGTTTAGGACTACTTTTAGCTTTGGCATTACTATTAAAGAAATTATTTTCCTTAGACTTATTAACAGGTAGATAAACTAATGGTAAAGATTTTGACCCTCAAGGAGGCTTTTTTTCCCCAAATGTCTCACTTGCTAAAGATGCCAATCCGCTAGACCCTCAATTTTCAGTTTCTTTACTTGGAAACCAAACGCATGAGCACCATGTCATTATTACACTAAAGCTGGAAACCTTTTCTGATGAATAGGCTGCAATAAACATATAGATTGCTTTAAAATCTTTAATCAGTGTTTTTTCCATCCGCTAAAGTGGTATCATTACACGGGCTTGCTCTGGAGCCTTCTTGCCTTAATGTGCTTTCAGTACATGATGTAAATTAATTTTATATGTGTATTTGTAATTTATTTAAGATCTCCAGAAAAAATTAAATCTAGCATTTCTAATTATTTTTGTCGTGATTGATGTAAGAGTTAAGCATTTTTGACACACCTAAAATTTCATGTATTGATTTACTGTTGATTTACTCATCACGAATTCATTATTTTCCCTTCCAGATGATCCCTGTAGCAGCAAATGATGTTGCTTTCTCAATACATGCTGTTTTATTGACAATTTTCACATTGTCCCAAGTTTTGATATATGATGTGAGTGCCCTTTCTTCAACAAATACAATATCATTTTTATTTTACGAAATGGTCATCTCAAATAGCAGATTTTGATGATGTATCTTACCTTGATTTTACAAGTACAGAGAGGAAATCAAAAGGTCTCGAAGATTTGTATACTAATTAGTTCAACTGCATGGGCTGCTGCTTTGGTTTGCTTAATAGTAGCCTGGCCCAAACATTCTTGGCTATGGCTTATTTCTGTGTTCAAGTAAGCATTCTTCCAAAATTATATAATAAAGATAAAGATAATATAAATATTTGAGTTTATATAAATTTCATGTTATATGTACTTTAATTTCTTCCACGAACACTCTTAATAACATATTTTTTTTATTCAGACCGAGCTGGTTTCAAGGCACCAGAAATTTTAGTCAATTTATAGTTGTTTAAAATTAAATTAATGTGATCGTCTACCAAGTTCGAGAATGGAACATAAATTCCAACCATAATCAGAAGCAATCAGCTGGTTAATGTCTTTATGTTTGAAACATTTGCGGATAGCTTCTACTTTGAACATTAGTTTTAAAGTATCTGAATTTACTTTTTATTTTAAAAAAATGAATCATTTGTTGTGTTTTCCTATCTTAATTTTCTTTATGATGTCATTGTTCAGCACGCTACAAGTCATTATGACAGCAATCAAGTATATTCCCCAGGTAGGTTTCCAGTGCATTTCTGCCTTTGAAAGTTTCATCTTTTCTAGATCAAGTTTTGTTGTTTTACTGTTGGTAGAGATGAATTTTTCAAGAACTCATGTACAATTCATAATTTAATTTTGCCCAGTTTTGTCCTCTTCAATGTTTTTTGTTTGTTTGTTGTTGTTGTTTTTTTTTTAAAAAAAAATTAAGAAACCCTCACATGGGGCAGGGTGGGGGAGGGGGAATTTTATTCATTCAACTCCCAGCTGGCAAATAAGACCTAAATACAAGCTAATATTGCAACAATAAAATGAGGAGTGTGAACTCCCTTACAATTAAAAGGCAAGAAAAAAAAACAAGTACTATTGTGACGCCTTTAGCTGATGAAGGCGGGGATGTATTCGCCGGGTGATGTCTCAAGAGAGGGGAATCACTGGTGTAGAGTGCGACTCCTGACAGGCTTCTAAGCCAAATAATGAGTGATGAGAGGGGCACAGAAATGAATCGACCCACATCAGAAAGGGAAGGAGATCCTGAGTTGTATAAGTAGATAACGTGATCTAAAATAATAGAGGCGTCTTTTGAGACAAAACCATGAGGCTAATGATGGAAAACTCCGTAATTAAGCGTGCTTGGGCTATAGTAGCACTAGGATAGGTGACCTCCTGGGAAACACTTAAGTCACGCAGTTTTTCTAAAGCAGAGAGGACAATACCTCTACATTTGGATCACAGGATGTTGCAATATGGTATCAGAGCCAACCTCCCATAGTACAATATGGTTCAAGGAAAAATTAGGCGAAAGCTGGTCGGCCTGTGATGCCTGTAGCTGATGAGACCTAAGTACAAGCTAATATTGCAACAATAAAATGAGAAGTGTGAACTCCCTTACAATTAAAAGGCAAGAAAGAAAAAACAAGGAGTACTATTGTGACGCCTGTAGCTGATGAGGGCGAGGAGTATTCGCTAGGTGATGTCCCAAGAGAGGGGAATCACTGATGTAGAGTGCGACTCCTGACAGGCTTCTAGGCCAAATAATGAGCGATGAGAGAGGCACAGAAATGAATCGATCCACATCGGAAAGAGAAGGAGATTCTGAGCTGTATAAGTAGATAACGTGATCTAAAATAGTAGAGGCGCCTTTTGAGGCAAAATCATGAGGCTAATGATGGAAAACTCTGTAGTTAAGCGTGCTTGGGGTAGAGTAGTACTGAGATAGGTGATCTTCTGGGAAGCACTAAAGTCATGCAGTTTTTCTAAAGCCAAAGAGGACAATACCTCTACATTTGGATCATGGGATATTGCAATGTGGTATCAGAACCAACTTCCCACAGTACGATATGGTTAGAGGAAAAATCAGATGAAAGCTGGTGGGCCTATGATGCTCGTAGCTGATGAGGGCGGAGAGTATTCGCCGGGTGATTCCCAAGAAAGCTGAAAGGGGAATCACTAGTGTAGAGTGCGACTCCTGACAGACTTCTAAGATGACAGAGTGGCAGGAACTTCTGTCAGGGTTCTAGGTAAAAAGGGTAGGAGAGAGTTCCGCATCGGAATAGAGAATGATAATTGATTATTAAGAAAAAAGAGAGATTATATTCCATGTGCTATGCTGACATGTGATGATATTCTAGTTCCGCATGTGATAATATTCTAGTTCCGCATGTGATAAATATTATGGTATGAAGATATATATGTTTTTACTTAGTTGAATTAAACTGCATGTTGTGATGTTACTTAATGTCATGTGAAGTTGGTAAAAGCTGGGTTCGCAAGAACTCACCTCCTATTTATTTTTCAGGTATACTTCAGACTACACTCGGGATGAGTGTGAGAGCGATCTTCTTAAAAGTTTGATTTTAATTATTATTTATTTTTAATTAGTTGCACTTTATTGAAAGTGATGTTGAATTATTTATTTAGTATTAAAAGATATTTTAAGATCACCCCAACTCAGTTGGTTGATCCGCTGCTTAATTCATGTATTAGTGAGTCGGGGCGTGACAACTGCTCCCTTACATAAAAAGAAAGAGCAAAAAAGGAATCTCAACATTTCAGCGGGAAGACTCAGTGACCATTAAATACTTCTGGAATAAAGAGTACCCTCCTTATCAGCTTGAATTAGATCTGAGCTTGAGTAGGAATGTGATAAAAATTTAGAAAGATTTGATTGCCACCATCCATTTTGGAAAAAAAAATTCTGCAACATGATTAGCTTCTCTCGGCACATGACTGATTTTTGTTTGTTGTTTATTCACTTAGCTCTTAGAATTTAGCCTTCGAGAAAAAGTATTTACCAGAATTTCCCTTACAGGCCTTCATGAACTTCCAACGCAAGAGCACAGTAGGATGGAGCATTGGGAACATATTACTTGACTTAACTGGAGGCCTGCTGAACTTTGCTCAAATGGCAGTACAGTCCATAGACCAAAGTATGTGGAGCATGCTTTCTTCTGTCAAATTTTACAGCATGTATTATGTATCTGTTCTGATTATTCTCATCTACTTGCACTTGTCATTTTGCAGATTCTTGGGTTAACTTCTATGGAAATATTGGCAAAACTCTGCTTTCCTTGGTATGTCTTCCATACTAGTTTAGATGATATGATGACTTAGAGATCAGTAATTTAACTGCAATTATATACTATAATTGCTTTAATATTGAAAAATCAATTATGTGATAACCCAATCCCACAAATCAAACCTAGCAATGTTAATTTGGTTGAGGTAAATAAGAATTTATTAAGTTAAATTAGGATGTTAATTAAATTAAATCGCAAATCAAGAAATTAGTTGGGATATTTCAATTAATTCCAGCAGCAAACAACTCTTCGTTACATTTTAGATCTTTCATACGAGTCGAATCCAAAATCCAGATAATTGAATATTTTCAAACGATGTTGGTTACCTAAATATTTTAAATTAGTAATAAAACATGTGAGATTATATTTAATTCAAAGGAGATGGAGAAGGTAAGCTTGCTTCTTTTTAGTCCTTTGCCGATGGCATCATGCATAGGATGATGATATGGGCCTTAAAGTTTCTGTCCTTTTTTTTAAAAAATTTGGTTAAAGCCTAAAATACTACAAAAAAATAAGTCAAATACATCAAGTATAAAAGGTGTAACCCTCCTCAAGGATCGAGCATAAAGTTCCTGTTTGGTTGCTGGGGTAGACAGCTTGCACTTCAAGGGATGATCTTATATGACCTTTTTGCCCCCGCTCAATTAAATGCTGAGCCCATTACAGGAGTTTAGGTGGACTTAGCTATGATCAAATGAAATGATCATCTTATTTACATGTGAAGAGATACACATGAATCTTATGAACAGATGGATGGATCAGTCGGTATTGTGTGCAGGTGGAGGCAATGAAGTGGCAGAGGTCGTGACTCCCGGGGCTGAAAAGGGCGGAGGGTGATGATCTAATGGAGTCACTCGGATAAGAAGCAAATTTTAGTAGGCTTTAAGAAGGGGACGAAGTGAGTTATCCCACATTGAAAAGTGGAAGGGTGTTTCTGATCTATTCATAAAATCATGACCTCAAGATATTGAGGAACCACTTGGGGGAACAAATTTGTGAGGCTACGACCAAAAGTGAACAATATCTCGATATTTGGGGCTCGAGTCATGAGATAATTGACCTCATGCAATAGGATATAGTTTGAGAATGAATCAAGAGCAATCTGGTGGGTTTGTGATTTCTTGGACTAAAGTGTGAAGACAGGGATCGTGGGAATGATCGTTGGAGTGATTTCCTGAGGATAGAGTCACTCGGACAATGAGCGGCTCTTGGCAGGCTTAGATGGAGCCTTGGAGGGTTGCAGGTATGAATTGTCCTGCATTGAAAGTGGAGTGAAGTTCATAATCTATGTATGTAAGATTATAATTTTAAAATGTTGAGGCAACTTAATGGGGACAAAACTGTGAGGCTATGACCAAAAAGGACAATACCTTGATATATGGGGTTCGAGTCATGACATGGCCCCAGATGTCGAGGTATTATCCATTTTGGCTAGTTCCATATCGAGCATCCTAAGGTTTTCTATATATAACCC
Source organism: Apostasia ramifera (assembly GCA_019297695.1). Taxonomy (NCBI): domain Eukaryota; kingdom Viridiplantae; phylum Streptophyta; class Magnoliopsida; order Asparagales; family Orchidaceae; genus Apostasia; species Apostasia ramifera. The sequence goes on along the minus strand of JAEMOT010001062.1, from coordinate 100,252 downwards.
ACAAACCATCTGCCACTTTCTGATGTATATTTCTGTGCCCCTCTCTTCTAAAGGCCTAGAAGCTTGCTGTGAATTATCTTTTTCTAGTGACTTCATTTTCTTAGGACACCACTTGATGATCACTCTCTGCTCTCTTCGACCAGAGGTTATTATAGGGCCACGAACTTCTGTTGGCTTATCCTCAAACCACATCTATTATGGGAGGTCGGCTTCAATACGATTATGTCATATCGGCCTCAGATGTTGAAATTTTGTTTGTTTTGGCTCGTCCCATACTCAGCTTTTCAGTGTTTTCTTGTAGAAAGCGCTTCAACATCTTAAGGTCATGATCTTACATATATAGCTCAAGAACCCATTCTATTTTTAATGTAGGATAATTCATTCGTGTACCCTCTCTCCTCTCCAAAGAATTCTCACTTAATTGTCGCCTAGTTCATGGGTTTCATATCTATTATAAGTTTTCCTAAGGGTATACACTGAATTACGTTCGCATGATAAATAACTAAGTGATTGCAATTTTTACATATTTGGGATAGTTCAGAACTCCTGTAATGTTAGCAAAATAAATATTTAACTTCCAGTTCTTAGATGTTGCATGCGAGCCTCCAAATTCTGTTGAACACTACAAAACATTCTCTAGAATTAGAGAATGTCTAGGATTTACTGACTGGTGCAGTTTAAAACTATAACAGTCCTAGCCAATTACACATTTTAATCCTAAAATTTCAATAGAATATTTTTTAAACATCATAAAACACGATGAGGATTGTTTTTGGTGCTCAGAAGAACTAAGAGACTTGTTATGTAATTGATTGACTAAAACTTCAGAAATATGTATGTTTATTTTTCTTTGTTGTGACCATAATTTAAGTGTGAAGCTTCAACCTTTCATCCACGGTTCTATTAATTTGGTATCTGAGGATTCAAAATGTTTTCCATTTTGTTGTTTCTCCTTTCAGGAAGTCGTGTTCTTCGACCTTCTCTTCATACTCCAGCATTACGTGTTCTATCATGTCGACAAGAAGAAGAAAGTAGTAGAGCAAAGAGTTCCTGAAGGGACCATTGCTCCCCTTATTGACTCTCCAGATAATTCAAAGGAGACTGTTTGATATATTTAGCATTCGATCTTGTAAGTCCAAAGTTCACCAGATTTCTCCTATGTTATTCACATTGTATGATATATGTCCCTAGGGATCAGCAATACGTGCTTCAATGCAAAGATTTAAGTGCTATCATCCAGAGAGAGAAAGAGAGAACAGAGAGAACAGAGAGAAAGAGAGAACAGAGAGAGAAAGGGGAAGGGGAAGGGGAAGGGGAAGGGGGTAAAATAGTAGTTTTAAGAGAGAGAATAGAGGGAAAGGGGGTAAAATAGTAATTTTAAAAAAATTAATAATAAAAAATAAAAAATAATAAATAATAAATCTCATGATTATATTAAAATTCAGAAACTTAGATGTTAAAATTTTAAAAATATGAATTTATGTAATAATACGTGTTAAACTTTGGAATCCGATGGTAATTTACCGAAAAAATATTCTAAAATAAGTTGTGCGTGTATAAAGTTGTAAATAAAGTCTTTTATTTTTCTAAATTTATCCAACTTCGAGCCAGCTCCGTCCTATCCTATTTTAGCTCAGGATTGAGTCGATAAAAATTTTGAGCTATAGAAATGACTCACTAGTCAGTTCTTTTGAGTTAAGTAGATCTCAATTTGATTTAACTTCCACTCAATGTTCAACTTAAGTTAAGGCTGACGACCCTAGTGATCATGCTGTGTCCACTCACTGCCACCCCTATTTCAGAAATCACTAGCCTCTGTTTGATTAGAGATTATTTTAATTATGATTTTTTTTTTATATTGTGTAGGATATAAAATAAAATTGAGTAATGTATCGAAAAATATATAGAATGTGATATAAAGTGAATTTTTTAATATTAAAATTTGTATATTGATGATGAAAAAATAAAATTTTAATTTATTTTAATTTTTTTAAAAGTAATTATAAACATCCTGGCTCAGGCATCCAACTCTAAATAAAGGCTAAGGCCTAATGCATACAAAGGGACATCAAAATTAGCTGTGTTAATATGTGTGTAAGGCCAGATCAAATTCGACAATTTGATCTGAATCTCATTCAAGATCTTCAGCTACAGTCAACCAACTTGGTTTAGTCTGAAGAACGAGAACCGAAAGATTTTGGATTCGGTTCAAGTTCTTGTCCATCTAAGAGTGATGAAATGTCGGTGAAAGTAAGCCGGATATTTTTAGATCGACTAAGTTTGACCCATTTCAAATTGGGTTAATTCTTTAGTCGGACCTTTAACCCAATTCAGAAATCAGAATTGACCACCGAAATGCAATTTTTTCTTTTTTTTTGAATGGTGAAGTGCAAAATTTTGGAATCAATAGGATATCTTACGAGATTAAAAAAAAAAATGTTTTGTGAATTAACCCAATTTGAGAAAATCTCATTCATAATATATTCAAGGGGTAATAACATTTAAGCCTACAAGGTGGCCCAAATTATTCATGTTAAGTTCTTTTTAATGTATTTTGTTAGATTTGATCACTAAATTATAATATATTTACAATTATAACAGACTCTACTTAGTAGGATTAAAATTGAGATTATAATAGCAATTGAAAATATTTAAATATATTTCAATACTTAAATATGTATTTTAAAATTTTAAAATAATCTAATGATCAAGCGTAATAGAATTCGTAAAGAACAGCTCATGTGAAAAAATTCTGAGCAGAAGGGTCCTGAATGATTTATTTTTATTTTTGTGAGCCTGCATGGAATCAAGAGTCTACCTCAAATCACGGATGAAATTATTCCTAAAATTTATTTCAGCACATATAGATAATTGTCCCAAGTTTTTCTAGATCAAAGCACAAGCAAAAATATAGCTTCAAGAGAAGAGAGATCCCTGAATATAGACAAGTAGTTATATGAGAGTTTTTAACAGAAAACAGAGAACTCCTTGTGTCATGATCATAATTGATGGAACCTATCTGATAGATGGAAGATGGAATCTGTTTTGAAAATTCAAGCTCATAACATCAAGGGGCATAGAAGAAAACCTCACATGGGTGGAGGGAGTGTTGGAAGAGTTGGGAGAAACATCAAGTCTATCTTTGCTTCCCATCTCAATGCTAATTGCATCTCGAATGGCAAGTTCCACTTCCTGCATTTTCGGCCGGCCGACGCCATGAATTTGCACGCTTAGTACTGCAATCTCAGCTATCCTCCACAGGGATTCTAGCTTGAAGGTCCCTGCAAGGCAGGGATCTATAAGGCTCGCAGCATCGCCTTCACTGATTAATGATCTTGCCTGCAAATAAATTGAAGCCATGTCAATGCTTAAGGAATATGAAAAATATTGCATATAGTGCTGAGACTGAAATTAAAATCATTGTTTAAATATGAACCTTCTTGCTTCCTGGGTTACAAGTATATCAACAATAATATTATCCCTAGCCCAATGATGGTCAAATATGAAACTCTGGCAATCATTCTACTCAGTGCTACATGTGATTTCAATACTGATGTATGCAATTACTTTTATGTATCACATCTGTTAGAATATTAAATTATTACTAGTCTGTTATCTATAAGGAGGTTAGGCTTTTAAATCAGTTGTATCCAGAGACCTAACACGGTATCAAAACCAGAAGGTAAGCAAATAAGCTTGCGCGTGAGAGGTGTGTTAGAATATAAAATTATTCTTAAGTCATTACTTATAAGTTTAAGTTTTTAGATCAGTTGGTAATCAGAGATCTAATAACATTCAACAAAGTCATCTTTGGAATAGCTTTTACTCTTCCTATGCCTAAATCATGACAAGTTGATCACTTACCTTAGCATTGTAGCTTCAAATATTTGTTGAATATGCCCAAACCACGTAAATCATTTAATATACTCATATATTATTCCTTTATCAAACTAAGAATTGGAGGCAGCACTGGGATGTGGGAGATTTCATAGTACAGGCAACAAAATCTATAGGAAGAGTGCAGTAGAATAACGTGAAAGGAAAAAAGAAGCTGAAAAGTGAACCTAGCATTTTTGTGTTTGGTATTGATTGTTGTTAATCCTCAAGCTCAAGCCTCTAAAGGTTTCCGAGCTGAGTTAAGCCCTGAAGGGGGGGCTCAAGCATGCATTCAAATTCAAAGTAAATGATGAATTACATCTGACATTCAACGAAAGGTCGGGGAATGAGCTAAAACGATAATAGCAAATATAGTGTAGAAAAATGCTATAGTGAAATATTTCAATGGTTTGAAACGATCTAGGGAACATTTAAAATGGCAAGAGGGGAGCAATATGGGGAGACTATAGATGGACCAGCACTCAAATTACCTAGAAAAATGATAAATACATCTCAACTTCAGATATGGAAAGCCAAAAACAATGCTAGTGTAAAGCTAAAAGGGCTCTTGAGGTATCATGGGAAGACACTTCTACTTAAGAGGCCAATGATACATCACCAACAACAAGCACTGCGGCAAGTGAATTTAACTTGAATGATGATCCACCTAGGGATCTTATGCTTGAACATATTGTGAACATTCTGTGTTCCTTTTCTTTCTTTAAGATTACTTATGTACAACGTAGCGCTAATAGCACGGCCAATTTTTCGGCTCACTATGCTATATTAGGTGGTTTTTGTTGGTTGAGAAGATTACATCTTCTCATGGAATTTTGTAACATTCTTAAAAGGAATGTTGACTGACTATTAATACTTTTTGGATAATGCTTTCGTATAATGCTATGGCTATGCTATAGCATTATTGAAAGAAATACTACAATGGTCAAATTCACTTTATTGAAGGGTTAATACCTTTTTTTCTATGCTATGGTATTAACCCTTCAATAAAGTGAAAAAAACTACAATCAGAGGTTAAGATTTAAAGAAGTTGCCTTGTTAAGAAGCAAATATTAATACTCTTCTTTCACTGATAATAATGCATTGCAATAGTTCTCTAGACCTAGGGAACAAGAAATGGTGCGTTTCTTCAGTGATATGGTTCTATATGGAGATCACTAAAGTAGGCATGAACTTGCAGTATTGATTAAGGGATTAAGACTAGGATGCTTTCCACCACCAAGTGTACTAGAAACTCTCAATAATCACCACCAAAAACCTCTCAAAGATGGCCTCAAGGTTACTAGGATCCTCAACAGAAAACTTCTAGAGAAATTGCCGCCCAAGCCTACTCGAGAAAGAGAAATAAGAGGACTAAGCTAGCCGGGCACCTCAAGAGAGACGCATCTTAAAAGAAGAAACACTCAAGTGAAACAAGCAGGTCAAGCACCTTGACAGCAACAAAGCCCCTCGAGGACTTGAGAGGAATCATCCTTTGAATGAATCGAGTACTCATGACTTCAAGAAGTCCAGCGCTCGCCAAATATCTCGAGCCAAATTCCCCCAGGACCTCCACAAGAGCAAACCCAACAACCTCCACATGGCCACGCAATGTTCCAGCAAGGAGTTAGAAAAAGGGGCAAGCGAATGTGTAGGAGACTAGCTTTGGAGAAGACCATTGCACAGTGCAGCATTGTCCATCTTTGCCAATTTTATGTGTGATGGGATAAAGCTAGGGTACTCTATATTCTTGGATATATTTGTCTCTCACGTAAAAAGGGGTTGTGTCGATAACATGGACAAGTGTTGGGATATAAGAGTTGCTTCTTCTCCATCTCTTTGCTGCCTCTTCTTCTTCTAATTCCACAGCCCAACATAACAACAAATTGAGAAAACAGAGAGAATCACCCTTGTTTATTTTTCCCCCGAGAGAGTTAGCCAGTCTCTGTACCTTCTATGGAGAGAGAACCCATCAACCCAAACCTCCGTGTCAGGTGTCTTCCATGGAAGGTAACACATCAAGTATTTCTGCTATTTACAGAATCAAATGGAAGAAAATACCAGAGGGACATGAAGAAGCATACCCAATGAACAATGTTCCAGTCAGCCCCATAATCTTCCACTGAGATAGGTTTTTTCCCAGAAACTAACTCAAGGAGAACAACTCCAAAACTATACACGTCACTTTTATCAGTCAATTGTTGATTAGCATAGTACCTGTTAAAAAAATTTGGGAGTGATAACTGCAATTTCATTATGATCATCAAATAAATATAATTGAAGAACTGTTAGCTTACTCAGGATCAACATAGCCCACTGTTCCTGCCAAGCTTGATATGTGGCTAAGACATTCATCAGCTTGTCTTGATAGTCCAAAATCTGAAACCTTTGCCCTCATGTTGATATCTAGCAAGATGTTGCTTGTTTTAACATCACGATGAATAACAGGTGGGTTACATCCATTGTGCAAGTAGGTTAGGCCTGCAGGAAGTTAAATTAGTGGACAAAGTGAGATTCTTATGAATGAAAAATAACAAAAAGGGTAAATTAACCCTAGGTCCCTGATGTTTCGGCATTTGTGGCGGAGGTTGACATCTGTCAATGTGTTTGTATAGCTTCACCCACTTCATCCACTTCTGAGTTCGAACTCCGTTTTCATGCAGATCCTTCTCATTACTTTTCGATCAATCTAAATGAAAACATATTAGCCTTCAACTTCTCTCTGTCTCTCTCTCATACAACAGGCCTCCTTCCTTGGCAGCCCCGCATGCACAGTGAGGGTCCCCTCGAATGGAGGAGAGAGAGAAGATATTCAAAAAATTAAGGAATCTATGTAAGATAAAATCAGTGGGAAACCACCCAAATGAAAAATTCAAAAAATGTGGTACAATACAAGAAACCTCCGACACTTCAGGGATCCAAGTATAATTTACTCTTAAGAAAATTGAAGGTGCGGTTGGGGATTAGAGGCTGTGATGACTGCATTTCAAACCTTTAGCAGCATCTTCTGCAATCAACAGACGAGAAAGCCAACTGAAATTTTTCTTCTTGACAGAATCTGCGTAGCATTTTAAACCGCAAGTTTGAACTATCCACATAATTACAGTTCATGAAACAAAAAGGATCTTCAAAATATGATTAAAAATGAGATGGAACGGGTTGGCTTACCATGTATATGATCTCTCAAGGTCCCGTTGTGCATATACTCATACACTAGAATTTTACTGCACTCTTCTTGACAATATCCAATTAAAGGAACTAAACTTTTATGATGAATTCTTGAAAGAAGAGTGACCTAACATTATAAGTTTATGCACAAAGAATCAGCAAGTTGTGAACTAGAATCGCTTCTCTTGAGCAAAAGATCTTCGAAATTCCCTATATTTCACTTCACATGGATTCTATATTCCACTAACTATTAAGCTGCACACTTTTGGGTGGAGATATTTTCTTAGTAATTTCTGAAGCTAAAGCCCTGGAGACTAAAATATCTTGGCATCAAGCGAACAAGTATATATAAACATTTATGATAAGATAATGACAATGTTAATGATGAAAGTACTGTAGATACGAAAAGATTTAGAGATTTGATGAATGTAGCAAAAACATGAAATCACTTTCTATGTTCTAGCTCAGAAGAAGTCATGAAGCTACACTTTCCTATTCTACTTTGTCCTTCCATCCTTTTTCTCTCAATGAGCCCTTTCTCTCAAACAGATTTCACTCAAGGAGGGAAGAGGAGAAAAGTAGATGATTCAAATATTGAAAATCAGAAAGAGATATTGGCAGAAGAATCAAGGAACTTGGGAGAGGCTAGGTTGGAGATAGACCGTGAATAGGACCAACACCTCCACCACCAGCTAGTATGTATTTATAATGCCCTCTACAAATCACTTCAAAAGAAGCAATTCACAAATAAAACTAGCCCTTCTTGTTAGTTCTCGTTTACATAATCCTTTTAATTTGAATGTCATTAAAATTTACCTTTTCTAATGTCCTAAATCTTCCATATTGATACTAGTTCTCAACCTTAGTAATTCTCCATCACACTTGATTGTGCATGTTCAAACAACACGACAATGCACTACTCCAATATAAAGTAATCTATTAATTGCACAATTTTGCATATTACTCCAAGCATCATAAGAATATAAACTTACCAGTACTTCAAAGTATTAGGCAAGCATAGGAAGAGGAAAAGCCTGACAGGCAATTTTCTGAAAGAAATTCTACTACTGTTTCTCATGGTATTTATGATAATTTCTTACAATTCTACAGATAACTGTTGCAGAGAAATACTAAAAAGAAACAAAATTACCTCATTGACAAATTGTTGAGTCCCATGGCTAGACAAATCAGTTGAAACCTTGACAGCCACTTCTGTTCCATCCATCATTTTCCCATAATATACCGGACCATAACTTCCTTCACCAATCTTTCTGGAAAACCCACCTGTGGCCTCTTCTAATGCAGAAAAGTTTATGCAATAAGCGACATCCAGGTCATCATCGATAACCAAAGATGTAGTTCGTACAGTAGAATAAGGAGTTGAAGACTTTGACATCACACGCAACGAATTACCTGAACATTAAAATAATATTCAAGGTTTTGCAACAAGGAAGGCGTTGCTTTAGAGATCATACAAAAATCCATTAATCTAAAATCCAACAAAGGCAAAGACTACATACTTTTTTCTTTATTATCACTCTGCCGTGAGTTTTTTGGATGAGATCTTAGTATCCATAAGCATCCTAGAAGTAGCAGTATAAATGCAGCCAGTGCTGCAGTTAATATTGCAAATATAAATTTTAGATTGTTCTTATGCCTTCTTGTGAGATTCAGCTGAGGATTGCCATCATAACTGCAAATTAGTACCAACAGACAAATGTTCTTTAATGAAACAACATAAATCATCATAAAAAGCTAGTAAAACCATAGAGGCAGCCCACCTGCCTTTATTTGGATAAAGGGTCAATTAGGCAGGGTCTTGAATGTTTATTTTTAATCCGAGACAAATTTGATCCTAGATTGACTAGGATATTACATGGTAAAAACTGATTTTAATTTTAGTTCTAATTGAGAAAAGAATTTGTACACTAAGATCATACTGATATTTAGTATATAATTTTGGGTCTAATTTAACTCATTAAAGTCACTGAAAATTTTCTTAATAAAATTAGCTGAAATTTTAATGAAGATATCTATGCAATCAGTTCTGTAAAAATAAAAAAAAAGTGAATAAATTATAAAGCATCCCATAATTTCCCCGCTTCATTAGGGAACAAAAATTATATGCACACACTCTTTTAGTTTTACAGTCTCCAACAACAACAACAATAACCAAGCATTTATCCCAACATGTGGGTTGGCTACATTGCACTCTATCAATTAACAAATTCTCATTTAGCTTTGACTGTGTAAAATCAATTTTTATAGTTTCTTGTGATATACTTTTTAGTCTCTTTCTTTCTCTTTTTATGGCATGATTCAATAACTCAACTTTCCTTATTGGAGCTTCAATCGACCTACAATTTATGTGTCCAAACCATCTAAGTCGGCTTTCTCTATGTTTATCCTCAATTAATGCTACTCCAACTTTCTCGTAGATATAATTATTTCTTATTATTCTTTTATATATATTCACTTATCTTAACATTCTAATTTCTGCAATTTATAGTCTCCATACCAATATAATGTTGCAGAAAAGTAAGATATATATGTGTGTGTGTGAGTGTGTGATGTGAGAGGAAAGTAGATCAACTATATGATTTCAAGGCTCAAGGCATCTCTTAGACTCATCATAGCTTCACTAAATAGCAGATAAAAGTAACTAATAAATAGAGGTTTTGATATATTTCTTAATGTAGCTTTCACTTTATGTGCATGTAGCTGCCTTCTTCTGTAGGCTTCCGACCGAGAAGCTTAATAATTCATATTTCACTCATATTAACTAATACTATTCCATTAAAAACAAAGAACAGAAAGTGTAAATGGACAAAGTCCATTGCAAGTATCGGCATCAGCAAACATTTGAATAGCAGAATAACTAATAAACCATCCTTTGTTTTTCCCTTTTTTTCAACATTTTAGTTATCTCAGTTGATTTGGTTCTAAAATGAGTAGGTCTGAATGAATTTTGCTTACTTAAATATGAATTTTCCCCTCAACAATGAATGAGGTACTTCTCCGGTGAAATTGTTGTTCTGGATGTACCTACAATGGTGCATACTGAATTACAGATTGCAAGAAAAGCCAAAAAAATAATAATAGAATCATGAAGGAAAAGTACCTTTTATGATAACTTAAACAGATATTATTGAAAATATAATTTTACATTATGAGAGGCTAATGGAAATTTTAATTTCATATGCATTACTATTGCTGTATGCAACTATGCAAGCACGCACAATTCTTTTAAATTTGGTAGTTCACCAAAATACGACGGCAGCTGACCATTAAACCTGTTGTTCTCCAGATGTCTGCAGAATGCAGAGAAATTTTCATAAGAAAATTATGCTGTTATCTTTTTCTGTATTCAAGGAAGCAAAAAAATAGAAACTCACAAAATTTTAAGACCCATGAGATTGCTCAAATCTGGGATCGTCCCACTTAAGAAATTGCCATCCAGCCATCTAAACCATAGTGCAAAGTATTTAAGATCAGTGCACATTCAGCTTTGAAGATAAAAAGGAATGGGCATCCCACAACTAAGCTTACAACTCTTCTAACTGATCCATCTGCTTTATCTCCCAAGGGATTATGCCTGTCAAATTCTTGTTCGATAACACACTGCATTAAGTTTTGATTATAAAATTTGTATAAATTTATGTAAAAGATTAGAATATAGCAAAGGGCTCGAAGAAAATACATTTTGTTAATCCTTGATGGTAATTTGGAGCTGCAAGTTACCCAATCCCATGTTGCAGGAATGCAGGGATCTCCATTTTGGTAGCTCGACTGAACATGTGGTGCCATGGAGGAAAATTTATCCAAAACAGAAACTAACAACAAAAAAACCATAAGCATTCAGTTCAAAAGTATCTTTGGACTTAAAAAGGCAAATATATGCACTTTATCAAATTATTACCATCTTGGATATCAGTCTTGGGAATGATTTGCGCATATTTGCTAATTTCTATCGCATTTAAAAGTGGACCTCGAGTAGAATCATGGGTTTTTGAAAAGAGAAAAGAAAGAACAAAATCTAGCGAGATGTTCATGTAACTTGGTTCATATAATGCATAGCTCCCATTTGCATTCTCAGCAATATTGACCACCACATTGCTGTAACCAGGCACATCTGGTTGCTTCATTGCAAACTTTCGAGTTTCATTCTCACCCAGATCTTCTATCTCAGCTAGATAAGCATAAGCACGAGCATTGCCTGGAAAACCCTCAAGATCTAACCTATAAGATAGGCTTCCCTTCGTTCCAACCACTGCAGTTTGCATAACCTTGACAGGTGGAAACTCTCGAGAATCTACCTTAATGTTATTGCTAGTGCTTACTCTTTTTGTACCAGGAGCCATTCCCACAAGAAAATTTTGCCTTTTTTCCAGATCTGACTCCCATATCCGATCGTATGGATCATCAGGATATCTGTTAAAGGAACAACTTAAGTCTACGCAACAATGAAAATTGTTAATCATAAACTGCAGAATGATATTGAATAATAACTTCTAAATACAGCCAATATGAATAATATATACATATGTAAGCACAGTAATGCATGGGGACTAAATATACAAGTGAATGGATACCCAACAATCTAAAAGCCTAAGCTAGTAAGAACAATCATTTGTATATTAGCATAACTTGAGGTGAAATATCCTGTTAAATTTTTAGTTACCAACTGACTTAAAAGCTTAAGCTTGTAGGTAATAAGTTTATATACTTAACACGCTCCCTTGGGTACAAGCTAATTTGTTTAGCTAAGTTTTCTTTTTTTTAGCCCTATGCTAGATGGGGTCACCAGGGCTCAAACTTACATTCTGGTTCTGATACCACATTAAATCTCTAATTATCAATTGACCTAAAAGCTTAAGCTTGTAGGTAAATGACTCAAGAATAATTTTATATTCTTAAATATTTAGTGTAAAAAAAGAGTTGGACATATATATTACAGGCCGATAGCAGCTCCAAAAAAGAGAGTTGGATTATTAAAATTTGCCTATGTAGGAAGAGGAAGACTAAAAAAGATATAGCAATATTATAAAAAATAATCTTGCATACTTAGAGTTAAATAAAAAAATATTATTTGATAGAGTGTAATAAAAACAAAGGATTCATATAGCCAACCCCAACTTGTGGGATAAAAGCTCTGCTGTTGTTGTTGTACATATCTAATGTAGGACTATTCCTATGTGTATTGCAACACTTTGCTCCTCCTCATCCTCCCCCAACTCCCACCCTCATCCACCCCACACACATGAGAATTCATGCACATTAAATCCTCTCCAATTGGCCATTTCAATACATCAAGTGCATGCATACTAAAAGCCCACTCAAGCATTTGAGGCTACTTTGGGGGTCAAGCATTCTTGGAATTTTTTGAAATTACACTACATAGTCACCTAATCCCAACTAAACCATTGGGTGTGATACCATCAATAAGTAAAGTAATATTTGTGAGCCAAATATACAAACAAATAGGACACCCATTAACCAAAAAATCTAGGCTAGAATGAGGGACTATTCTCATGTGTAATCCAATAATGTCAAATAGAAAAAAAAAAGTTTGTCCATTCAAAAAGTGCTTAAATACAGAGAAAAATAATCATAACATACTGTAAGAGATATATATGAAGTTGAAGGAAAGAATTTATAAGAATTTTATCCAACTAGTTATGTCGTATGAGAGTGAGTGTTGCGTAATTAAATGGCAAAATTATTTGTAAGATTAGTATAGTACAAAGCAAAATGCTTAAATGGATGTCAGAATACTTATTAGACTGGTTCTACTCGAAACTGGTTCGGTAAGAACTAGTTCGACTTGAAATTGGACCAACTCCAAGGTGTAGAATCAATCCAGCATGGTTTTATGCATTTGGGATTGGGGAACCGGCCCAGTTCCAACTTATATATATATATATACTTTGGGGGCGGAGCAACACAGTCCTGCCGATAACGTTGGCACATGGGCCCCACCCACATTGTCGTTGTTAGAAACAATGCAACCACTACACTCCATTTATAAAAAACTCATTTTTTATTCTTGAATGGTCATTAGACTATTATTGTTAATGGTTGCAACGATCTAACAACCGTTTCAAGGCCATTTTGGCTAATTTTTAATATCTAAATCCTCTATAAATAGGACTTACATGAAGAGCAACCTCCAAGCTTTTGATCAAATTACTGACTCTCTTGCTCTTTTCTACAATTTCTAAGAATAAAGCTATCACTTTAATGGCTTTTCGACGTTGATCCACTATCGATGCTTTCTACATATGCTAACAAACTATAAATCTGGATTATGTTCCAGAACTCGAATGTCTACCCGTTTTCAGTGAGCATTTCGATGAAACTTCTAAACCTAATCTTAATCTCTTTGAAGAACACAATCCCGATATTGGAGTTAAGGTTGGAGATGTTGGCATTGGGACAAACTCGTTAGCTCAGTCGTCAGGCATCTTCAACAGGGGTTGGTCCAAATGCAGCAAGGTATAGAACCATTTTGATTTACAAATTAAATCCAATAGCATTCCAGAGAGGCCCAAGTACATTATAGTTTGAAAATTGTGCAAAAATTAGTCTGCATATAAACTAGATGGTATAAGAGGTGAAGTAGATACTTTTAAAAAATATTTTGTTAGATTTCACAAATTTGATGAAAAAATATGCCGACTACCGCAGAAGGTAGTAGTTAGATACAACTAAATACACAAAGTGGATCAATGGCTTAGCCTTTTAGGAATGACAAAGTACAATGAGAATTTATTTGCTTAGTAGTTAGAATTGAACAATCTTTTACAATATGCCAAAATGGGGGCTATCTAGAGTATATTATTTAGTATTTACAACCACTACATTAACGTATTTCTAAACATAAATTAAAAAAGGATTGTGTGGCTATGTATAACGAATACAAAAAATTCCTCATTGAGCACCTCACCAATATTTCTTGTAGGGTTAGTTTGACTTCTAGTATCTAAACTAGCGTTAACGGTAAAAATTATCTAGTCGTTAGTTGTCATAGATTGATGGTCAGTGGGGAATGCAAAAACGCATACTATCATTAGATCTTTTAGACAAAACTCGTACGGGTGCTATTATATTTTCATAAATTCGTAATATTTATAGAATTATGGCATTGAAAATAAATTTTTTCTATTACTTCAGATAATTCTTTCAATTAAACTACTTCAGCTACTTATTTACAGTAATGTCTAAATTTTTTTTTTTTTTACTCTCTTTTTCACATTCGACGTGCATGACAACATAATTTTATGTGCTTTCACTACTTTTAGTACCCAATATTTGATTATTGATAAAATTAAACATGTAGCCAAATAGATTCAGATAAATTCAAATGTTAGATGTGAATGGAAACAACTTTATGTTAGTGCAAATAAAAGTTGCATCAAATTTTCTTTGCCTATTGAAACTAGATGAAATTTCTTTTATCATTTGATCAAACAATTTACCGTATGAAGATTTATTTATGGCTTTTTACAATTCGTATATGATCACCAAAGATCTTTAGTTATATCCGTATAATTGAATTTTCTTAATAAAAAGGTTTTTGAGTTACAATCTATTTTTAAGGTTATTATTACCTAACCTCGCATATTTTTCTACCATATATTTTTTAGATATTTCAAAATTTTTTAGATTTAGATTAGATCTAGTTCTTCAATCTTTTGTCATAGATATGAATGAAAAATTTTTAAAATGTTGAGAAAAATTTTCTCTTGTATTGCGTAACTACTATGCTTGATTCGTGCGAAGGAACTGAAGCTATTGAGGCTTTTAAGTAGAATATTTGATTTCTTTTTTAAGTTATACTAATGCTGAAAAGGCATTAATTTTTACAACTCTCCAAAATTTTGCAGTGCTTATATTTAAGTTATTAAAGACATATATGAAGGAGCTGTTACCTGTGTTCGGATACAAGGAGGTTTGACTAAGGATTTTCCTATTATAGTTGGATTGCACCAAGGCTCGGCTTTAAGTCCGTATCTTTTTGCTTTGATTATGAAAGTCGTGACTGGACATATTCAAGTTGAAGTGCCTTGGTGTATGCTTTTCGTAGATGATATTATCCTTGTTGAGAAGACTAAAGAGGGAGCTAAAGTGAAACCAGAGCTTTGGAGGAATGCTCTAGAATCTAAAGGTTTTCATCTTAGTAGATCAAAAACTGAATATATGGAGTACACATTTAGTCAAGAAAGAAATACTTATATTAGAGATATGATAATTGATAATCAAATTGTCAAGAAGAGTGAGCGTTTTATATACCTTGGATTAATCATTCAAAATAATGGTGAAATAGATAATGATGTTATTAGCAGGATTCAAGCAGGATGGATAAAATGGAAAAATGCTTCTAGTGTATTGTGCGATAAAATTTTTTTATCCAGAATTAAGAGTAAATTTTATAAAACTGTAGTAAGATCAACAATGATATATGGTGCTGAATGCTGGCCTGCAAAGAGGAAACATATAACAAAAATAAACGTTGCAGAAATGAAGATGCTAAAGTGAATGTGTGGATATACACGAAAGGATAGAATGGGAAATGAGTATATCCGAAAGAAAGTTGGTGTTGCACTAATTGAGGATAAACTTAGAGAAAGTCGGCTTAGATGTTTGGACATCTAAATCGTAGGTCAATTGAAGCTCCAGTTAGAAAAATTGAGTTATTGAATTTTTCCCATGTACAAAGAGGAAGAGGAAAATCAAAGAAGACATGACAAGAAACTATAAGGAGTGATCTTAGTTACTTAGACTTAGATAAGAATTTGGTAACTGATAGAGCACAATGAAAACAAAAGATTCATGTAGCCGACCCCACCTAGTGGGATTAAGGCTTGGTTGTTGTTGTTGTTGTATTACAATGAATAGACTGCGAATAGAAACGTGGGATATATGGAGACATAAGTAGGAATGCAGAAGAAGACTGACATTTTCAACGTCAAGTCGGTAGTAGTAAAGATGTCACTAATTTCAAATAGGGGAAAAGGACTATCTAGCGAACAGTCCACGACCCAAAATCAAGCACCTACAAATTTGAACGAACTGCAATTCTACTTACACTTGAAAAAAAATTTTGACAATGACATGAGCCTCTTTAGAATGGTGGAAGAGGTCATCAAAACAGTACCAAGTTTTCTATGCCTTGACTTGTGACGTCCTCACAGCACAAGCATGGATTGTAGCATTCGATTCAGCCTTCTCTACAATATAGTGGATAATTGAAGATTATAGAAATAATTTATTTGCTGCCACCCTATGCATACTTACATGTTTACAAAATTGGTTTGTTGCTGAGTTGCGAAACCAGTAACATAATTTTATAAATAAGTTTAAGGACAATACTTCAAAATTAAAAGATACTTCAAAATTTAAAGATATTTCAAAAGAATTATTTGTAATTATGAAAATTAATTTTTTTATTTTATTATGTAATGCTATTTCAATATAATAGGTTCTTTCTTGCTTTTGTTCTTTTATTATAAATATTTTTCTATTAATAAAAAATGACATTTTTTAAACATCAAACTCTTAATTGAAATATGAGTCTTAACACGTATGCATATATTTTTTTAAAAAATTAACTAATAGAAACAAAAATCCAATTTGGATCGGACCAATTCCGATTAGAAACCCTAAGCTGGAGTGAATTTGGACCAATTTTAGGCTACCACAGTGGGTCTGGAATTGATTGTGAACAAATCGGACCGATTCTAGCCCAACTAGACCTTGGTTTGGTCCAGTCCGATAAGCACTCCTAGATAGATGAGTGGTCAAACTATAGTGAACCATGATAAAATTGGTTGTATTAGCAAGAAGGTAGGTCGTAGGCATGGTATTTGTAAAGGATAAGTTGAGAAATAATGCATAAGGTAGTTTGATCATATCAATCATTGACCACTGAAATCCATTGTACATAAACATGAGGAGGTCCAAGTCATGATGTTAAGGAGAGAGAGAAAAAGAGAGAGATGAGGTCCATAAATGGCTATTAGCCTATTATTAGAACATGAACTTAATTCACGCTCACAGAGAGCTTTGCATTAATAGAATTGAACAAAGAAGAAAAATTGATGTAATTGACCCTTGCTAGTTTGAGTTTAGAGGCTTCTCGTTATTGTTGTATTCACAAGGTGCAAAAGAAAAAACATTAAAACAGCACTGTGAGGCACGGAAAACATGTGAACCAATGCATGAATCTTCTTTAGAAAATGTACTTGCACTAGATGGAAAGCAAAGAATCATACCTTAATGGATCCGCACTAATAGCACCAAAGTTTATTCTTGCGGAAACCTTTAGGAAGAAATTTTCCTCATAGCTTGTAAAATACATTGAAAGATTCAGTGGTCGGAGCTCGAGAGTAGATATAAAAGGAAACCCAGTGGAGGAACAACACAGGCACACTTGAAAAGAACTTGTCTGTGCCCTAATTATCATCTCTTCTACGTATACTCTAGAAGCATCATTGATTGTAATAGTTGCCCATAGGGTGGTATCTAGGTAGAGCTTAAACATTGGATAGGAGCTTCCAGAGTAGGAATCTCCATAAAGAAAGGTAGCACGAACAAGATATCGCCTTCTTTCTGTAGTATTCAAGGTATAGCAGTACTTCTTATTGTCAGCAGGGAAATATCTGTAAAACTTATATTGAGGGCTGATACTGTTTCCAGTCTTGATTTCTGCAACATCTCCAAGACAGATAAATGCAGCATCCGATACCCAAGAAAGGCCCGTGTTTGAGTCAGAATAATTGCTTTTGCCTCCACAATCAATACTAACAAATTCTGCATAAAACCAGACTAATGAGCTCAAGTCCCTTGAACTGCTTTTTCTTTGGAAAACTTGAAATTATGGTGACAATGGTGACAAAAGAGATGAAGAAATCCTAAACCCTAATAGCTACTTGGTAATTTTCCCATTACTGTTTAGGTTTCAACATATAATAAACAAAACAAAGTGTAGTACGGAGCAAATTCCTGAATCAATGAAATAAAATCTAAAATAAAGTTCACAAGCAGTCTGATGGTAGACGGAGATGCATGCCTTTAACTTGAGCAAGAGAAATAGAGACCAAGCAAAGAAGCAAAAACAGCCAAGAACAGACTAAACCCATTGCTCACCAAGCCTTCAAAGTCTTCAAAAACCACACACTAATTTATACATAGCAGCGTAGAGCACCAAATAACTCACTGCACACCTCTCTCTTCACTGCTTTTCCAAAGAAATGGGGACCCATTGCGCACTCTCTAAGTCCACTTCCGACTAGGAATCTCCTTTTTTTCCTTCATTACTGGCCTCTTGGCAAGACAAGAGAACCTCGCAAGGACTGGAAAATCACAGCTTCACCTACATTAAGTCTGAAACGGTGTGAACGGGAATGCCATAAAACAAAAAGTTGTCATCAATGGATGACGATATGCACGAAGAACTATTAGTGGCTTATCAAGAACAATATAAAGATTAATAAGCAATGAATGCCCTTTATTAAAATTTAAAGTTACATTTAACAAAAAAGAGCTTAATCGATATTTTTAAAATGACTAGCAACCGGGAAAGTAAAATAGAGAAACCGAGGAAATAGAAAAGGGAGAAACAGAGCACGCAAGAAAAGAGGAGGAGGAGGAGGAGGAGGAGGAGAAGGAAGAAGAAGAAGAACAGCGGAGGGAGTGAAAACATGCAAGAAGCTTTTCTTCCTTCATCCATTTCCATTCTATAATATGCATATTGCTGTGCTTATACAGTATGGTTAACAACAGAATCAGCTTAAGTTCTCCTGCCACATAATAGGCCGCTGTGGCGCCGTGGGGTGGAGAATTTATTGCAGTTGGACGGCCTAGATTTTGCGGCCGTCATTCATAGTAATAAATTTTATCATATATATTATAATATATCTCATACATAATAAATTTATTTATATATGTATTATAATATATTTCATACATAATAATTTTTATCACATATGTATTATAATAGTCCATTAAAATTACTATATATGAGATATATTATGATACATATGTGAGTAATTTACTATATATGAGACTTATTATGATACATATATGATAAAATCTACTATATATAAGATATTTTATGATACATATGTGATAAAAAATTACTACGTATGTCGAGCCGTGATGGTGGACCTGCATGCAGGTGTCGCACGCTGAATGACTGCCGCAAAATCTACGTATTAGGATGCCCGATTGCAATAATTTTTCCATCGGGTGAAGCATTGTTTATGGCCGCAGATGTCAGCACCGAGTGGGGCACTGTTGATGTGGCGCTCCATTAATCAGCTGATCGAAATTCGGCGGGCACAATCTAATAAAAAATTTTATTATGTAATATTTACTTACATATTAAATTTTTAGTTTTTTTTTATAATTTTAATCTTGAATAAAAATAAAAAAAAATTAACCTCAAATTTTCTAAAAATAAAACCTTTTATAAAAAAAGTTAAAAAATAAAAACATTTATATATATATTTTTATAAATATATTTAAAGAATATTTACATATACATATTATTAATAATTATTATTTAAATAATTATAATTAGAAAAAAAAATATTTTTCATAAATCCTGTGATCAGAAGATTTGAAGAATTAAATAATAAAAAAAAGTAAATAGATAATTTAATATACAATTAAAAAAGAATAAATTTTTTTAATGAAGTAAATTACTATGTTCTCCTTGAAAATAAATATTTTTAGCTAGAGTTCACCTATTCACTTATCTCACTTTCCCACACAACCCATAGAACTATGAACTATCATTATCTAAAAGGAGATATAAATATTTAAGAGATTATTCCAATAATTCATTAATAGGCCTAATAATTTACTCATAAATATACTTTAACTTATATATTTTGAAATCTTATTTAATGTGTTCCTATTTTGTTTGTTCCTATTTTAAATTCTAGAAATTTAATTAATATATTTTTAAAAAATATATACACTAATTTTTTTTTGAATAATACTTAAATTTAATTTTAGAGATTTTTAATGTTTAATTATTCAACTTAATGAAACACAAATGATTTTGAAATTATCACGATAAACAGCAGTAAATAAATTTTTTTTTTTAATTCTCAACTGCAGTAAAAAAAGCAGTAAATAGTTAATCTCAAATAATTGTAAGATCAAGTATGACGTCTAGAGGGGGGGTGAATAGACGTAATTAAAATTTAATTTAATTTAATAAATATAACAGTTAGTGCAAAATTCAAGCGGAAGCAAATATAAGTGCAAACAAAAAGAAAATATCACATTCACAAAGAACACACGATATAACGTAGTTCGGCTCAAATTAGAGTCTAATCCACCCAATCCCGATCGAAAAGATATCACTATAACACACTCCTTGGTTTAGGCGGAGAAGCCCATACAAATCCTCATCTGTCTACTCACTAGAGGTCCTCCTCACTTTTAAGTGAGGGCTCACTCACTCACCTCCTCTAACTCTTATTTGGAGGCCCTCTTCAAACACATAGTAAAGGCAGAAAAGAACAATTAAAATATTACAAAGAAAGAAAATCACTCACTCTTCCTTCTTATGATTGAATCTTAAAAGCTAGAAGAAGAGTGGATGAAGAGTTTAAGCACTTGAGTTCAAGTTCACCTAGATCGCCTTGAATCTTGATTAAAACTCCACTTGAATGTTTTTATCAACTCTTAGGATGGTGGACAATGAAGGTGAATGTTGGGAGCAATTAGAGAATTTTATGAGCTAGGAGGAATACACCAATAACCCTCATCTCCTTATATAACAAGAGCTCCAACGACTAAAAAAAGGAGCTGAAAAAGACCTGGAGGTCGACCTCAGGTTGACCCCCAGCTAGCCGTTAGAGAATAAAAATAGGCCAACGGTCACTTCCAAGGTCGACCTGGAAAAATCCTCCAAGGTGACCAAAGTTTCTATTGAGGGTCGCTGCTGAAGGTCGACCTCGGGTCGACCTCAGGTCGACCTAGAAAAATTCCCCAAGATGACTAAAGTTTTTGTTGAGGGTTGCTGCTGAAGATCGACCTAGAAAAATCCCCAAGATGACTAAAATTTCTGTTGAGGGTCGCTGCTGAAGGTCGACCTCGGGTCGACCTCACTACTGAAGGTCACCCTTCACCTATCCCAAGGCTGCCCTGGAGCTATCACAATCAAAAGAAAACATCTAGAACAATCTCACCACATAATTAGGAGAATTTAAACTTTTAAGATTATCTAGTTAACTCGCAGAAATTCTAAGTGCTCAAACTCATATCCAGGCTATTCTAGCAATTAAGATCAATCGCACAATAATTCTACTCTCAAATAGAATAAAAAGGATAATAATGCAATTTGCTTCACTTAGTCTTCAATGCTCAAACCTTTCTCTCCAACTTAATTAGATCTCAATTTTAGTATACAATTGAGATGCAACTTTAATAAATCTGAGATTAAGAACACTAAATAATTATGTTAGTACAAATTAACTTAAACATATTGTTAAACATCAAAATCACAATATTACCACAAGGGAGGAACCAATAATAATTTGGGGCCCTTCTTTTCTCTTCTCAATCGGATAATGTGGTGTGGGCAAATGATTCAAAATTATTTTTATGATTATATTTCATATTATTTTTTATCTATAATTTTCTTTTGCCTCGAAATTTTCATGTTTAGAATGGATGATGATAAACATGACTATCCAACTTTCGTAATTTATACTAAAAAAAAAATATGATATATCCAAATTTGCCGACCATCACAATCCATTACTATAATAAAATAAACATTTCATAAAAATAAAATGATAACTTTTTTGTATTTATTTAAATAGAATTAAATAATTAAAATAGCTATAAATATTACTGAATAAAATTTTATTATATTTATTATTAAATTTAATTTTACATAAAATAATTAAATAAATATACAAGTATTTATATATATATATATATATATTTGATTTAAATACTAATAAAAATTAGGGTTGGTATAACCCATTATCTCCAATTTGATATTAGAGCCCTACAGCAGCCGCCTCATCCGCGATTCACCGCGCCGCAATCGCCGCACTTACCTCACCGCAATCGCCGCACTCGCCGCGCCTGAGCTCCCAGGGCCCCGAGCTCGCCGCGACCGCGGCACTCTAATTTCGCCACATCATGATGGATCTTCCTCCTCTTTGATCATTTTTTTTCACTTAGCTGGTAGTTGGTTCATACTAACTTGTTTCAGCAACCTATGATGGGCATAATAACAGTTTTAGCAGTAATTAAGAGATTTACTGTAGCACAATGTCTTTTCAACCATCAAGTTCGCACTTCCTAGGTGCAACCATTGCCGCGTAGGTGTTATATCTTTCCTTATTGCGATGTCGCAGCATCATTTACTCGCATTGTTGCGATTTACTATAAAGAATTCTCTTTTATTAATTTTTTATTGTTCTTTGCAAATCTGAGATCTTTATCATGACTGACAGGGGAAGAAACAAGAAAAAATATTACAGGGTGTTCCCATTGTGATACAATCTGGAAGAATGATGGAGAACCCTTCCTTGCAAATTAGCACTGTGACATTGGATGGACCGCGTACCTATCATCAATGGTCTCGTTCTATTAAGTTCTTAAGATCTCGTGGTTTAGAAGGACATATTACAGGAGCTAAGCCCCAACTGAGTTCAGACAATGCGGGATACACGCAATGGGTGACAAAACTCACAGATTGTTATATGGCGTTTGCATTCAATGACTCCCAATATCATCTACCCCATCTCCTTTTGTGATGTGCAAAGGAGACATGGGACACAGTGGCACAGACTTATTCCCAAAGAGGAAATATTGCTTAGGCTTATGAGCTACAGTGCAGGGTTCAAGAACTTCGTCAAGGGGAAATGACTGTTACTGCTTTTGTTGCAGAGCTAAGGCGTTTGTGGGTTGAGATTGATTCCTTGTGCACCTTTTCACCAACGAATGCATAGGATATTATTGCCTTTTAGAGATACATTGAGAGGGAGTGGATTTTTCATTTTTTATTGGAGCTCAATCCCGAGTATGATGCTATTAGAAGTCATATTCTTAGTAGAGGAGTTGATTTACCATCACTTTAGGACGTCTTTTCAATCATATTAAGTGAAGAAACACACAGACGTATTATGCCCATCAAGAGTTCACTTATATCAGCACTAGTGGCCATTCCGCAAAAGAATGAGAAGGACTCTATCAGGTGTGAATATTGCAAGAAATCTGATCATACTCGTGATTTTTGCTGGCAGCTACATAGGAGACCCCGTTGTGGAGGAAAAGGACATGGTAATCGAGGCGGACAAAGTGGTGTTCGTGGACAGAGCCGAGCTCACTTCTCTGAGCATCAAGGGAACTGCACTAATCCTGATAGTACTATGACTACTGAGGAATTGCAGACTTTTCGATGCATCTTGACTAAACTTGAGTCTACCGATATCGGATTCTCCAACAAGGGTTCAATTTTTGCACATTTTGATCATACTATCTCTAGTTCATATCTTGCCGAAATAGGTAAACTCTCAAGTGCACATCTCAGTAATAGTTATGAATCTAGTTCTCCTTGGATCATAGATTTTGATGCCACAAATCATTTGACTAGCATATCTAGTATATTTATCTCATATGTTCCTTATTTAGGTAAAGATAAGGTTCTGATGACTCCTTTACCCCAATCACTGGTAAAGGTGTTGTTAGATGCTCACCATCTCTTAATCTTCTTTCTGTTTTACATATTCCTAGTTTTTCTACGAACTTGTTATCTGTTAGTTTCATTACTAATGATCTAAATTGTAAAGTTACATTTTTTCCTTCTTATTATATCTTGTAGAAGCTAATAACGGAGGAGATCATTGGAGTTGGTAAAATGTGCAATGGTCTTTATTTGCTAAATAACGATGAGCTAATCAACAAAAAGACATGGTTGACTGCTTCAATTTTATCAAAGGACAAAATTAGAGAAGCTTTGTTATTTCATCGTAGAATAGGACATTTATTTTCTGTTATCTAAACTTTTTTCTACTTTAGTAAAAAGTTAGATTTGCATGTGATGCTTGTGAATTTACAAAATTAACAAGAAGTACATATACATTCTCTGGAAAAAGAAGTAAAAAATCTTTTGATTTGGTACATTCTGATGTGTGGGGTCCTTGTAGCACTACTTCTTTATTTGGATACAAATGATTTGTTACATTTATTAGTTGTTATAGCAGAACTACTTGGGTTTATTTGCTGAAACATAAGGATAAGATGACTCAATCATTTATTGAGTTTTTTCGGATGGTGGAGAATCAATTTGAGATGTTGATTAAAATTCTCCGATTTAATAATGGTTCTGAATACATGAATAAAATGCTCCAAGAGTTTTTGAGGGATCATGGTATTATTCATCAAACCACTTGTGTAAATACTTCTAACCAGAACGAGATAGCTGAGAGGAAGAATAGGCATTTGTTAGAAGTGACAAGATCACTTCTATTTACTATGAATATACCAAAGTACTTGTGGGGAGAGGCAATCTTGACGGGTGCCTATTTGATCAATCAGATGCCCTTAAAAAATTTAGAATTCAAGACTCCCCTTGAGTGTCTGAAAGAAGAAACAACTTATATTGTTCCACCCTAAGCATTTGGTAGTGTGTGTTTTGTGAGAGATCATAGGCCAATGGTGGAAAAGTTGGATCCTCGAGCATTAAAATATATATTTATTGAATACTCGCCGACTCAAAAAGGGTATAAGTGTTATTATCCTCCAGAGCGACGTATGTTGGTCTCCATGGATGTGATTTTTAGAGAACATCAAGCATATTATGCTAATCAGAATGATATGAAAGAACATGATGGTAATCAATATGAAAGACCTGGAGTTCTTGATGAGTTCCTTATCACTCATATCTATTCTGTTGATCACATTAGTAGTGAGGGGGAGAGAGTTGAAGTGACTATGGAGACTGTAGTGTCCCTTGATCATGAAGAAGACAATTAGCATTCGAAAGGTGGAGTAGAAGAGATTGTGGGGTCTCTTGATCATAAAGAAGACAATCAATATTTGAGAGGTGAAATTGAAGGAGCCAATGCACATTTGTCGAATCTCCATGATTCCCCTACAATTGCTGCCTCTGATCCCACTCATTCAATTGGTAATATTCTTCTTTTACCGTCTATTTTTTCTGATTTAAACTTACCCATCGCTCATCATAAAGCTTCTAGAACCACTAGTCTATCGTTATGATATTTTTAATTACGTGTCCTATGAAACTATATATCCTGAGTACAAAGTTTCTCTCAAATTTGACATCTTCTAATATCCCCTGCGATTGGAAGATTATTATGATTGATTCTTGTTGGAGAAAAGCAATGGAAGAAGAGATGAAAGCTTTAGCTAAAAATAATACTTGAGAGTTGGTGTCATTGCACAAGGGATTCGACCAATTGGATGTAAGTAGATATTTACTATAAAGTATACTTCTGAAGAAAATGTTGATAGGTACAAAGCTAGACTTGTAGCAAAAGAGTACACGCAAATATATGGTGTAGATTATGATGAGACATTTGCACTAGTCGCTGAGATAAACTCCGTTCGTACCTTGATATCTTGTGCAGCTAATCTTGGTTGGAAATTATTTCAGTTAAATGTAAAAAATGCTTTTCTTCATGATGATTTACAAGAAGAAGTCTATACGGAGATTTCCCTAGCTTTGCTAAAAAAAAAACTACAGGGAAGATATGTAGATTGAAACGTACCCTTCATGGGTTAAAACAATCACCACGTGCCTAGTTTGATCGGTTTCGAAAGACACTCACCCTATGGGATACAAGCAAAGTAACGCAGATCATACCTTATTTTTTAAACATATCAAAGAAAAGGTAGTGGTCTTAATAGTATATGTAGATGACATAGTAGTCACTGGAAATGCTGCAGATGAGTTTTCAAATTTGAAAAACAAGTTGACATAAAAATTTGAAATGAAAGATTTGGGAGAGCTCAAATATTTTCTGAGTAATGAGGTAGCTCAATCTAAGCATGAGAATTTTCTCTCTCAAAGAAAGTTTGTATTAGATTTATTATCTGATACAGGTATGTTGGGTTGTAAACCTGCATCTTCCCCAATTGATCAAAATCACAAATTAGTTGGAGAAGTTGGTGAACCCATTGACAAAGGAAGATATTAGAGTATAGGAGGGAGACTTCTTTATTTATCTTACACCAGGCCTGACATAGCATATGCCGTGAGTATAATTAGTAGATATATGCATAATTCTTGAGACCCTCATATGAAAGAGGTTACATAAATTTTGAGATATTTGAACAGATGCCCAAGTAGAGGTATTCTATTTTCTCCAAATGGTCATTTAAAAGTAGAATGTTTTACTAATGCTGATTGGGCAGGATCATTAGATGACAGGAGATCAACCTCTGGCTATTGTACATTTATTAGCAGTAACTTAGTAATGTGGCGCAGCAAAAAGCAATCAATAGTAACTTGCTCTAGTGCAAAGATAGAATATCGAGCTATGGCTTTGGGAGTCACTGAATTGCTATGGCTTAAAACTCTTTTATCCGAGCTTGGTTTTCTTTCTCAAACCCCACTTATGTTCTATTGTGATAACAAAGCTGCGATAGATATAACAAATAATCCTATTCAACACGATAGAACTAAGCATGTGGAGATTAATAAGCATTTTATCAAAGAAAAGCTAGAAGCTAAGGAGGTTTATATACCGTACATTCCAATAATGCCCTGGGCACTTCGGAAAGCAGTAAGCACACTAATTTCAGAAAGCACACTAAAATTGTTATTCCAATAAAGTAAAAAAGCACACTAATTTCTTAAGCTTAAATAACTGAAAAAACGTGTACATTAACAGAAGAAGATACAAATTTCACAAACTGCAGTAAAACCTTCAGAAACACATACATGACACTCAGAAACTCTTCAAAAGAACAAAAAAAAAAAATCAAATATTTACATCAACATCCCATACACCATTTTCATGTTCATCTCAGCTCCCAATCTTTCAGCTCTTTGGCATTTTGACAATCACAACTGGGCACTTCGCATTCTGAGCACAGTGGCTGCTCACACTCCCCAGCAATGCCCTGCCAGTTTCAGCAATCAATCCCAAATTTAAGTCAACAATAATATCAATAACTTAAATGAGAAATTATCACATATATCCCTCAAATTACATTATATTATTCTCAAATTTTCCTTCATTCATTTGCAGAGATTTAATTACCTTTTGAATAGGCCATAACCGTGGCTCCCTATCACCAGAATATCAGCTCCCAATTCCTCTACTGCTTCACAAATAACATCCCTTGGATCTCCAGCCCGCACCCTCGTCTCCACTTTCACCTAATTCATATTATAAATTAATTTATCTTATAAAAAATAGGGAGATTTACGTAGAGAACATTGAATTCATCATAAATTACACATTTCATCATCGTTTAGTAAATATTACGCATATCACACTCTGCTTATGTTGGCTATTTTTACAATAAAAATGTAAAAACTCATAAGCAGAGTGTGATATGCGTAAATTGCGTAATTTGTAATGAATTCAATATTTTGTATATAAATTTCCTAAAAAATAATATATTATAGTAAGAAATATTTACGAATAATAATTACATTGGGGTAGCCAGCACAAACAGCCATAGCCTTGGAAATTACCACATTGGCCAGATCTATGCTATACTTATCCATGCTCGCAATCACATCACCGGAGAACAAATACCCTGCGGATAACTAGTTAACTACAGAAATGCCACTCACGAGCAAGGAAGAAAAAAAATGCTCACCGGTGCCGTCGAGCGCGGAGTAGACAACCCGCGGCGGCCGCGCGTAGACGAGCAAGACGGTGTCGCCAGCGCCGCCGTCGGTTCCGGCGGCAGCAGATTCCGCCGGCGGTGAGGCCGCCGCAATGTTCTCGAGACACCAAGTGAGAGCGTGCCTGCTCTCCTCTCCCTCATCGACCGCCAAAACGATGCGACGCCCCATTCTTGTCGGAAAACACTCGCCGGAAAACTCTCGTTGGATCTGTGGGAAGCCGTTGCGGTCGGGGTGGGGATTTATCGTTGGGAGTAGGGCGGTTTTAGGGTTTCCCAGTGGGCCGCCGTGGAGAGGGCAGCGGTTTAGGTTTGCTGAGGTCTCGGGTCTTGGGGAACTTATAATATTCTTGCAATATTAAAAATTAATGCCCCAACTATAAATTATAATTTTAATAGCAATTAGGTCACAATGTAGAATTAAATTCATTTAATTTTTAAATTCATCAAATTAATCTTTTTCTTTGAAATAACATAAATAGATATTAATAAATTAGAAATTTAATAAATAATATTTTCTGAATTAATTTAATTACATATAATTTAAGGTAAATAGCATTTGGGTCCCTCTAATTTACTCGTATGGGCAAATAAGTCTCTTGAATATTTAAATGTAGCAAACTGTTCCTCTAGTTTGATGAAATATGCATATAGATTCTTCGGCCGTAACAGGAATTAAAAAATCACCCTCTCTCTCCTCCCGATCGTG